>JAOXYF010000003.1:23101945-23114872 GCA_028565775.1 Sternarchorhynchus goeldii
ACTGACCCCTCCTACCCAACACATTTACCCTGTCTGTAAGAGCACTGACCCCTCCTACCCAACACATTTACCCTGTCAGTAAGAGCACTGACCCATGCACTCAGTCTTTACAGACAAACTAGCACTTTAACCTTTTGTATAATAGTACATGATAGCAGAAGCACTTGCACGTCCCCTAAACCTGCACAGACAGCACCAGTACTCATTAAAAATAAATTACCTGAAGAAACCCACAACCTGCATTGTTCCGTTGGTTAACCACTCAATCTGGGGGGGGGTTGGTACATGACCCTGATTGCCTCTTTTGCTATTCCAACCCCCCCCCCCCCTTTTTCAGATCCCGACTGGGTGAAGAAGATCCTTCAGGGACCGTGCACATTCTGCGACTCGCCACTCCTGTGACAAGCTGGGGCTGAAGACAACTGAACTTGCACCCTGCCCAAGTCTCCCGGCAACCACACCGCATCCCCCAGAGATTCCGCACTCAACTCTTTTGTTTGTTTCCTTTTTACACTCAGTGGGCTGATTATTATCATGTAAAATGATCCCTATGCCTGTCACTGAGTGGTAAAACATTTGGTCATTTTTTTGGGGCCGTTAGTAGCATAGAGGTCGTCGTGTGCAAACACGACACATTTCCTCCATCTTGGAAGCTTTTGTCCCACTCTGTGGAACTCATTTGCAGTTGTCCCAGGGATTGATCTTGTGCTGCTATGACACACTACTTTTATATTTTTCTTCTCCCTCTTGCCGGAGACATGCGTGCTCTCTTAGAGCCTCGCTGTGTTGCTTCCCATGCTTAATTAGCTTTGCTAAGAGTTCTGCCAACCACGGCCTCCCTCATTGGGTGAGAACTTTATATAGGCTGGTTGAGGAGAGAGAAAGATGAGAGGGAAAAGTATGTGAGAGCGAGCGAGAGGGGGCAGAGACAGAGGTAACGGCATTCTTTAAGACTGATTCAGTCCTTCCCAAGGGGCATGCCTCTAATGAGATACCAGAGTAATGAGGTACAGATTCCAGCCACAGATGTGATTCTCATTTTAATTAAGAAAGGAGGGGTGTGCATATTGTTAAATATAGTTAACCCTCTTTTTGTGGGCTGTGGGGAAATGCAGTGCTGTGTGGAGTTTGAGCCCACATGGGTTCCCTGTACAATTCCCCGCCCGCTGCTAGTCACACCTGCATGGGCTCAGTGACAGGAAGTGATGTCCCTTTGCCCTTTCAGGGTTCACCACCACCACTCACCCCTCCACGGATTTCAGATGACCGTGCCAAATCATGTTCATATCATACAAGTGATTCCTCTCCCTGCCTCTCATTTGGCCAGAGAAAAAATGTTTATTATTTTCTTATAATGCACTAAAAAAAAAGTGGTGTTTTGTGTTTAATATTCTTGGTTGATTAGACTCCGAGAAGGTGCCTTTCATTTCGCCAGTAGTGGCACATTCAGTGTCATTCTCGCAGTGTGATGCAAGAGGAATTTGATTGACAGGTGTTCGAGTGTGCTAACCATGTCCTGATCAGAGAAGACCAGGGCCACACGGCAATCATTCAGTGCTGCGCCTAAAGTGTCTGTGTGTCACTGTAAATTTATTCCAAGACAGTTGTTTGAGCTTATGACTTCTAAAGAAATCTGGCTGCTGTTTGTCCCCTCTGGAAGGTGTTCTTTGTATGGTGCTCCCAACATTTGAGCAACGTTATTTGTGATTTCCACGTACCAATCACACAGGTTAATCTGCATGCAGAGGCTAAATGTCACTCTCTGTAACACTGAATGTGTGATTTTTTTTTTCCTCTCCTCCAGTCTGTAATTTGTGCCATTTTGTTTTTGTCAAGTGGAAGTTCGTCCTTCTGGTTTGAGCGTGTGCTGCTCTGATGGGCGGAGTCTGGTTCAGTTGCACAGGTTGGCTGTGTTTTGATGGAACCTCCTACCTCTTTAATATAACAATCTGTCAGAAAGCATTTCTGCAATAATTACAGCTCCCCTCTTTCTGCCTGTGTGTGTGTGTGTGTGTGTGTGTGTGTGTGCCCTCTAGCTACACTTCAAAAGGATATTTCTTTTTCTTCCCATGCAATATTCATAACCTTTGTGTCCAGGACTGAGCTGCTTTAAACACCTGGATTAACTCACTTTTATTAAAGGTAATAAGGTAATATATATGTATTCTCAGAGGAACATCTTATGCACCCAAATTTGCTGAGCCAAAACAATATCCTACCATCTCCCACAGTCTTCAACTCTGTCTGATTGAACTTTGTAGCACAGAGTTGACTGCCGCTGTTTCTAAAGGTTACAGAGCAGTTACTGTGGTCTCTAGATTTCAAGCTCTTCATTTTCCTGCTGCTGGTTCTTCTGCATTTGGATTGTGTTTCAGCATCTCAGTGACCACTCAATCATGGCTTGTATGCGATCTACATATCTAATAACCTTTTTGTCTGTATAATGTTACACTCTGTAAATAAAGATTATCATTTTGTTTTTGTAAAGTGTTTATCTTGTTTGTAAGACATTTTTTTCATAGAAAATTTTCTATGAAGTTTATTTAGAGGCTTGAAACGTTTATATGATCATGTAATACTACAACTGATGGTCACACTCAAACAACAGTGCACAAGTAATGAAGGTTCACCTTGCACAGATGAACTAAATAGTTTTATATAAGATCATTGCATAGATATAAAATACAAGAAATATTTAATTTCTTGTGAGTTTATTAAAGTTATAGGCAGAACTCATTTTACATGAGTCAAAAATCTGAACTATATAATGAACAAATATCCATTATTCCAGTAGAGGAGAAGAGATATGGGAATGGCATCAATAAAAGAGCATCGTAGAGTAGTTGTGTGGGGGTGGTGGTGGTTTGACGTGGTTCGACTCTGTGGGCGTACCCTGCAGGAATACATTTCCTCTGTAAGCATTACCCTCCAACCTGTCATCAGTAATTAAGTCTGTGCACATCATCTTCTGATGCCTAATTTTTTTTAACCACAGATTCTCAAATCAGGCTGTTAAACACGGCCCTTTAACAACTACACAGCCCTTCTGGGAGGCTGCTAGTGACCCGTGACTCGTGTGTGTGTGTGTGTGTGTGTGTGTGTGTGTGAACATGGAGGTGGGGGTGAGATGTCAATAGGCAGTCACACTGCTTGTTCAATGGTGTCGAGTCACTCGGGTGGAACTAATGTGATCCCACACAATAGCTGAAGCAAGGTCTCTCTTTCTACTATATTAGTTAACCAAGTTCTCAACTCCAGCTCCACAGTCCTCCAGAAGTGCCAGAGGACATGTGTGTATGATGTACAAATGTAAAACATTATGGTTGACTCTTCATAAGGTTGGTCAACATGCGTTAATATTACTGAATCCAGGAGAAATCCAACTTAAAAAGAAACAGAAATTGACTCATTATATCGAATGAAAATCTGCAAGAAACATAAATGTAACAAATATATAGGATCTTGAACCAAGAGCATGTCAAACCAAGCAAAGCACTTTTACCTGAAGGCAGCCTAGAGACGTCTGCTCCATCTGCTCTGGACTTGAACTATTAAAAACATGAACTATTAAAAACATGACTAGAATGAATAAGTGGATGCCAGTTCAAGCACAGGTACGAGCAAAGCTCCAACCTGGTTAAACATCTCACAGCGATATCAACTTTCACTGTCAAAAAACAAACCAGAAAAGAAGTGCTATAACGCCTACGTTAGATTACGTAACTGTTTTACGTGTTTCTGTGAAAATCGTCAAGCGTGAAATGGGGTGCGGTTTCCCCACTTCATTTACCCTGCTTGAAGGTAAATAAAACAGGTTAATCATGGCTTATAAAAAAGCTACAAAACGTCCTGTCACCCTGAGTTATTGCTAATGCTATTGCTAACATTTATTGCAGCTTTGGTACTTTTGAAAGCACTTTTCCTTTGTTCACTTAGTAAAAACTTTCCTTTGTTAATTTGGTAAAAACTACGACATCTTTTTGACATCTGCAGTCTGCTTTTTGTATCAATTTGTTCTGAAGGGTTTTTTTTTTTTTCCTCCTCAAAATTTCATCAGGTTTCAGCAGAAAACTTCTCCTTCGAGCCTTCCTGAGTGTGGCTGTAAACTGATATTTCATCACCTTGGTTTGCAAAGGCTCAGTTAGCTGGCAGCTCTCCTCACAGCTGAGCACGGATGGAGTGGCGAAAGGCTGCAGGAAGACGTCGGAGTTTCCAAGCAGCCTGAGGAGCACGTTCCCATCTGAAGACTCGGGGGCTGTCTTTGGAGATCCTTTCATGTCTGGATTCCAGCAGAAACACTAAGAGGACGTCGTTCGTTTGAGGGTGCGCTTTAATATCGGCCTTTCAAAGATCAGAAAACGTCACGGTCGGGCTGCAGCGCACGGCGTACGTGCTTCACAAAACGAGTGAAGTTCACTTAAAAACAAGCAATTGGATTACAAAGGCTGGATCTTATGACTTGACATGGCGATGGGAGTCCGGAGCCACTCAGCTATTCCCATGGCAGGTTAGTGTGTGCACCTGGCCTAGGCAACACCGGAGGACGTCCCAGGCCTATTGGGAAGCCTCTCAGACTACAAATGTGTGTGGAAACACGGGACTGTGAGCGGCACTAAACATTTGCCAGCAGACTGTGTCACACAGGTTCTCTCACATTTACATGCTCTGTCTCTCCCTACCTCACCCACACAAACCACGTCCCTGTAATCTCAGTAAAAATGCTTGAATTTTCTTGCTTCACTGTCATTTTTTTTTTATTTGGAGGGAGAAATAAATAAGTAAATAAATATGTAATGAGTAAATAAATAAATAGTACTCTATACTGTGAAGTACTTAAAAACGTAAATGTTTCCTGAAACTCAATCACTGGTGACAAGAGGGTCAGGATGAGTAAAGTGAAACTGGCCTTTACCTCAGAGCTGGACAGTTAAACTCCAACTTGCTGATTCCTGTTAGAGTTACAAACTCCCTTTTTCATTTGTCCCTATTTTCTATAGCAATAGTGTAAATTACTCAGTGTGCGTATGTGTGTGCGCGTGTGCATTTGTGTCTCCGTGCATGTGATTATTTCAGAGGAAAAGTATGAAGAATTTATAATGAGTATTTTTGTTTTTTAAAAAGAATACTGGTAATAACTACTATGCAAAGCTATTAGAATGCATATTTATGAGTCTTGTTATGAAATATTCATAAAGTTGGTTTAAGGGGGGAAAAAAACAAAACAAGGAGAGAAAATGGAGAAAAAGATGTGAGCGAAAAGTGTGTGTGTGTGGGGGGGGGTCTGCTGCCACACACTCGTTGCAAGAGCTTCTGACAAAACCCCAGGATCGAATATCTGACATCTATTAAGAAAAGCACCTCCAGCATCCTCCTACCAGCGGCTCCGCCCCCAGCTGTCCTCCATTCCTGCCTCAGGTGACAGAAGTTTGGTTGGTTCATTCGATCCCCTCTCGCCCTCTCTTATCCCACCTTTTCTCATCCCCTTCAGTCCATCTCTCCAAATTAAGAAATTAATGAGGGATAGATTCTTTACCGACTGCCCCAGCAATGTTTACCACTGATGAAATTATAATGCAGCTTCTGCTGTATTATTTATAAGCCAATTAGAGGAAGTGTTACTTGATTTGATGGGGAGACGACACACATAGTACATTTAACTAATAGAGAGCAACAGAGACTCACGGGAAAGGGATACAGAGGTAGAGGGCGGGAGAGAGAGAGAGAGAGAGAGAGAGAGAGAGAGAGAGAGAGAGAGAGAGAGAGAGAGAGAGGGGTGGACAGCCGAGTGTAACGACTCCCCGCAGTGCTCTAGGATTACGTGGCTAATGGCCCTGCTTTATCTGCCTGCCACAGATAGCCATGCATATTTCAGAGCACCCAAACACTTTGATTGTTTGCACTCGTGTTGGGGCTGTAACAAGTAGAGCAGTGGCCAAAGTGGAGTGTAGTTAAAGACTGGCAGAGAGAAGGAGGCGGGTTAGGCAGGAGGCCCGAGGGGTCGGGGGGAGGGACCCCACAACTCAGCCCCAGCACGTGATTACAGTGGAGAGGGGCAACTGGGGGATGGGGCAAACAACAGGGGCTGCTCCTATAATTACAGCAACCGTGCCCATAGACAAACATGTATGCTGGCTAAACGTGAAGAAGAAGGATGGTCTCCTCTGACAGCGGACATCATACATTTTGACAAAAAGCTCATGGATATTAGACTAGATTAACATGAAGCAAAGACTGTCTCACACATGTAGAGAAACCTGTCAGATCTGAAGCAATCCAAGCTCTACCTTTAGCACTGTACATGTAACGTGAACTAAAAACTGCTGGAGTTTGGATACATCTAGTACAATATAAAGCACAATTACTGGCAAGGAGAGATTCCCCACATCCACACTCCAAAATCAGCGATAAACACCAGTAATGGCCCACGGCAAGTTGCGTTGTACGTCTTTGCCGGACAATTCGTATCACAAGTTTGGGGTTTTTTTTTTCGTCATTTCTGCAGCTCAGGTTACCGTGGTTACTGGCACATGCTGTCAAGCCTCCTCGCAGTGTGAAAGCCTGCAGACCTGTGGGAGCCCAGTGGCAGCCAGTGCACAGCCTTGCCTGCGTGTGATCAGCTTTTGAAAGATGATCACACACTTATGCAAAGGAGGGGAAACTAGAGCAAAGGCATCGTCAATTATCTGATGAGGCGAGTTTATCTGAACGGGTTTCTCTTTCCTTTTTTTTTCTTCCTGCGGATCAAATATCTGCTCTTTACATAACAAAAGAGCTTCCTGCCTAACCTTTCTGACTGAGAGAGAATCGGAAAGAGTGAACTGAAAGAGAAAGAGAATCAGGCTTTTTTTCACCTTCAAACTGTGAACCCTGGACTTGACTCTGAATGAGAAACTAACAAAATGTAATTCTATAGTAAATACACTGATGGTGTGCACTGACCAAAATGGGACCCAAATCAATCAAATTAATGTTTGCTCAGTAGGAAAGCTAGAGGATGGCACTCGGTAGGAAATTCACGTCTGTGAATTTCTCCTCTCCTGTGATTTAGCATTCATTTCTTGAGTGATTTCTTCATAGAAGTCTTGTGAAGTGCGTCGCTATTAATTGTACTTATTCATTCCCTTTAAATCTTGGGTAACTGGATAGCTGTTAATATAGCTGCCATTGCCATTCCATCAGTAACATTAGCTTAGCCCCGGACTCATGATAGGCTCCAAGCCTTGGTTTGGCTTCTCAATTAAGCTAATGCTATGCAAATTAGGTCTCCAGCCATTAGTTCCCACTCAGGGACTGGTTAATGGCATAATTGGGCCATTCCAATGGGCAATTAATATGGCAGAGCTCACCTCGCCTTCCCTCATCTGTAAACGTGCACCAGGTTTGCAGGACGACAGGTCTGAGGTCAGTAGCAAAAGCTGGACGGGCCTCATTTTCTAGGCTTTAAGTTTTATGACCTGTTTCAACAGCTGACATGCAGTGTAAGAAAGCGCATATCAAATTCTGCAGTAATTAAAGTGATTTTATAAGAGCAATAAGGTCCATGTGGAATAGGCCCTGTTCAGTTCTTCAGGCAGTGCTGGAACAGAAGGGCACAACATGCTCAGACTCACGACTCTGGAAACCAGGAACATTCTCTTATCACTAGCACTGTTTGATTTCCTCAGGATTTCGTTAGACGTGACAATTTTTATTTAGTATATTTAATGAGCAGCATTTGTGAAATATGATTTTTTTTCAGTGCTTAACATGTTGTTTGACTGACATTTATTCTGTAACATGTATTGACTAACATTCATTCCAGATTGCAATCACAGCACCAGCATGCACCCTTGGAAGTCTCTTGTCATCCTTATTAGAAAAACACTTAGAGGTGTGTGTGTGTGTGTGTGTGTGTGTGTGTGTGTGTAGCACACAGGGAATTTGAACAGTCAAGCCCCTCTAAATCTTCTTGTTTCTACAGCACATCGTCAATAAAATATAAGATTCTTCGAGTCTCACTTCTGTCCTCCACTGGCCACCCAAACATCTTTAGTCAGTCAGGCGGGGAACCTCACATTCACCTCAGGCAATCTTTAATGTAACCCTCCTTTTCTTCTCTTTTTTTTGGCTTTAAATGACGAGGATCTCAGGTGCCGTTTTCTTAAGCAGGAGGGAGAAAAACTAATGTTAACATATGCTGGGTGCGGGAGGAACCGTGGGCCAGCATCGATCGCTGCAGTATGTGATTAGGCTAGTGAAGCTAAGCCAATCCCGGACGCCGATCGAATCCGTGTGCTTTCGGCACCGACGCGGGCCTTGCTCACGGGAACCACGTCCAGCTGCTTCCATTGATTTCCCCCCCCCCCCACCACCACCACCACCACTACTCCCTCAATTATATAATGGCAGTTCTGGCCCGGATTTGAGCTAGATCACATGTTTCGGGCAGCCCGTGTCTCACAAATCAAGCGTTTTCTCTCATATCTAATAGGATTTTTATTGGCAATGTTTAACAGCCTCTCCAGAGACGTCTTGCGCCTCCCCAAGTACTTGGTGATATGCATCTGCGACCCAATGTTTCTCTGAGTTTATAGAACACAGCTGTGGTATGCTGGGTAAATTCCATCTGCAGCTGTAACACGCCCACAGAATGACCTTCTCCAAATCTTTAAGCGAGAGATGGAAAACAGAGAAAAATTTAGACTGAGCCAAGGAGGTGAACTGATTCTAGGTTCCTCACACTTCACTGTTTAAGTACCCTTTTTATATTTCCTGTGTGTGTGTTGACAGCTACTACAAACCTTCCTCAGAAACACAACATCTTGCAGGCCACCTGAAGAAGTGCAATTGAATATAGGTAGGGGAGGATTCATTTATACACGTGACCTGTTCAGAGCCTGTAAGCTGAGTCCAGGTTCAGCTCCTAATTAGAACAGGACTGGAACGCTGGCAACCGCTTGAGAATCAAACCTACCAAACCCAAAACTGCGTATGGTACTGCTCAGAGACGGCATGATCTCAAACATATTGAATAAAAATCAAAAACCAAAAACATGAGAACCAGGTGGACTTCTTTTCTTACTCAGTATGTTGCATGCATACCGATGCAACATAAAGCTGTCGTTCATACTCGACACCTCTTGTCCCACATGGTCAAGCTGCGAAACAGCATCAGTCTTTCTAGGGTTCGTAACATTAGAGCGCTCTAACAGTACTGGGGACCCAACACGATCAGATAAAGCTGTTAACAAACAGGACCTGGGAGAGCAGAGAGAAACCACTCAGACCCAAAGCTGATGCAACCCCAGCTCACCGCCACACTGACCAACACGGCTGGTTCACGCACACACACCCGACCCCATCTCCCTTCACGCCCCCACCCGTCGGCCAGAGCGGAGTCGTTATCAGACGCTGCCATCAGACACCAGCAGGGCCAAGGGAGCCGTCCGACGGACGGCACGACTGGAAGGCACAGAGGGAAGACAGAGAGAGAGAGAGAGAGAGAGAGAGAGAGAGAGAGAGAGGAGAAACAGGGAGCAGCTTGGGCTGTAACAGGAGAAGCGATGTTAATCTACTGGAGCACGAACTGCAGATCCTGCATACTTAAGCCCAAGATTTAGGTTTGCTAGTTCTGTGTTGTCCCTCTCACTCCCTCACCCTCATCCCATCTCTCTTCCGGGTTGCCATATGAATATTCCCGGGCACGTCTAAGCCAATGGAGGTGTGGGGCAGTGGAGATGGGTCGGTGGTGGAGCTTTAGCTGGAGTAATGAGGCCTAATCCCCCGCTGACTGGGTCCTGTTTAAACAGCTCCTGCCTGAGCCACTCAGTAATGGAGTAATTAACCCCAGCGCCCTCTCCTGCCCAGCTGCTCTTCTACCACCACCCTGCCACTACGGCTCCAGGGACAGTTCCTCAGCAACACACTGCCTCCACGCTTCACCAGCAGCCGTGGAAAGGACAGGAGTGAGAGAGAGAGAGAGAGAGGATCGATAAATAGAAAATGGCAACCGCAGTCAGTGGGATTTCATTCATTAGTTTGTTACTGTAAAAGGTAGAAAGGGTGTAGGGACCACGGAGGTACTACTCCTCTCTGTGGTTGGCCAAGACTATCTACAGACACTCATCTATACATTAAACAACACAGAACCCTGTGCCCTCAGTGGAAGGGCTGGGGTGTAATGCAGCACAGAGGGTGAATTATTGAATTTGCACTGTACTATGCAGGTCTAATGGGGCACCACTGCTCAGGAAGAGGGTGTGCCAAGCAGCGGTGGAATGGCGGTTAAGAACCAGTGCGTGGTGGAAAATTCTGTAACCATGCACTGACCTTGTCAACTGGGCAAAGAGCGGTGGTGTTTGGAACTTGTTTTTCCTGCCTGGGTTTCGCCCAAGATCCACACCAATCCAGAAGAGTTGTGAAGTCCACTGAAAGAGAAATAAGCTCTTTAGAGGAGTACGAACTACTGAATAATCACCAAAGGATTTATCATTTCGCAGTGCACATAAAACTATTTAAACCGCTAATCTTGCTTTGTTTTGCCTATGGCGCTAAGCTATATTACTATGGCACTTAAAAGGCACAGCAAACATGTCTCTTGTCAATGTCAGCTACAGGCCAATCGGCTTAGACAGAAGCAGTCTTGTACAGTAGCTGTCTATTGATCTGATCTTCTGCGCATCACACACGACGGTTTCCCTGTGTGTTTCTGCGTATCGCTAACAAAAACACTAAGGCGCGATCAAAAAGCGAATACAACATGCGAGAAGCCATCATTGCGCGCTGAAGGGGCTCGTCTTCTTACCGCGTGTTCACGTATTCGCGCGCGCGCGAGCGCGTTCTCACGCATTTGCCTGGAAGAGGAAAGGAAGGGCTTGAGCGTTTGAAGACATCAGCCAGCACGTATTAGAGCTAGATGAAATGCTGTCATATGTGCTGGGTGAATGGTTTGTGTCATTAAGAAGCGGAAGCAAACAGCGCAGTGCTCTTTCAGAACCCGCCGCGTGTTCTGTTGGCGGAAAGGGAAGATTAAGGGATGTTCAGAGACTTCCGTCTGTCAAAACTTCAAAGTTGCCACAGACACTCCTTGTTCAGCCGGCGCAGGAGCCAAATCGCACAAACTCGGCTTCCTCTGAGGCTGCCAGAGCCCACCTGACATCCCCTTTATCAGGTGTACAGCGCTTTAATGCCAACAGAGATACATAAATCAACAGTCACTGCTGGGTTCCACACCGCCACCTACTGGGGAAGTGTGCAGTGGTACGCCTGCTGCTGCAACAACTGCATTTATCTGAGTTTCATTCTTTAGATTTCAGATGCCTTTAGATCAGACGTCCAAACAATACAAAGCATATTAAAAGTGAAATGAGCTCGCCCTTAACCATCAAAGTAGCTCTGTAAAGTTGTCGGTGTTTAGTAAATCATTTTTATTGTCTACTGCGTCTCACAGCAGAGGACAAAATGGAGCTCAGCCTGTCGGCACAAATAGTAGGATT
Organism: Sternarchorhynchus goeldii; assembly: GCA_028565775.1. Taxonomy (NCBI): domain Eukaryota; kingdom Metazoa; phylum Chordata; class Actinopteri; order Gymnotiformes; family Apteronotidae; genus Sternarchorhynchus; species Sternarchorhynchus goeldii. Next base: position 23,113,420 of record JAOXYF010000003.1, read on the forward strand.
CCTGCTGCTTTGTACTGTCTTTTCTTTTCTTTCAGGTGAGGTCTGTTATGACGAAGGGTTAGACGTGCGGAGGAGGCAGACAGGAGGAAATAGAAGCACAACGGAGGATAAATGAGAGCTGACAGGACGACATGTGGACAGACAGGCAGCTTCATCAGATCCCTCTCTCCACTCCACGGGCCCACTCAGACCTCTCCATACTGATTTCCCTTCTTCCACTCCATTCCACTCACACACACACACACACACACACACACACACACACACACACACACACACACACACACACATACATACAGACAGACAAAAACACTGTCGAAACAAAGCTGAAACATACATGCATACAGTATGCAGTACAGTACTCTTACTCAAAGGGGAAAATACCAGAGACTACATTTCATGTTTAAAAAGGGAAAAAAAGGACAAACAGCATCGGGAGGTTTAGTGTGTTTAGAAAACGTGGAGGATGGGGAGGTTAGGTTAGTGTTAGAAAGTGAAACAGCGTGCAACATCATGAATAGAACCCTGTACGTCTCTCCCACTGCCAAAGGTGAACAGAGGCACCCCCGAATATTTGAGCTCAGTTGATTCTCTCTTGGTTCATTTTGTTTCAGCTCAGCTGCAGTGCGTGCAGTGCAGGAGATGGGAAGCTGTTTACATTTGAAGCAGAGTTCTGTGCCTGTTAGATTTCCATAGAATGCCAGCCACGCACAATGACACCCATTCCTTTCAGAATGGTAAAGTAGCCAAATCCAGTGTCAGAAGCAACATGAATGGATTTATATGCTGATGACAGCATGAGAGACAGCTGAGGAGAGTGTGACTACAGAGTCATGAGTGCGAGAATGAAGAGCAAAGCACAACATATTGGGGAGGACACAGATCAGAAAAGTAAAAAAAAGGGGAAGAGAAAAGTAATGTGGTGGAAGGAAAGAAAAATTCATTTATTTCCTATAAGAAAAAGCATACTGGACCCATGGGGAGCCTGTAACTTGTGAAAAATTAAAAGAGACGGATTCAAACTGTCCAATTTCCACATCAAACAAACCCTGGCTCTTTCCTCCTGGAGAGAACACTTCACAAATCCTGGAAAGGTGCCCCCACCTCCCCACGCCCCTCACCAACCTTACCACCAACACGTTTCTGTAACACTCGCACTACTATCCTCTAACCCTTTAATAATACGACTCTGTAATTCCCGTAAGCACTGTACTGGTTACACTAGCCACTCTCTCTCCCCTGTCTAATTATACCCTTGTGAGTCTATTAATCAACTTGTGAATTATTTAAGAAGGAGAAACTGTTCTGCCTGTAACTGGCTTTGACACAGAAGGGGGAGAAGGGGGGGGGGGGGGGGAGCAAGGTAAAGACACAGAGGAGATGGAGGGGGGCACAAAAACAGAGAGAGAGAGAGAGAGAGAGTGAGCGAAGAAAGCAGGGAGGACGAGACAGA
>JAOXYF010000003.1:23137435-23149537 GCA_028565775.1 Sternarchorhynchus goeldii
TATAAGGTAATTTGTTTTTTTAAAAAACCCCCCCCCCCCCCCCCCCCCCGAGTCTGTGGGACACGTACAGCGGGGAGAGTGTCTCCATGGAGTGTAAGGTGTAGTGTACCTCCAGCTCCTGGTTTTTGGTGTAGTAGTCATGATGGTCCCGCTGAAGCTGACGGAGCTGAGCGTGGAGCCGAGCTACCTCAGCCTCCCTCTCCTCGCGCTGCTGCCTGTAGCGGAGCTGCTCTACCTGCAGACTCTCCCGCAGGGACACGATGTCCACGCACTGCAGGTTCAGCTGGTCCTTCTGCACACACAGTCATAATGGGAACCCATTTCATTACATCAGAATCTGCCAGGTATTTGTCTTTACATGTTTCCCACATGATGCTCTGAAGTTTTAACAACGTATTGGACAAAATTCATAACTACCGGCAGATTTACAGTGACAGTACCTGCAACGGTGGGGGGAGGGGGATTTTTTTAGGACAAGCTCACCCATTTTTTGTTTGTTTTTTAAAATAAACGAATAAATAAAGTGTTTTAACGCAACTTTGGTCATTCACATTAGCATCAAAAAAGCAGCAAAAGTCAACAGATACAAGTGTATTACAAAAAGAAAAATATGAAGAGCAAGTTAACCATAAAAAAAATGTATAGCTTCATTTTCTCATCAATTCTGATTGGTGTCCACATGAGAATCACAGGTGAATTTAGAACCAAGGTGAATTTAAGTGCCACGGGTGTGATGATCCTCACCGTGGTAACGTTATAAATAGAGATCACATTGTCACTTTTTGTGACAGTCAAGTTTTATCTGGCCCAGTGACTCATGCTCTTGGACTTTGAAATTGTCAACACTGGAGCCAACGGGAAGGTTTTCACACAGCACACATGCGAGCGGGGCCTGGGAGAGCATCCAGGGTGGTTACCATGGCGTTGTTCTGCTCCTCGAGCGCGGTGGTGCTGATGATGCGCCGGAGCAAGCGGCGGTTCCGCACGGCGTGCTGCTCCCTCTTATAACGCTCAAACAAGAGCTGGTTATGAAGAAGCAGCAGCTGAGTACGCAGGGTATGAAGCTCCTCGAGAGGAACAGAACCTAGAGAGAGAGAGAGAGAGAGAAAAACAGAGAGAGAGAGAAAGAGCTTCAGAGAAAAACACATGAAAAGAAATGGGGAAAAAAAAAAAACAGAAAAATGCAGGTACAAGAAACAGAGACAGAGAGAGAGAGAAAATAGACTTCACATAAAACAGAGAAGAGAGCGAAGGAGAGAAGAGGTGAGAACATCTAGAGTTCACACAGGAAAGAGAAAAAGCATCCAAAAAAAAACAAAAACAAAAAAACCCCACAACCTCTATGAGGAGAGCTGGGGCCCGCTGTTGGCCCTCTGAGAATACAGACAGAACACACAGGGCCCTTGTGCTACGGCTTCACACCAGCACGAATGGAGGACTTCTGGAACTGCACGGCCTTCGTCGGTTCAAAACATGCCAACACTACAGGCTGTGCTGGTTTCTATGGTAACCACACACACACGGCCCGGTGGTCACTATACCATCAGAGACCCCAGCTCAACCTGTAGTTCCCAGAGCCCCCCCCCATCCGTATTCTCTGTAGTCGATCAGACATGGATATCAAAAGGCTGAAAATCAGCAGCTGTTGCAACATTTGAAAGGAAAGAACCGATGGGGCCAGCAAGGAAAACTGGGCCACGACAAACTTGAGTAGAGTCCCGCTGTGTCTCGTTAGTCTCCTGATGGGAGCTGGAAACGTCCCGCAGCCACTCAAGTGCGTACGCGACTCGCGCACGCCCGCACGGAGCTCGGGGAAAGCGGACCGGGCCGGGCCATAAAAGAGCGGCCTGCCGTCAGAATCGAACACGTGCGCAGCAGGATTGTGCATTTACCTCCGAAGTGAGTCCAGTCGGCCGACTTGCTGGGCAGAGACAACCTGAAAGAAATTAAAGAAAGAGGTGGGGGTCAGCAAGACCGGCGAGGCGACGACCCGATCAGCGCACGCTGCGGAACTGGGCCCGATTCCTCCGTTTTAGAATCCCCTCCCCCGAAAGCACCAAACTGCGGGGGGTCGCGTCCCTCCCCGAGCGCAGCCCTGGCCGCCCTCACCTCTGCAGGACGCGGTCGTGCGCCGCGTTCCCCTGCTGCACCAGCTGATCCAGCACCTCCAGAGGAGACGGACACGCGGCGGGCCGTCGGACGCCCCCCGCCACGCCCTCGGCCTCCGCCCTGTCCAGCGCCTCGGAGGTCCTGCGGCGCACGAACGCGAAGGCGGCCCGGGGAAGGGTCAGGTCGAACAGCGCCTCGTAGGGGAGCGCGGGTGGCCTGCCCGGGCCCGGCGAGTGCGCGGGTCCGTGTCGGACGGCCTCGTCGTCCGTGGACGGGCTGCGCCGGAGGGCTCCGGACTGCTCGATCGGGGTGAAGAGGGGCTGGAAGGACCAGGCCTGCTCTTGTGACCCGCCACGGCTTCCCATCGGCCGCCGGCCTGGCCGGGCGTCCGGGGTGGAGGTGGAGACGGCGTGGCTGTCTCGAGGCGGCCCGCCGTGGGCGGAGGCGGATGGGGGCTTCTCCTGGGTGCCCGTCAGGGTCTCAGTGGTGCGGTAGAAGGGCGAGTCGAAGCCACTGCGCCCCACCGAGTCTCGCTGCTTCACCTCCGTCAGCTTCACCAGCTCCTCCATGATGGCAGCTGTGCAAAAAAAAAACAAAAAAAACAAAAAAACAGCACAATGAAACCACCACCACCACCACCTCCACCACCACCTCATTGTTCTACAACTGAAAGGTGGTTTACTTTACACTTGCAGTGGTTGCATCTAAAAAGACTCACAAACTAAAGAGCTTCAACAAAACCAGCAAGCATCTGACCGGCATTAACCGGCCTTTCCAAACGCCGTCAACTACAAGCAGCAGAGACGAGACGTTCTGGCACGGAGGAGGTCGAAAGCAGGCGTGGGAAAGGCCGTGTGGCTCGGGCACCTACCCTCCTCCCTCTCCCTGCCTGGCTTCTGCTGCTCCTGCTCCTTCATGTAGACGGAGAGCTCGTTCAGGGTCATGGGTCCGGCCTCGGACGAGCCATCTGGGGCGGGGAGAGGACGGAACAGCCAAGTCACCAACAACACTCAACCAACCGCAGCCAATCTCCCATGGCAACCCACCAGCAACGTGAGGAATAAGGCTACAGGCACAAAAAGTATAGAATATTATCTGTAACGTGTGCATTTGTACTCTGTTACCTGTTCAGTCGTTCCATTTCAGATGAATGGAAGTATAACGCAAGACTGTACTGCGCCTTAGACAGGCAGTACCTGCCTGCACTAGCTTCTAACAGCTCTGCTCGCAGCGTTTTCTTACCTCTGTGATTGGTCACCTCGAGCCCTGACTTTTCAAGCTCTCTAACAGGCTCCTGTCTCAGCAGTGGAGGTTTGCAGGGATCCATCGTCCGACCGTCCTAAAAGACAACGGTCAAAGTACAACACGACGAATGTACAGCGCCAAAACATCCCAAAGGCCCAAGAAGAACCCACGTCAGACCTCGGAGTAGAGCTGAACACACCAACCCCCCACCCCACCCGGACACCGCCGCGTTTTAAATTCAAAGTCTTGCATCCCATCAACACAACATTACATCAGCAGTGTTTCGGAACTACGCTATGGGCCACATGAAGTTTTGATCCTGTTCAAAAGCTGGAGCATAAACAGAAGGGAATACCCTGCACGGCAGACTGGTGGCGCTGTGGGACAGGGAGGCGGCGGGCAGCTCATCGGCGAGGCTGGGGGGCGTGTTCGAACAGGGCGTTCCCTTCCCACCTGCTAGCAGAGAGAAACACTTACTGACAAAACACCACAGCCAGCAACACAAAACTGCAGGTCCACACCAGGTGGAGAGAGAGGAACTAAATTTAAAAAAAATGCAGCACAGACTTATGTCACTGAAGAAAAGAAAGAAAAACACACACACACACACAACTGACAATACTGGTGGTTTTTACACCATCCATGTATGCAATTAACATTTACTTTACACAAGACCGATTGGGAATCTGACTCAACAGTACAGGGTTAACCAGAACTCCAGGCTCACCTGGTATACTGTGAAAGCGACCAGACAAGTGAAAGGCACTCTGGGATAGCTCAGGGTTGGGGGACATCCCCCTTGAGGAAGGGGGCGTGGCCATGCCGCACAGGGAGGAGGGGCTCCAGAGAATGTCCTTAACGCCACAGGTGGAGTTGAATTCACAGCTGGGATTCTGAGAGTCACACCAAGACAAAATGACTTCAGTAAGTAACAGGAGAGTGAAAAATATCCATTAAGCAAAAAAATTAATAAATAAAATATAGTATAAAATATTTTCCTCGACTACAAATCCCATGCAGCCATAAGTCTCATGAGTCTGCAACCCACTGACAAAATCTATGCTTGTTTATTGCAGATAAACAGAAGCAAGCTGACTTATAATTCAGCACTGACTAATGAAATGAACACAGTTCATCATTTCCAAAACAGAACTACAACTACATGAGCAGAACTACTCTATGAAATAGTAGGAATTAGGTTGGATTACAAGCTGTTGTGGGGGGTGGTTCACCAACAAAACACCACCACATCATAACTAGCAATTGCCCCATGGCCAATGAAGTCATTTAGGTTAGGAACATAACATCCAAAGTGCCAGTACAAAAAAAAGTCTTCAGGAAAGAAACAAAGGGCAGTTTTGCCCAGAGCACAAACATGTCCTACGTCCAACATTCCTGACGCTTTATACGCTCAGCACATGTCCAGGTCTCTCCACTACACGTTTTGAGTTGTTTTGAAGTAGAACTGCCTTCATTAAATTATGTGTTTTCAGCAGATCATGTGGCTACAAAACACACACAACCAATGAAGCCACACAAGCCCATCTTCCCTGGAATGTAGGAAGAAACGAGGAATCACTGACCTTTCCACCAAAGTTCCACAGGGATGAACCCTAAGGTTTTACACACAAGGTGACATTTGAAAGTTAAGAGCTACAGAGATCTCTCCGTGTTAGTGCGTGCTTCCGCCGCACTGTGCACTCCTACGGAGACGTGACAGCGCCTGAAGTTTCAGTGCTGCTGTTTTAGCAAAGGGACAGTAAACAGCTTTAAGGCAAAATGTGGCTGACAAATATTTAACTACCCTGGTATAACAAGTCCAAGACGTCAAATCAGGAACATAAACCTGTATTCACCAAATTATCCAGCACATCCACTCCCAGCACTCGGTCACGCCAGTCCTACAACCAATGGCATTTAAGATCCAAATCCTGAAATTCAAGCGTTCAGTTGAACCCACAGTAAATAAAGCTTGCAGGTTCTAGTGCAAAACCGCTCAGCTCCAAAACAGCAAGCGAGGGGTTAATCAGAATAAAATCTCACAGCTAGTGGGCGGCCAGGAGAGCAGCGGAACCAGTGCCGGCGTCAGGCACGTTGCTGTGGCAACTGCACCATGCCCCCCCCCACTGCATTTTTTTTTTTAAACTCCGCAGACACACACCCCAATGACTCAACAGCTCTCCCCTCAGCTCCATTACCCCTGCAGCCACACGAACCACCCCAACTGCTGCCCAACTACTGCCCAACTGCTGGAGAACAAGGGGATGATTCAAGCTCCCTGCTGGGAGGGGTTATAAACAGTAACTGACACAGCAGAAGAAAATGCTCATTGGAAAGAAAACAACAAGAGGTGAGAGACAGACAACCAGACGAGTCTTCCACGGCCCCCGGCCAGAGCCGCAAAGCTTCCACGAGCAGCAGAAACACAGCTAGAGCTTCCATCTCTGCAGCGCGACACGTGTTGGATCAGACAGAATAAAGCCTGGTCCTGAACCCACACTGCACACTTTCCCTCTCCACTTCCAAACTGGGAAGTTACGCAGCATTTTATGATGGTATCGGCAGAAGCGTCTCTCAGCTCTTTCTGCCAGTCGTTTAGAGAGACCCTTACAGGGTCGAGAGCTTCCAGCGCCCGACCCGCAGAGAGGTGGGGTGGGGGGTAGAGGGTGGAGCAGACCTACCGGCCAACGGACACCGGTGGGGCTGCGGCACGCCGTCTGGGTCCCTGAGAAAGAGGCCAGGGGCAGGGGAGGGAGCCCAGGCTGCCGGGGAGTGGAGAACTGAACTGACGACGAACTTCCTGCAGAGAGACAGAAATGCACTCAGTGAGGTAGGAGCAGCTGTCCACCCTGACAGACAACACACACCCTGCTCAGCACTGTGGCAACACGCGCATTCAAACGGCAGCGGAGAACTAGGAGGGCTGCACGGACGGTGTGCTGCAGTCTTTCAAGCCTAAAACGCTGTTAGCTTAGGAAGGTTTATAAATTTAAAAAAATTCTATATTATATAAATAAACAAAAACTAAAACCAAATAAAAAGTATTTTTTAAAGCACTGTAAAGATGGGATTGAATGAGAAAAGTGAGGCACCGCGCAGGACAGTACCGTAGCTGCTGTAGGAGTCCCTGTAGGGACTGATGGTGGTGGCATCAGGAAGCCGAACATGCAGATTAGCACAGAAGTGCTCGGGCAGAGTGGCGTAACCCGCCTCGCACGACGCTTCCCGAGGGTCCAGGGACACTTTGGCACATTCAATCACGATGTCATGGATCTCAAAACTTTTCCACCTAAAAGGTTAGAGGACGGGATAAATGAGGAGGTGGAAAAAAACAGCCAAAGATGAACATTTTGTAGGCGCTGAAAGTCTTCAAAAGTGGCCGACTCACCTGGTTGGGTCCAACTCATGGTCCTTAGTTCCAGTAACTAATTCTGGGTGTATTCGAACGTGCTCCAGCATCGGCTGCGGCCAGAGCACAAAAATCAACAATGTCACAGGTTCATGATTCCATTTTATTTCAGTCCACCTTGTATGCTAATCAATACACACAAATGCCCCAGAGGTTAAGTGTGTGAACTATGGAGTTCCTTTTGAATTTCTAACAGACCCAAGATAGCAGCTACACATTATACTATGTAAAAGAACACATTTATTTTACTGTGGTAAAATGAAAGTCAATAAATTTTCTGTAGATTCACACACAATAACCCTGTTCTTTCGACCTTAAAGGAGTTTCTGCCTTACAAAAGCTTATTTTATTTCATTAAGTAAAACCATCCATAATTCCTGTAGTATTTATTTTCAGGAAGAACCTGTTCTTTAATGCTGGTTTCCAAATCTGTAATCAGGTTACAAATGAGTGAGGCACAGGGCAAAAGCACTGATCCAAAATGACAAAGGGTCAAAGGTTACAAAGCACCACCCTGCTACAGGGTATCAATTGCACACTTCCTGTGCTCTGCCTGGCTGCAAGCGTTGACTGGCTATATCAGTCCCCCGGTCTACTGACGTCAGACCATCCCTGGCTGGTGGGCCTGGAGGTCCATTAAAGTCCTCACCTACCCAGTGAGGCCCCTCCCCCATACCTTAACCACTTCCTCGAAGGTGTCCATGTTCTCCTTCATGCTGTAGTGCGAGCGCAGGTAGGAGATGAAGTTGCAGGGGTACATGCCATAAAGGCGGTGAAAGAGGGAGTAGACGCCAGCATGAAGATGGATCATGTGCACCTCCGAAATGTGCCCTGCACACACCAGCACAGACAACGTGGCCACAGACACGTTCAGCGCTTAGCGATGCTACTGGGTGGCATGAGATCGGAACACACTACTGCTATTGGAGTACATCTTACAGTCTGCATCCCCTCGAGATGCATTCAGATCCAAAAACGCTGTTCAACAAAACCATTAATGGGTTTCACAGAAATGGCTTAACCCTTCCAAGGTCCACAACATCCAGCAACTGGTTTTCGGTGTCCATGCTGTGGTTAGATCAAGGTTCTCCTACCTGGATTCCTCAGGTTCCAGGCAGCCAAGCGACCAAAGATGTCAAAGACATCGTAGAGATGCTGCTTGCCAGCCTGTGGGATCATGGGCAGCAGGGTGACGAGGACCAGCACGGCGGTTATGAGCACCACAGCATCCGTGTCAGTCTGACCCCCGAGAAGCAGCCATCCAGAGAACGAGAAAGAGAGCACAGGAAGAGGAGTGAAGCCCCGACACTGGACAGCCGTCGGGAGAAAGCGTTTGCCAAGAGCCACAGCCCACCTTGAGGCATTTGAGCAAGGAGAGCAGCAGAGGGTAGCGGGCGATCTTATGGATCCAGGAAGGTTGCTTACGGACCACGTGCCCCAGCAGGGTGAGGGTGGGCAGGCGACACGCTGGCTTAGCCATGCACTCGTTCATCTTATCAAACAGATGCTGAGAAAAGACAGGGGGAGAGAGAGAGAGAGCATGAGAAAGAATGGGAAAGAGAGGGAGAGAGAGGGGGGGTGGAGAATACAAGACAGTTAGTCCTCAAATTCAGCTCCCCGACAGATGACTGGAAACATGCCAAAAAAACCAGCTGGAATTGTAGTTGTCGGACGTCTCGCTTCAGGTTAGAGCATCTTGCAGAGAAGCCAAGAAACAAACTTGTTAAGCACAGAGCACAGCATGGGGTTGAGCGGAGGACGACCACCCTGCTGGTGCCTGGGCCCGACGAAGAGAAACCGTCACCTTCACAAACCCCCGGACACGTAAACACACAGGCTGCCTTTCGCTCAACCTGCCTACATCTCCGACTCAACACAGTGGACAATGCGGTACCTTCAAAGACGAGGAGGAGAGTTAAAGGAGAGAAGAGACCAAGAGCCTCCTTCAGTGACTGTATTAAGACCATGCATACAAAACCCAGGGTCCAGAAAATGTTCACTAGCTTGTGCGTGTCAGGTGCAAGTGCTGACTCTAAGATGGGTTCTTGTATGTCCAAGGTCTCACCTTGTCGTGCGGCTCCCTCACCGAGCACAGGATGTGCATGACGGGGGTCGAATCAGTCTCCAGGAAATAATCCACCAAGCCGTTCAGGAGCACAGACCCCCGCTCTGCAAACCATTTTCAAATGTCAATGCCAAAAAAATGACATTTATATACCTTTACATACATACATGTAAATGAAGCTAAGGAAGGCAAACAACTAATGCAGTGGCAGTGTTATTTCTGCAGTACCTGTACTGAGGTGTTCGTTGATAAGACCTTTGACTTCATCCAGCTGCTGGAGATCAGAGGTCTCCAGGAGAGGGAGCAGGTCCCCCACGTTGAGCTGTTCTCGGGCCATACCTGTGCTGGCTACGTGGGGGCGTGGAGAGGGGTTTCAGTGAGAGGCACCGTAGGAGGAGGGGCTCACGGACGTCACAGCCTCCGGTCCCTGGGCCACCCGCCGTGTCCGGGCACTACCACGCAGAGATGAAGAGCATTACAATTAGAGACCTTCAATAACTTTTTAAAAAACTAAATCTAAATGTTAGTTAACAGCTCAAGACGTTCTTTTGTTCCCACAACACTTCCAATGATGAAAGAACAGAACTTCTTGTATGGAAACAATCCCCAGGTAGATAAACACACCTTTGCCAAGCCAAGTGACAACTGTAGATTGTGCATGTTCTAACATGACACCCTTGCTCAATCAGTACATTGTTCAGACGATTAATATCAGGCGATCAGGGCTGATGCTCTCAAAGGCCATGTGATATGACACTGAAATAGCAAACAACACACTGTAGACCGTCACATAAGATGAGCACTTCTACTTTCTTCTGTGTAAGCATGGCAACTAAACCACTTATTTCCCGACCTGAGTTACTGAATGGGGAAAACCATGTACACTCCATTTTTGTTAATTTAAATAAATAAATAAAAAACAACACACTTAAAATTGTTGCCCCCCCGTTACATGAACATTGCCAACCCTCACTGTCCCAACGCGAGACCCGTTGGAGATGATGAGTCTTCAAAGTCACCTCGATTGTTTTATCAGTTTCAAACATACATTTGGAAGAGGCTGCATAAAACTCTGCTGTTTACAAAAAAAACCCATCAAAACATGGGGACGCCGAACAGAACATGGAACACTACTCAGCCATCAGCTTGACAGTGCATTACATTTATGGTCAAGAGCCTGAGGTTCACAAATAACAAAACGCCAACCGCAACTTGATAGTGTCCCCAGCCTCTGTACCTACATCGTTGAGACAGTTAAACACGTCCGAAATGGTAAACGTGTACTCGGGGTGAAGGTACCAAACGGACCATTTAAGAGCTCCGGTTAAACGGTACCAAACAACAGAAACTGGCGTCTCCAAACACCTTTAAAACCATATGCAATGATCAAATATGCTATTCCGTTTTCTGTATTTCCTTAGAAGGCATGTCAATAAAAAGCTAGCTAGCTACCAACCAAGATGGAATCGTACACTGCGTCTAGGATTTTGCAAGAAGTTAAGATGCAGCAGAAGCCGTTCAATAACTAGCTAGTAGTTCGTATTATTCGCGTCACGCCAAAATCAGTCTAGACCTGGTTGTTGAAAGGTTCTTCGATCCTAAACAATAACACATTTTGCTATGCAGGTTCCTCACTGTCGTCACTCATGCTAGCTAACACCATCAGAGCTAGCTCTAGCTATCTGGAATGACTGGCGTAAACAACTCCCGAGAACAATAGCCAGGATTCGCGGGACTAACTCCAAAAACGACAAGATCGTTTTTAAATTAAATTAATGCATGCTGCTCGTCTGTCCAAACATATGCATATGCATTTGCCTGGTTGGTGTAGTTCAACCAACCACCTATATAAATCAATGAGGACTGCTAGCTATTATTTCACTCAGTCCCAAACCAGTGAGCATTACCGACAGTTTTTGAGCAAATTAGAACCAACATCCATCTAAACGTGAGTAACAAATAAAAACCAGTGCGTCAGAGACGCCGAATATTTATGTTGTCGCAGAACATCATATTTCACATTCAAAGCCTAAATCCATAAAAAAATAACCCTGTTTACCAGTTAAAGCAACTGCACTCCACAGGGCGCCGCCATCTTGAACACCTCACCACCCCTCCCTCTGCAATTACCTTCCGCAACACTACAGATAAATAATCCCTACAATTATCGTATTATGAAACAGAACTGGACTATGTCGTAAAAGCAATCTCCTGAAGATGCAGTGGAACATTGTCAAGGCAGTCTTCATTACTAATTTATCATTTTCTCCAATAAAAAGTTCTATATCGAATTCTGCATATGGGTCCTGTATTGTTTTTCGGAAGGGTGGAGGGATGCGAAGCAGTTGTGCGGTTTTCGCGTGACTCAGGTACGGAGCGCATGCGTTCAAATAAACTGATAGACCAGCGAAACCGCTGCACTAATTAATACGTTACGGTAATTGGTAACAATTAGTAATTATTACAATTATATTACTTTATATCTTAACACGTATTGCCAAAAGTATATGCAAAGTATATCCTCACAGGCAACACATAGCTTACTAGTATATTGCTTGTGTCAATGTTTTTACTCTTTATGGAGACCTAGCGAGACTTTCCACAAACAGGGAACATGTATGTATTCACGAACGGATGGCCTAATTTGTGCAGCAAAAGTTGTTAAATTGGTTAACTAACGCGAGACTGCAGATCACTCTTAATGGATAAGCAGTTTTTTTGGTTCTTAAAACGCAGATGCACTGCGTTTTATTAACCAGTAGAGAAATTATACCCTCCTAACATATAAGGAACGAATCTTTAGTTTGCACTATGTTCTGGAGGCCAATCTATAATAGCTATTCGAGGTCAAATATTTTTGCATAGTGACGTACGATTTCTACGTGAATTGCTGGAGTACAAGACCAGTTCATTTCATGGCTGTGCACTGCCATCCTGTGGCCCTCTAATATTACTACATCGCTGTAGTTTCTACATTTCCTCGTTTTTTCTATTACCCGTGTACCTGCTTTTAAAGTATACTTATTATTCATGCTTCTCCTCTCGCTATTTCCACTATATCTATTTGTATGTGTAATCAGCAGATGGAGGCTTTCACGAGGTTTCGTTTTTGGTAAACTCAACTGGGACAATACTGTTAAAAATGACAATAATTTATACAGAGTAAGCCCATTCCGTTCCGCATTGCAATTCATTAGGCATCCACACGGAGGCGATAAGATGCCGTGATGATCCCCAGCACACACACACACACACACACACACACACACATATA
>JAOXYF010000003.1:23149637-23164080 GCA_028565775.1 Sternarchorhynchus goeldii
ATATATTTACTTCGTCATATACACACACATTTTATATATAATATATACACACATATATACACACATCCACACACATATCTGTAAAGTCTGTATTATTCAAATTATCAAAACGAATCAATGGTAAGACGCTACGAAAAAATTGGCAGTTTATGTGCCACTCAACCGCATTTATGTAAATCACAATTAAAGTTATGATTATTTATGTAATCACAAAGTTATGGTCATTTATGTAAATCACAATTAAAGTTTTTGTCATTTATTGAATTAAGCCCTGTTTATTTATTTTTCGCTTATTAATTTTAGTCGGCCTTTGGTTAAAAATCACCACAACTGTTCCCAAAGCACAATTCCGGGTAAATAAAACTAACATTAACTGGGTCCAGCAATTCTGGTTTGGTGTGTATATTTAAGAGGTGCGTTCAACATGCAACAGAAATCTATTTTGCCAGGTGTGTTTTCACTGTGGAAACAACTAAAGGCATCTCGTTTTAATAGATAAACATTACAGAGATAAGATTATTCGACTCCTTAACATTTTAAATTCATAAGAATTTAATGGTTTCTATTATATTTTGGCAATTGCCTAAAAAATAAATGAATACGTCGTATTCATAGATTTTGGAAATGGCTAAAAGATAAAATACTGGCACAAATGCTAGTTTATTTATTTATTGTAAATTTAGAAATTAAATTGTAATTTATATATATAGTCTACATACCACTCTAAACGAAAGAACATTTTGACAAGTTTGGGTTTTTTTTAGAATAGGGTAAAACAACGTAGCATCCTTAACTCTGAAGTAGTCTTACGCAAATTTCCACCTGCGTGTTGGCTTCCATTGGTTGAAACCACACTCAGATTCCTCCGCAAATTTATCTGATTGAAAATCAGGGAGGGGAGTCAGAAAGACTCTAAAAGTTCACAGTGATGCAGTGGTTATGTTTCTGCATTTAACTGACTGTTTTTGACGTTTTTAACCTTAAGGAGAAAGAGATTAAAGAGGAAAAATTAAAGGTATGTAATGTCAAAAAAGTTCATTGTAACGTTCAAATAAATGTAAATATTGTAAATATAATATTATGTTACATTTATTATTTGTACTTCTATGTAGCCTAGGTTGTGTTAATGGAATACTTTATTTTGGTCTACAAAAGGCATATGCTACTGAATGTATGATGTGAAGCGAAATCTGCATTGAAAACAGGTTTATTTTTTAATATGCGGAATTTAAAAATCGCTAAAGCAGTATCTTAAAGAAGTGAACCAAGTTTCCGATCAGGCTGATACAACTTAAGGCAGTATTTATTTAGATGTTATTCCAGTGTAGCCTCTCTTAGTGATCGATCTATTTTTTACTAGTATATTTTCTTAGAAGTATGTTAATTAACACCTACAAATCGAACTGACAAATTAGATAAGTGTCTTCCTTCTCAACAACACCTTTACTCTATCTGTCTATAGGAGAACGTAACGACGCACATTAAAATGTAAAAATATAAATAACTGTATATTCTCTTCGAGTTTTTTTTATAATTTCTACCAAGCTGAGTCTAACGGGAAACGCATCTTTCGCTCAATTACCAATAGATTAATGAATCCTTCATTTTCTAAAGTTTTTGAAGCTTGAACTGTTTTCTACTCAACAAAATAAACCCGAAGCCAAAATAGAATACAAGCAAAGACATTTTTTTTAATTAAAACTGCTGCTTCTTTCCTTACAGATCTACCATGCCCCGTTCGTTTTTGGTAAAAACCAAGAAGTGTGCTTCATACAATGTGCACCGTTTCACTGACACTGACCAAAACAAACCAAAAGCCTGCTCCGATCGAGGATTTCTTACAAGTAAGTCACGTATGAAATAGGTATGATTATGTTGTGTTTGTTTGTTTTTGTTTGTTTGTTTGTATGGGGTTTTGTATTTGCAGCCAGGTATCCAGCTTCTTCTCTCGCCTCTGTTATTTGTTATTAATCAAGTTCTATTGTCCAATGTACTATGCTATTTGCGAATCGCGTATTGCAGCGCGTAAGGTAAAGTAAACTTTCCCAGTAACCAGATTTTTCTGAAGTTTGTTCATGGTCATTGTTCATAATACAAATGGATTATGAAATCTGACTTCTGATTTACAATCGTGTTTGTTAATATGAAGTTTTCCTGGATTTGAAATAGACCAATTTGCGCCGTTTTTTGTATAGCGCTCATGCGTCACATTTCTGTTTGTTTTAAGCCAGGGGGCGATTGTCTGTTTTTCTTTTTATGCTGGAGTAACTGTGAGCGCACCTCCATTAACTCCGCGAACGGTTAGGATGACTGTGACGGATATGCAAACGAGCCCCATTCAAACGACTAGCTCCCACATTCCCTACACCTAGACATCTTTTATAGCACTTGTGCTGGGTCACGTTTGAGAGGAAAAAAAAAACGTTGCAAATTCGAAATTTAATCTCAGGCATTTGAAAATTGGCCATTGTACAAGCTTACGTTATGTAACGTCTTGAAAAGAAAATGTACTAATAGTTATATCTTTGTAGCCAGAGATAAAGCAGGAATGTAAATTTGAGTAAACTGACTCGAACACGTCGTGCTATTATCCCTGTCACCGTCTAACGAACACATCCTTTTTATTTACGAGTTCTGTCTGTTACATTCTAGACAACACAGAGAACTAAACATAAATCTCACTGTCATTTATTTCCCAGCATCAGGGCTGGTCTCATCTGAAACAAATAAAACAGATTCTCCTGAGAGTTTGAGGTTCGGTCCCCTCAGTGAATCCTCCCAGCAGGACCCCTACTCATACATCAAGTGTGAAGATGAGCCAGAATGTCCAATCCTGTCACACCCCGAGCCATCCATCCCAGCCAGCCGACCCTTTTACATGACTGGTAGGTATCTTTGGCAGATCACGTTGCTCACAGGTGTGGTGTCATACTGGCAGGTGTGACATGGGACCTTCCTTCTGGAGAAGTTACTTGAATCCCACATCTTCTGTCTGATCACTGAAAGAAGTGTTTGTGTTGCATTAAACATATTCAGGTCCCTGCCTTTGTCAAACAATCAAAGACCTAATCAAAGGTGACAACAAACACAGACTACTTTTTTTCATCCCTCCTCAGAGCCTCAAATGGCTGAATTTCCTCCCTACTATAAGTCACCCTATGGCTGGGAGCCTATGCCATCCCCATATGACCTGAGGCAGATGGGCTTCCACTCCCCTCTCCTGCAGCATGGGAACAGGCTGTATGCACCCCCCCTGAAAGAAAACTCGGAGCAGCCACAGCCTGTGGCCTGCAGCACACACTACTCCCCCACCTCCGATACCTACCATTGCATCACCTGTGACAAGGTGAGTGGGCCGCCAGTGTCCATGGGCGACAGGTAATCTGAGAACCGCCCCTTTGTACAGTCCAGTGCTGAGATTAGGGAGCAGGTTGGAATGAGATTAAGGAGTGAAGAGGTGTGACCTTTCTTTCCGGTGCAGGTGTTCTCCACGCCACATGGCCTGGAGGTCCACGTACGACGCTCTCACAGTGGCACACGCCCATTTGGCTGCAACATCTGCAGAAAAACCTTTGGCCACGCAGTGAGCTTAGAGCAACACATGAACATCCACTCTCAGGTGACCAGGGAGCAACAGCAAACATCAAACAGAGCTCCACCTTTCACGACATCAAACTAACATATTTAATAAAACTCATCCCTCCTCACATTTTGACAATTGCTGTAACATTTAAGATTAGATCTGATTTGTGTGTGTGTTTGTGTGTGTGTGTGTGTAAAGGAGAGAAGTTTTGAATGCAAGATGTGTGGGAAGACCTTCAAGCGCTCCTCAACTCTATCCACACACCTGCTGATCCACTCGGACACACGCCCGTACCCCTGCCAGTACTGTGGCAAGAGGTTCCACCAGAAATCTGACATGAAGAAACACACCTACATCCACACAGGTCAGCAGATCAGGGCAGGGCGAGCAAACACATCCTGGACAGCTCTGGACCCTTCAAAGAAAAACTACTTTGTTGTTTCCAGGTGCTGCTTCTAAGAGCAATATACCTAACAGATAAATCAAGAAAAGAACATTTAACCAAATGTGCATCTTATTTGCATATCAGAGTTTCCTGCTTTACAGAGGATTCTATGAATGCTTTTATTCCGGGTTGGAATAGCAGACTGTTACACTTCCATTAAAAATGTGCAAATCTGGAAAGCATTCAAATCCTTGCTTTGTGAGATTTTCAAGTCTAATTTATATAGTAATATATATTACTATGATACTAATAATCTTAAGAAGCTTGTTATTCCTCTTCTTTTGGAAAACAGCTTAATTAAATTGTGTATGTGTGCATATAGAAACAGCTTAATTAAATTGTGTATGTGTGCATATAGAAACGGCTTAATTAAATTGTGTATGTGTGCATATTCAAGTGTTTATGTTTTTTTTCCTTGTCAAAATCAGCCTGTCAGACTGAGAGATTAATAATGTGTTTCAATGGTGACAGGTGAGAAGCCACATAAATGCCAGGTATGTGGCAAAGCGTTCAGCCAGAGCTCCAACCTCATCACTCACAGTCGCAAGCACACGGGCTTCAAGCCCTTCGGCTGTGAGATCTGCTCCAAGGGCTTCCAGAGGAAGGTGGATCTCCGCAGACACCATGAGTCTCAGCACAGCCTAAAGTGACTGTGGCAAAGAGAAGGAGGAGTTACAGCCCGGTCACAAACACAGCGTCCTCTCTGACCGAAAGACTCGGCACAGACCAGAAAACCCACCTGCAGCGTTCTCTAAAGCATTCACGATTGTCTTCTGTTGGTCTTGCCTGACAAACATGACTTGCTTATCACATCATAGACTGAATACAACCTATCAAAGAATTTCTGGAAGACCTGAACATGTTGAAGCATGGATAAATTGTCACGCTGTTAATATTTCCAATATCAGAGGGTCCTTAAAAGTGAATTACTAGTTTTGTTCATCTATTCGGTCTGATGTCTTATCCTGTCTGAGAAAGGTAAGACACACTGAGCTGAGGTGATCACAGATTTGCAGTTTTTCACAATCTGAAGAGAAAAATAAATTCAAACAGCTGACCAAATCAGACTTGGTTCCAGTGCATTGCATGTAAACAGTGGACTTATCAAGAGAGCACCCCAGATCCAGCAGTTCATGTGTGCCGGAACTGTGAGTCTGATGACAAGTCTGATTAGAAAAGTCTGAGATCTGTTTCTGAAAATCCCACCACACTCAAGACTGAACCAGTGATTAAAGAATTGATTCAATTGATTGTTTTTATTTGTTACACAATCTAGTGTGATGTGTTCCCTTCTGATGGGGCTTTGAGTCACAAGTGCACTCTTGAAATGAGTCTGTAGCAACTTAAGATATGAAAATGTAATAATACAAAATGTATGGCTTAGAGTTTATTTTTGCAGTTTTATGATCTACTGATCCCACAATATATATTAAAAGCACATGTGAAAAGTGTGACTAGATGTGCAGTCTGCCCTGTATGTTTGACATCTGAGTCTCCGTTGGATACTTCCCAGAACAATCTACACTGTCTTTAGATGTTTTAAATGGCTACACTATCATAGCATGTATTCTTTTCATGACATTATTTCATAAAGATTTGTAAATTAATTTCAACGTTTTCATACTATTTATGTGTTATAAACTATGTAATTTGTGGCATATAAATAAAACTTTAGTTTCAAAATCAAGCCTTTTTCTAATGTTAATGAAAATAAGACTAAAAGCATCTTGGGCTGAAGTGAGATTAAAGAACTGTGTGTGTGTAACAGCTAAAGAGACGCAGCAGAGCTGCTTCGTGTTTGTTTTCTGCGTGTCCGCCTGGAGAGGATCCGGATGCAGGGCCCCGTTGGCTTTGCAGTCACGGCTATGCTTTTTTGCTTGAGGCAGAATGAAATCTCTGGGAGATAGAGCTTCATTCAAATGTGTACCTGGAACTCTGCATGCAAACCACCAGTCAAGCGGGTTTGTAAACTTCAAGGGACAGAGCGAACGGTGCCCCGGTCTGGTGTAAGCAGAGTCAGCACAGAGTTGCTTTAGCCACACACCTAATAGGTTTTACCTGCACTGTTTACACCTGTGTGACTCCTGAAAAGATTTACATACGATTGACGCTCAGTACAAACAAACACGGGTGTGCAAGAATAAACAAAGAAATAAAAACACATTGTTTTCTATAGGCTATAGTTTTCTAAGGCCACCATGTTGTGGTTAGGCTTAACATGCAGTGTCAGGGAGATTTGAAGACACTCCCTTTACCCCCATCACTCCAGGTTCAACTGCTTTGACAAACAAATTCCTAATGATTCCACTGTGCACACACCAGCGCTCAAACAAAAGAGACAGTCAGGGAAAACCCATCACAGCACCATACGGACTCTTTCATGTATTTTATTTCCTTGTTTTTGTTTTGACTTTATTTGTAACAATATCAACAAAATCTCTTGATTTATTTAATGATCTAGTTTAACCAATACTTAAATACAGTAAAATAAAGCTTACAGAGAGCACTGAACTAATATTTGTGTTTTGGTGTGCTAACAGTAATTCTCAGCATGTTCTCTGTGGTATCTATGTAAGACCAACACATTATTCCCACATGATCAACAAGTAAAAAGGACAGAATGTTTACACCTCAGATTAGTAACTCATAACATACATATCAAAGTCACATAAACATTCTGCCACCACCAGCCCACCCCGAGCCCAGAAACAGCCCTAGGATTTCCTGACACATGTTGCTGAAAGAGGGAGGATTGGAGAAATCAGTGTCCATAGGTAGGTGAACCTGACAGGCTTTCTACTGTTGCAGGGTTGGTAAACAAATCTGTGGTGTCCATGCAAATGACTGTTTATGTTTGACCTTGCACCGGGCACTGCAACAAGCACAGTTAGAACGGCATCCTGGTTCATGCAAGAAGATCAAATCAGAATTCTGCACAGGCAGCCAATCAGAAAGTGAAGCGGGTGAAGGGCAAAGACTGTGGCGAACAGGATCTGAGCGCTGAGTCAGTGGGGCGGGATATAATCCTGCCTGGAGGGCAAGATGGAAAATAATGGGACCAGCAGCACAAACGTGTGTTGTACTTCCTCGTGTGTGTGTGTGTGTGTGTGTGTGTGTGTGTGTGTGAGAAGGGTGTGCATACATTAGTTTTAATATGTATTTTTATTAAACAGAAAGTAATTAGAGAGGAATTAAATATTAAATCAGCCCTGTAATAAACTCGTATTTGCTCACCAGTGTAGATCTTTTCCAGATAAAACAAACCTCAAGAGAGGGTTCAAATCATGAGTAAAAGTTCTAACCTGTCTAGAGTGAGAGCGTCCAGATATAACATGAGGCATTTTTTACTCTCTTACAAGATCCCCCCTTCTACAACAGACGCTACACACTGCTTCCTAACCACACACATTCATTTAGATAGACTTTGCTTAAACAATAACATTACCGTTAACAGGAATGCACTTTTCTGAAGACACATGGTGTCGAGAGAGAGAGAGAGAGGCAGAGAGAGAGGCAAAGAGAGAGGCAGAGAGAGAGGCAGAGAGGGAGAGGGAGAGGGAGAGGGAGAGAGAGATTTGTTTAGCAAATGAGTCTTATGCAAACGAGTGTGGCTGAAGTTCCTCTGAAGGACTGTATTATGTTCAAGGCTGCAGAGTGAGGTGGAGTCCTTATCACAGCAAGGGCTATCAAAGATGAAAATATTCACCTTCAAAAGAGCTGCCACTGTCTGTTAGTGTGTTAAGGAGGCCAGACTGGAGTGTAAACTCAATTGACTTTACATTTATAATTACATTTTATTTAAACCACATGGTTTGTTTATTTAAAAAACATCGCTAACTTGTTTTTGTCTTTCTCAGGCGTGAGAATGTCTCCATGTCCATCTCAAATATTTATTTACATGTGATTGCTATGCTGGGTTTTGATGGAGACCTACCAGCTAAAGATACTCTGGAGGGTCAACCTGCTGCTAAACGTGATCTGAAACATACACATCATTTAAACACAGACACATATATAGGCAGGACCTCAGGCAAATAGGTGTGTTCAGCTAAGACACAGTAAACAATTACGCTTCTTTAATGATGTCACTGAATGTTCTACAGGCCTTTCCAACTGTTTTCATTCTGATTGCTAAAAGGTTTGAATTAAAGTAAATGCTTTTGCATTGTAGTCCGAGAAGAGCTACAGTTTTATTTACATATCAGGCTTTTTATTGCCTGTTCACACACTCGTGGTGCCTCTGGTGGTTGGGTGATAAGTGTCATCACTTTAGGTCATCCTGAACTTTAGGACTCTCCTCCACAAGGGCCATGTCTATTGCTGTTATTGCCTTTTATGAGAGGAGAGATGGAGAAGATCCTCAAGCCTGCCTGGAACGACTGACCAACACCAGAAACACACAGATTACACACAGAGGCACAAAGATAAGAACCCAACATTATCTACATCCACTGAGGAGGAGGTGAACCTGCAGTTGTTTCATAAACTGCAACCACCCTCCTCCCAGTAGAAACCGGCATTCAGAAGAATTTATGTGCAGTTCATATTTCCAATATACTTTAAAATGTTTTTTTGTAAGTTATGTCAGGTTAAGCAATATCTTTGTCAGGTTATGCAGTCACTGTGGAAGATAGTGGAAGCTTCCCAACCAAACAGAGTGGGAGTCCAATAAAGGGGAAGAGGCAGTTGATGACTTTTTCTGGACACAGGAAGTGTGTGGTCTTGCTTTCAACAGGGTGGCACATGGGTGATATCACGTGATTGACAGATAGAACGTAAGACAGCGGAAGGCTGCTTGTGAACTGAAAACACTGAAGGCAGAGAGATTTCTTCTGTGACCTCTCGTTTATGATAAAACCACCAAACATGGCGACCTGAGATTCCACTGTGAGAGAGAGAGAGAGAGACAGACAGACAGAGAGAGAAAGGGACGGATAGAGAGACAGAGAGAGAGACAGAGGGACGGATAGAGAGAGAGAGAGAGAGAGAGAGAGAGGGACCGACAGAGAGAGAGACAGTCAGACAGATAGAGAGAGAGACAGAAGGACAGAGAGAGAGAAGTGCTGTAGTGAAATCTGGAGTGGCAGGTTTTCAGGAACAGGCCAGCCTCTGATGGCAGAGTGCTGGTCTTATCTGGCCCTGTCAGACCCCAACGGTCAGAACCCAAGTGCAAGTGTCAGGGGCGGAGCTACAGCCGTCCCGCACAGATAGAACCAGTATGACCATGAGGAGTCATAATCAGAGAGCCACAGAGCACCCAGGACAGATCCTCCTCTCCCGCTGCACACAGTGCCGACACCACAGATTGGCACCCTCCATCTATGCTCCAACCATCCATCCATCCATCCATCCATCCATCAATCCAGAAGGGTGAAGGGTGATACATTACGTATTATGTGTACAGGGAGAGTGCAAACACAAATGCCTGGTTTCTGGATTAGAATATTAATAGTTTCCTGATCAGAGGATTCTGTTAGTAGAATCACATGACACTGTAGTGAACGATGTTTTTCAAAGCTGTTCTCCTGCAGATAATCTACTCCAATCTAGGGTTAGTGGAAACGCTACACACACGCTGCAGTGATAGAAACTCAGAGAACACTAGTGTTGAGGCCTGGTTGAGCTTTTAACAAAAGCACTAGAGCTTGTAGGAAAATTCCCACAAATTACTTTACATCTTTAATTACATTCTTATTAAACTATGTTTATTTATATTTAAAAAAAATAAATCAATAACTTAGGTAAATATATATTTACAGGTGATTGCTACACTGTGTTTTCTTGGTAACTACCAGCTAAAATCTTTCTGAAGCCTCGATCTGCTACTGTGCCTGATATAACATATAACAAATGGAGATTGTATGTGATGTGTATTCTTTTTCAGAAAGTGCTATAGTTAAGTGCTAAATTCTCACCCAGTTTAGCACTGCCAGAGACAGCAAAACTGGTTAAGATTAGTCTGCCTTTGGGTAACTTCTATCTATGGATTTGCATAACCAAAATGAAACGGTACTGCCCCCATGTGGGCATAATGAGAAATTAAAGAATACTGAGAGAAAGCTCAACTGTTCTTCACATATACAGTGAGATCCAAAAAGCGCAGAACTGTGTTAAATAGCCACCACTGCAGATGAGATTATACAGAAAGACAGTGAACAACAATTACATAGATAAAGGAGGCTTTATTTATCATTTGTATACAAACAGAGGTTACAAATGCCTTCCAAACTGTTGAGTTCTCAGAGTGAAGTGTCCCTTTTACAGTTCCATACCCAGAACACCAGCACATTGGCTAGAAAGTGTGGTTGGGACGTTGGCAAGGGGGAAAAACAACTCATGTTGCTGTCCACCAATCTTCATAATTACCCTTAAAGCTTTTTAACACAATCTAATATAATGTCCAGGGGGTTGACAGACATGCCCATAAAATAACATCTTTCCAAAACTATTACAAACAGGTTTGGGGTATCCTGTAATGATTAAATGATTTTTAATGTTACTCAACAAGGAATTCTGCACTTAAAAAGAGAAATGTTCTACATTTTGAGCGAGATGGTCCTAGACTGGGGATTCATTTCATGTACTGAAATTCTTCATTTGTAAAACCTATTTCCTTGGTTAGACAGGAGCATCTTCAGTGCTAAAGGGCTCACACACACACTCCCTGCACTCCAAGACCTAAGAAGCAGAGTGCTGAACTGTGCTCTGCTCTGCTCTTTCACAAGGAAGTAGAGTGCTGAACTCTGTTCTGCTCTATTCTGTCTTCTGCAAAGCAGGGAGATCACTCAAAATCATGGCGGAATACAGACAATCCATTCTTAAATAAATTATTAATTGGAGTCTATTTCTAAATGTAATTTCTTAAACATTTAACAACTAACAGCACAATAAATAAAGAAATAGTCACAATCAGAAAGTTTTGTATAAGGCCCTGCTTAATTATGGGAAGGAGATGCATTTCGGTTCTGCCAGTGAATCTACTGAAAGAAACTTGGTCAGCAGAGTCTCTCCTCTAAGCAGCACTGTGGACTGAAGCATGATGAAGAGGAGTTTGAGAAAGAACGCCACCATTTCATCTCTAAGCAGCTGAGAACAGACCTGAGATTGCGATGGTGCATTCAGGGTCAGGCTACCCATTTCAAACAACCCTTCCAACGAGTGTTTCTCCATTCAACGCCGCACCCCCCCCCCCTTCAATATTCCCAGTACACCTCTGTAAGCAGCCATAAGGTTACAAGGCAGAAAAAGAGTGTGAACAGCTAACATGATGTGTGACATAAACTTCAATCAAAAAATCTGACAATTGATCTTACTAAGATGAACCATAGCAAAATAATAGGAGTTAAAAGACAAGATCCTTGAGAAAATGAAAGAGAAACAAGGGACAGATCAGATGATTCAGTCAGCAGTCAGTGAAGGCACCTGTTATGGCCGTCAGGTGCTTGACAGGAAAACTCAGTCCTCAGGTTAAAATAAAGCCCCTTCACTTCTCTCTTGGCCAATTACCTGCACATGTGACGTGGGGTTCAACATCATCAGAGCAGTAGCCAAAGTACAATTTAAAATCAACCTTAAACAGAAGTCATATTAAAACAAAACCGTCCAAAAATACTTTAACCAATAAACATGCCTGCATGTTAAATAAATGAACTAAACCATATGTAACTTCATTAAATGAAAATAATATTAAAAATTAAGAGCTTTAATCTTCACCTGCTTGGTTAAAACGTTTCCTTGGAGACTGATGACTACAGACTTTAGACAGAGGGTGCTAATTGGCACACCAAAAAATGGCTGATTCATGTTACAGTGTTGAAGATGAGTGTTGTGTCACAGGGAGAACATCTCGCCTCATTAATTGTCCTACAGGAAATCGGTGGACAAAAGCAAGTGCTGTCCTCACTTTTAGTCATGACACCACATATAAGACTATATACAGCATTACTTAGACACATACTGAAATTTCTTACACAGAGACAGGAGGCACTGCTGTAGTGAGAAAAAGAGAGAAAGAAAAAACACACACTATGCTAGACGTACACATAGCGGAGAAATCCGCACACCTTAGTGTGTAGCCCTGCGACAAGGCTGAGGTGAGACAGAAACGACCAGAACTTTAGCCATGACCCTCTGTCTCCATTTTAAGTTTTAATTCTAAGAGGTCTTGTGCTAGTTTGAGAACACAGCGTCCTTCACAGGACGGGGACATGCGGGACACGACTGGCTTTTCTAGCCTGTGCTGACAGGGGGGACAAGATTATCAGAGTTGGCATCAATCCGAACACAGAAACAAGGTCAAAGGTCACTCCAGCTATTAGATCAGTGTGTCTCATGTGCTTGATATTTCATGATGAGGGATGAAGCTGATAATAAACGCACAAGAGAGCCTTTTAATGTCTGTCCCAAAAATAAATAATGACAATATATATTTAATGAGAATTACACTATTCCAAAAAGTCATGAATTCAGAAAAAACAAATTATCAGACCTTTTAAGTTATGTCCATAGATAATTTTGCAAGCCTGTCTCCCTCAATATAAAAACGTGGGCAGGACAAAAAAATAGAACAACCAATCACAACAGAACTGAACATAACTTGAAGCAAGTTTACCTACTGCTTACAAAAGGCCTGAAGGACAAACACAATAGCAATGGATAGAGGACAGTTGCATTGCACTCCATAAACCAGAGAGGCCAGGAGAAAACACAGCGAAATATTGCAGTGTTTTTTTTCTCACGTTTCATATATTTCAGCAGTGTAAGCAAATTGCTTTGGGACTCGTTAAAGACCTAAGTGATCCCGGTGAGCAGTGTGTGTAGGCGTCTCGCAAACACATGGCGATGCTGCTTTGCGGGACAGACGGACGCGTGCTCTCATGAGGTTCATGTCCTGCTTCTTACAGGACTGCTCCAGTTTCCATGAGGCTGAAACAGTTTAACTTTCACCACATCAACACTGACGATAAACAGAATCAAGTATGTAATTTGAAACTTATATATACCTAACTTTTGACTTTAAATGAGACACACACACACACAGACACACACACACACACACAAGGCCTAAGAGCTCGGTGTAAGCAAGCCGCACTGGGCTGTAGCAGCCCGGGGAATGAGCCCAGCCTCTGCCACATTGTGGACGTTGAGCACTACGTGGTTGTAGCAGCACTGCAGCGGCGTAGCTTCGAGCAGATACACCGCGGAGGAAACGCAGGGGGCCCACGACGGAGTCCACGGCTCAGGGAGGGGGAGGGATTTGGGAGCACGCCACAGGCCCACAGTCTTTGCAACTCCTCACTGGAGGACAGAGGCTGAGCCGAGGACTAAACGTACAGACAGTGCTAAGCTGTGAGATACACTGGAGGTGTTAATACAGTGTTATTATCCATGCCTTGGAATGGGGGGGGATTGTGGGGTTGGTGCCATGTAGTGGTGATGGGTAGAACAGAAGAGAGAGCACGGTCATTCCTACTGCTGGCCAGCAGGGGTCTCCCCCGTCCTTCGCTCCTGGCTCCAATGAGTAAGGCTTTAACAGAGCTGCTACTGCAGCGCCACACTACACCTCAGTGGAAAAGAGTATGCTCTGCCTCTTACTGTCTGGGGTGGGAATGGTCTCCAGCTGTAGGAAGTACAGCAAAACCTGCACCTACAGGCGGGAAATTAGGACATGACAAAGAAACACACATCAGCAAAGAGTGATAAACCAAAGCTGGACATGAGTGAAGTGTGCTGATTAAGTCCTGAGTGGTTGCTAGGATAGCTCGCTTTGACTGAGAGGAGTGGACCGTTACGTCACACAAACCCTCTCCCCTTGATTCTGTAATGCCTAAGTGCCCAGCAGACAAAGCGCCCAGGCGGCTGGAGAGTACCTGGGACATGACCTCCAGGGACCAGCTATCGCCCATGCTGATTGGCTGCGTGGGATTAGTGGGAATTTTGCTGTCTTTCTCCGCTGGCCGGAGCAGAGTGGGTCCGAACACGGTGGCCAGGTTGTGCAGGGACATTTTATTCACACTCTCCTTCTCCGCAACCCTACAGGAAGAAACAGGAGGAGATGAGAAAAAGCTGAATTAACCTGGCTGCTTCGTGAGGCACTCACACAGAGAAACGCACAGAGACACATGAAGACATGCTAAAAGGTCCTGAAGAAGGAATGAGTGCTCAGTGGGAGGAGCCTGAGCTGCACCTACCTCTTCAGGTGATCCAGGAGGAAGAGGAAGGTGACCAGGTTGGGCTCAGGCAAAGACAGCAGCAGGTTCAGCATACAACTCTCCTTCGCCACACTGTCCGAGAGGGCTGTACACACACAGTGAATCAGACTAACTGAACACACTGTGTGAGAGGGCTGTACACACACAGTGAATCAGACTAACTGAACACACTGTGTGAGAGGGCTGTACACACACAGTGAATCA
>JAOXYF010000003.1:23164180-23176775 GCA_028565775.1 Sternarchorhynchus goeldii
GACTAACTGAACACACTGTGTGAGAGGGCCACACACACTCAGACTAACGGAACTGTGTCTTCAAAACATATTAGCATGTGAACATAGTAGAAATAATGAGACAGTTAGCACTTATTAAAAATTAAAATCTTATTACATTTGAGGAAAATTAAGAATAATAGCTGATGGCATATAAAGTGCTACCCAGGCCTGTCTGGGGAAAACGCTGTGCCTTTCGAGCTATGAGGGGAAGGCCTTTGATTTGTTCCTGTTCATGCTGCATGCCAGCAATATTTGATCTACAAGTGAAATTTGTATATAGTCCTCAGATGACTTGGAAGTGTGTGAACAGGGAAAGTGAAGCCACTGACCGATGCCTCCGGCAAAGTTGGGGTACAGCTCATCTGTGAAGAGAGGCTCCGGAAGCTCACGGAAGTAGAGCTTTAATGTTCCTGCGATCGCGTTCACATCCATCTCACTCATCATTACAGATACATCCTTATTATCTGTTAGTAGAGAGAGGGAAGGAGAAAGAGAGAGATCTCGAACTACAGCACACTCAGGCAGGCCAGGACTTCAATTCTGTTACTCACAGTAAAACAAGCTCTTTAAAATAAACACCACATTCTGCATGCACACTTTCAAAGTACAGTGCGTACACACACACTCACAGCCTTACAGTGGATTCTGACAGACACAGTAGCACAGTAGGTGTTGAGAAGTAATACCCTAGGCAACAGGTCGAAAGCAGCCCTTCAGTCCTGTAAATACTAAACCTCTTAGAGAGCTAGTTTGGTATTAGGCAGCAAAGAAGGAAAATAACTCAGGATGGCTGCTTCACACAAAGCAGTGTTCTGGAGCGTTCTTTCAAAGCAGTGTTCTGGAGCGTTCTTTCAAAGCAGTGTTCTGGAGCGTTCTTTCAAAGCAGTGTTCTGGAGCGTTCTTTGTCCCAGTTCATGTATCACTAAGAGCCTTGCAATGCCCTGAAGGCCAGAGCTGCGGTGCCTGGTGGGCTACTCACTGGTGTCAAAGGCTGTTTTGAGGGCCTGGATGTCAGTAGCCACTCCTGAGACGCGGTAGATGCCGACCTCCTCCATGCCTCTGCGCTCTATCTCCTCCAGGCACTGCCGGACGATGTAGGGCACCTTCGAGCGCTCGCGCCTGGGTATGAGAGTGATGAGGTCAGGATGAGGATGAGGATGCAACATGCAAGTCACTACACCAGCAAAACCACACAGTCCTTATCTGGAACAGCCCTTCAGCTCTATCCCTGCACTCCCTCATCATGCAGGAAACAGCTGCACTCTGACAGCTGCTTGTTCCGAGCACCGTCAGATGGAGCTCGATGGCGTTCTGACTACCAGCATTCCTGCCTCCACCCTTAACTACTCCCACCCTCATTAACGGCAGTCATTAGTAGTGTCGGTCAACATCAGCCGTACAAACATGGAACGGTGAAGAGGTTTGCCGTTTCTTGCTCTCTCACTCTCTTTAAAAGCACCTTACCTTCATCTAAACCCTCCTTCTTCACTTCATTCACTTTTGTCATGAGGTGTCACTTTCACTTTATCAATCCCCATTTATTATCTAACACTCCATTAGGAAATCGGGTGTAGATAACATCCTCTATCAGATGGAGTGAGAGTTTCTTATTGAATTACAGGTTAATCCGATTGCAGTTCTGAAGTAACCCTGTGAACCAGTTAAAGTAGTTTATTTTTAAGTTGCACATTTTAAAACTTTCTTCTGCATTTCCAGTGTGGGTAAACTTTTAACCTCTCCTTGAACTACTGGGGTCTCCTGTTTGGCTGGGATTAGGAATGAGATTATCCCTGGCCAGTGGGAGTAGGCCCAACCCTGGGTTATGGGGTTACTGTGGCACTGTAGTGCCAGGGGAGGTAGTGATGGGATTAAGGGCCTCTTGGAAAGGGATCTTGAACCTGGAGTCTGTTGCCTCTCAGATTAGTGTATCACATTCCTGTGGATCAGTGAGTGCTGGCCACCTGGCCTTACACACACACACACAAACACGCACACTCAATCGTGCACAAACACATACACTCACACATATAAACAAGCAGACACACTCACACTCACAAGCATACTTACAAACACACACACACACACACACATGCAGGAATGCACACACTAATCATTGTGCAGCCAACAGGCTACAACCAACTCCAGAGGTGTAGCTCATTCACCTCTGCAGCTACATCAGCACCACCTCTCTGCTGTGGCCCCCGGCAACCAGTATTTGATCGCAGTGCACCCATGCACAGCTGTGGTCAGCAGCATCGTTCACTCACTTGGTCACCGTGGAGATCTTCACCCCAAACACGCCTGTTTGTTTACATGAAGACATTCGCTTCAAGCTGAATTCTCTGCTGGTGAACTTCATGGACAGCTTCACCTCGATCTACATGGCAAAACAGCAGCGACAGACACCATCAGGGTACAGCAGGTCAATTACACACAGACCATCAACAAGAAGTGTCAGTTCCAACTCTCTGAATTTTTTCACTCCGTCATATAATGTATATTTTACATATCCTGCAGCAATCACTTGCCTTAAACAGGCAGGGCGTTCATCAGTGTGACTGACCTTCTACAGGTGCTACAATGTGCTGGTATGTTTGCTTTCTTTTCCATGTGCAGGTGAGAAGTAATTAGTCTTTATAGCACATCAGCCATAGAAACTCAGGCAGGAAATCTGTGATCAAAGCTGCAGTACTCACTCCATTCATGGGAATGACTGTCCTCTGCCAATCCTTCCCCTGGAGCATCTGAGGGTCCAGCTGAGACAGACAAAAATACCAACAGACAGCTCTACATTCATTCCATCAGTTATTCTATTGGAGTTTGCCTGCTATAATCCTACTGGAACAGAAATACGTCGATGTCTGATCAATGCGAGGTATAATGCTTAGGCAAATCAGTTTTTGAAGGGCTTTTATTATTCTAATGGTTGTTGTTGTTGAGTGCGAGTGCCATCTGGAGCGGGCTGAGCTGTGACCCCAGCTCATCCTGGGTTCTCATCCGAATCTTCAATCCCCATATGGTCGCACACAAAATTGGATCACGTGTCCAGATCTAATCAGATCATCATCATCGCAACCTGTTGTGCATCCTCAGGTGTGAGCCGGGGTGAGAACGAGGGCATCACCCACACCCACACACACACACACACCTCCACACCCACACACCCACACACCCACACACAGCCAGGCAAGACAACAGTGCCTCCCTCTGCCCATGCACATGCATACACAAATTCCAAGTGTATTAACATACACAAGACTGAGTAACTATAGTGAAACTACTCTAAAATGTAAGGGGGGGAAGGGAATTATACTTATATAGTACATTTCTCAAAAAACAAGGACACACATCTTTGACATCCAATCCATAACACCGGTGAGAGGCAGTACTCTCAACTGGAAACCTGCTCAGGAAGGGGAGAGAGGACCACACCCAGGACAGACAATTTTTAGGGTAGCCAATTTTGACCTAACCCTCCGTGCTTTTGGGCTGTGGGAGGAAACCGGAGGAAGCCCACACAGACATGGAGAGAACATGGAAACTCCACCCAGATAGGGACATGAACCTGAGAGCCTAGCACTGAGAGGCAAACACGCTACTGACCAAGCCAACCACGCCGTCTGTGTTGTTAAAAGAGTGATGATCTGGGTGGAAAAACGGTTCAGAAAAACACCCAACTTCTACACAAATGTGAAGAAAAACATACAACCAACAACTCATCTGTAAAAACAGCAAACATTACTTGAGAATCCCGTAGTGAAACCTCCACATAAATGAACCATGTGATGTGTACTGAATTACAACTTCTTTTACAGACAGCCATTCCAACATCAGTGACCAAAAAGGAATTGTATGTTAATTGTATGTTAATTGCGTGTTAATCACATGTTAATCCACACCCTTATCTCCCTAGTGCACAGTTCTCTGCAGACCACTCTTCCCCAGATGTGTGCATGTGCACGGTGGATATACCTCCCCGTTCAGGACCTCTGACCCCAACAGCCGCAGCAGCTTCTAGCCAGGCTCCAGCTCCCCACGGTCCAGCACCATCCCACCTACGCCCTGGGCGTGGAGAACAGCTTCACCCGTATCGCCACCACCCCCCAGCATACTTTTATCCATCTCTACACTGACCTCCATGGCTCAGGCACTAAAGCATGACCCTGAGCATCAGGGGCTTCCCCTGGCTCTGCCTGTGGATCTATCTGCAGCTCTGCTGGAGGGCCGTCTATGGCTTCTGCCCTGTCGTTATGGGCATATAACTGAAAATTAATGGTCCTGAATTATTGATGGTCCCAGTAAAGGCAAACATCAGCACAGCCTCGTGTTCAAGCGAGAAAAGTGATCAGTGATCTTTCAGCTAAATGGCTGTTTTAAATATACCCTTCAGTGCTGCCTCAAGGTATCTCTCTCACTGTGTTTTACTGTCTCTCTCACACCGTCTCTTCCTCTCTCAGTCTCTCTCCCGCCATCTCTCTCCTTCCCTCTGTGATCCTCTCTACTTGCGGCTGTGTGTTAGTGCTCTCAGTCAACCACCACAGACCCACACTGCGCGATCCCAGCTGGCCACCAGCCACACTCCTAGGAAACACAGCCCAGTGCAGTTATTTAATCTGATCCTGTTTTGATTACAAGGTCAATTCTGTTGATTTGTATGGACCTTTTAAAATGAGGCCTCACTCACTACGCCTGTGAAACAGTGGTGATGTTAATACTCACTTGTTGGTAAACTGGATACCGCTGGTTGTTTGTGCCATTAGGGCAAAAAATGACAACCATGATTTTCAGACTAAACAGCTTTTTGAATATACGCATGTATTCTATAGTACTAAACTATAACCACAACACACAACATAAATGGTTATTGTTAAGTATCTTTTCCTCAGTGTCAAAACATTTCACGCATTAAATATAAATCAGCCATGACTGAAACTTTTATCCAACAATGTAGGGCTTAATTGCGTACCTCTGTGGGTGGGGAGGGCTTTTGTGTGATTGAGCCCTTGGGGGGGGGGGGCAAGAAAGCTTTTCAGTAATTACAGCTAACTGAGCGGGAGGGGTGGGGTGGGAGGGGCTCTGAGTACATGTAAGAGGCCATTTAGGGAATAAGACATTCTTATGGACTGCCCGCAGATCAAAGCACTGCCCCTCGTTGCTGAAATGCTAACTCATGCCAGGAAGAAGCAGGGTCTCCCACTGGCTGATATTACCCAGGCCAAAGTGAACATGAGAGTGAGGGCCATTCTTCAGACTGGGAGTAGACAAAGCACCTCATGGAGAGGCCTATAAGCTTCAGGGGTGATGCTGGTGAAGATGACTATAGAGTCAGGTTTCTTCCTCCAACATTTTCAGAGAACAGCTGAATTATGGATGATTTCATTCAGTAAGACCCAAGGCACACAGGAATGTTATTACAGAAAGCCTGCTGGGAAAAAGCTAGAAGACAAAGTACAGCGTCCGTGTAATGATGTGGTCTTCCATGGGCTACACCTCTGACCCCATTCAGGCAGGTCAGATCAACCAGGACCAACTGATGGATGAAAACCTGCACCACCACATATCTCCACTTCAAAAGAAATGACTAGCTTAAATAAACAGAACATAAAGCTAAAGGACTGACGGAATCAAAGAGCGAATAACGTTGCCGTGACGATCACCTCAGAATGTCCTTGTTGGCATGACGATACCACGTGATGAGGATCAGATGACACTGGGTCAGCAAAGGTAAAGCAACGTACCGGAATCTGGCCTTTGCCAATGATGCGGTCGGTGCTCTCTCCATCATCCTTGCTCATCTTGGTTTTATTGTAGCACTTTTCATAGCAAAGCAGTCTAAGTGTCTGGGAGCCTTCCAACTCAATCTCGAACTCCTGAGGCACCAGAAGGGCAGGGGGGTTAAAATTATTACCCATATTGCAATTTGCCAGCATAAACACAGGACACAGAACTCACGTTATTTCAGATATGTCTTTCTGAAACACTCCCAGGTGTTTGCTGAAGAAAAGCTGATAGCTACTCTTAAGGCTGAGTAAAAGCTGCCAGCAAGGAAGGAGGAGATGCTGACTGTGGGCACATGCCTTCCAGGAAAAGGAAAGGCATTGGCACCCTAAGTGGCATTCCAGCCTCCCATTACAACCCCAGGCCAAGACATTAATGGCACAAAAAAACCTATAAATCTGAGCAAAACATCTGGCATATTTAACTTCCTGTTAGTCACCCATTGAAAACGCTTTTATTAATCTGATAATGGTTTCATGTATAAGTCACAAAAACATTTTTCACTGCGTTGTACAGTTCCCTCATCTGCTACAAGAAGGAGGAAGCGTACATACCTCATTCCACTTGGGTTCTGTGGTGTACCTGTACACCCGTGTCTTGGCTTTGTTAACAAACAGCCCAAAGGAGTCAACCTCCAGGGTACAGTAGAGATCTAAACAGAGAGTCAGTGGTATCAGCAGTGGTAGAGCATGCAGGCACAGAGGATGTACGGCTAGTCCAAGTCAGTGTCAGTCATTCAGAGGAAGCAATAACTCATGTCATGGTGTCAGATGGTCTTGCCAAGAAAAAAAAAAGTGCTGGAAAAAAGTGAGTGAGCGTGTGTGGGAATGAGTGAATGTGTAAGAGTGAGTATGTTACTGAGGGAGTGAGCCAGACAGAAAAAAAAACTGTGAGATTAAAGGAAACAAAGAACAAAGACAGAGGAAGAAAGGAAGAGAGAGAGAAGAGAAAGGGGGGGGCACAGAGAGGCAGAAGCATTCAGACACTCAGACAAGGGCTCACTTAAGCTCTGTTTGAGTCCAGAGGCCGAGTGGATGATGACGTTGAGGAAGCCGTGCAGGCCAGGACTCTCCTCCTCTGCAGGACAGACAGGACAAGAGCATGACTCACACCTGCCATCAGCCCCACGCTCACAGGACTGCAGCAGGAACACTGCGGCGGATCCGCAGAGTTAAGATCTGTTTTTCTAAGTCACACATTTCTGATTTGGGGATATAAATGGGTTATAAATCGTTGAGACTTTTAAGCACTTAACTACTGTGGGGCTTCTTCAGTTATACCGGGGAGCCAAAACCATCTCTGCGCCACTGATCCAGCTCATGGAGCAAAAGCCTGTGGACTGTTCAGGAAATGTTACCTTCTTTGTTAATGGTAAGAGGGACATGATGGACAGTCTGGAGCTTCAGGCAGGAGTTGGTGAGCATTTGCAGTTCCATGGAATTCAAGGAGAAGCTCTTGAAGCCTGGAAAAATAATGCACTCAGAATCAGAGAAGCAAGTTACGGGTTACGAAATATGAACACACATGTACTGTCAGGGGTTTCCTGTGCACGTTATGGTATGTTGGTACACACGTGACTACACGTTAGCTGCACATGTGGTCACCTACACTTGCAATATACATGCTAAAGGAGCTGCAGGTTAGCAGAGACCACTGCTCATCAGGTCAGTGTCTTCCTGGAGGCAGAGAGAGCTGGGCTGGTCTGCTGCCTACACACATGGATACGTACACTTCTTCTGCTGTTCCCGAATCATATCCTTCCACTCGGCACGCTCGTAGTCGGATGAGATCAGGAACATGTAGCTCTGGAACACAGAAACAAAGCAACGGTGAATTCAATGAGGACCAGCAAGGTCAAAGTGTACTGATGTGTGGAGAAAAGACTCAAGAGCCATGTAAACACTGCA
The DNA here is from genome assembly GCA_028565775.1 of Sternarchorhynchus goeldii. Classification (NCBI taxonomy): domain Eukaryota; kingdom Metazoa; phylum Chordata; class Actinopteri; order Gymnotiformes; family Apteronotidae; genus Sternarchorhynchus; species Sternarchorhynchus goeldii. Next base: position 23,171,887 of record JAOXYF010000003.1, read on the forward strand.
GAAACAAGAATCACAGTCATGTGACCATGTCTGGAGTTGGCCCAGATGAACAGAGATTAGGACTGGCTGCCTGCCTTCATGTTATGTAACAGTCTAATGCAATTGTTTTCATTCCAGTCCTCTGGATCCACCAGAGTCTCCCGTCCCAGTGCTCACGACCCACCAGAGTATCCCGTCCCTGTGCTCACGACCCACCAGTGTGTCCCGTCCCTGTGCTCACGACCCACCAGTGTGTCCCGTCCCTGTGCTCACGACCCACCAGAGTGTCCTGTCCCAGTGCTCACGACCCATCAGAGTGTCCTGTCCCAGTGCTCACGACCCACCAGAGTGTCCCGTCCCAGTGCTCACGACCCACCAGAGTGTCCCGTCCCAATGCTCAGGTGCGGTGGGTCCAGGGTAATGGGATGAGAAACAGTGGTCCAAAGTGTAACTTGAAGGAAGTCCTGAGAGAAGTGTGAGTGTACTGGGAGAAGTTGGAGTGTGGGAGTGTACTGGGAGTGTATCGCACCTTTCCATTTCTGTTATGTACTCGGAGTGCCATGCTGGGAGAGGTGAGCAGCAGCAGGGACTCCTGTTCTGACAGCTTCTTCCGCAACCTGTCTATGACCTTTAACCCTTTGTTGGCTCTCTGGGGGGAAAAGAAAAAAAGAAGAGCTGAAGGCTTTCCAGTCCCAGAACTAGAGGTCCACTCACTGGTACCTGAGGTCCACTCACTGGTACCTGAGGTCTACTCACTGGTACCTGAGGTCCACTCACTGGTACCTGAGGTCCACTCACTGGTAGTGCCCCTGCACATGCATCCCATGGTTAAGGATCAGCCAGATAGAAAATGCCATCTTCTCTGATAGTATGTAAACTAGGCTGTTGGCCTCACATTTCTCACTAACTACAGTCTAGCATGTTAACCAAACTGGGGGGGAGGAGAAGGTCTGCCTGCCACCTAGAGCAACAGAGAAGCAATACATTTTGATTATATAATCCCCTCCGGTGTCTCTAGTGTGCAGTACCTTCTCTCGCTGGATCTCATTCCTGAGGGAGGAGATCTTGATCTTAATAGCGTCAAGCTCCTCATCGGGGACCTGTGGGATAGCAAGTGGCTCACTCTCCTCTGATGCCTGGAAGGTCAGATCAGGCAGAGGCACATACCATTTACAGTCATACTGCTGGCTCTTCCTAGGGAGACAGAGAGACAGACAGACAGAGAGACAGACAGACAGAGAGACAGACAGACAGAGACAGATAGAGAGACAGAGGAAGAGAGAAGCAAAGGAAGAGACAGGAGGATGAGAAGTAATCTAATAAAGCAGACAAAAATACACTTTGGAATCCAATAAGAGAGAAATCAGAGTGGAGATGTTTGTGTCGTGCTCTGCTGAGACTGCCCCCACAGGTCTGTGCAGACTCCAGTCTCAGTTTACAGACTAAACAGCGTTTATAGGCAGCATTCTTATAAAAACAGACCTTCAAAACAAACAACAGCAGCACATTATCATGTTATTATTTCATCCTATATAGAGGATGAAAGATGTGCAGGTCTCTCACTCACCCCCCAATCTGTTTCTTAAGCTTGGCACACAGCATCAGGTCGGTGAAGAGGAAGACGTGACGTAGCTTCCTCGTGCCCTCCACCAGCTCCACCATGAAGCCGTCCTTCAGCAGCTGCCGATTCTGCGCCGCGGCAAACACAGCACGCAGCACGTCCGCTTAATATGGCCGCGCGATACATCATTCGTTGATCATCATCATGATACTGGCCTTATGATATGGCACAATGATATCATGCAATTTTGTTCATCTGTGCTAAGAGATAAGTGTTTTGTGGGAGTTCAGTGAATCACAGCATTCACATGCTCCAACAAAGAAATTATTTTGGTCACAGAAATGCACATCAAGGCTTCACTAATGTGTTTTAAATATATAACAAGGGCATTGTGCAAGTAACCTGTAATACGTAGCAATGCACCTTCACCATCTACTATATTAATAGCATCTACTCATTTGAACCTCCTTGCAGTTGGATTAACAAACAACCATCTTGAACAACCCTCCTGAACGTCTCCACCAGTGTGGGTCTGCCGTTGGTGGCGCCTGTGTGGGTGACAGTCCTGCAGTGATACTTTTGCATGTAAAAACACTGTCAGTGCTGGTGAGAGGGAATCTGATCAGCTGTGCACGCTAATAAATTGCAGTATGTAAATGTCTGTAATTCAATAACATGGACCTTGAAACAGCTGTAGGTAATAAGAAGGCCATTAAGTACAGGTACAGGTTTTTCTAATCATTTTTAATAATCCAGATCTGGTCCTGGATGTTGTAATCACGTAGTTTATCAGTGTAACCGTTTGTCCGATCTGTCGTCACGCTGGACTCCTAGATAAAGGGAAGGAGGGTGGAACACCTGCATAACCTGGAACTCTAGCACTGTGACTGTAATACATCTGAACATGTACTCCAACATGGCAGATTGTGGTCAGAAGTATTCCAGTGTAGTCTGAACAGCAGACATATACAAGGGTTCACTTGAACAGACATACTTAATATTTCACTGTTTACTGTACTGCCCAACTTGCCTGCGGTTATGGCCAAAGCTTGTGCAGACCACGCACTTTCCAGAACTGGCTGCTGTAGTATAAAATTCCTTTGTTGTTAAGAACTGTACCATTAGGGGGCAGTCTTGTCATATTTTGACACAGAGTCACCAACCCCCAGGAAAGGGCATTAAAGAACAGTGTCTGGGAGCCTTTGTGTGATTTTGAGATGAGAGCACGCGGAGGACATTTTGAAACAGGTAAACCCCGACTGTGAATCGAACACTGAGATAACGTGATGCCGGAAAGTGAAAGTTGGCTAATGAGAGCCCTAACATTCAGTAACACACACACACACACGCGTGCGTGCGTGCGTGCGTGGACACACGTAGACACACAAAAACAACACAGCCTTTGGCTATAGTTCACGCACCAGTGCTCCCAGAGCAACGCGTCAACCCCTGCAGTGAAACAACAAAAGATGACATCACAAACAGCTCATCCAATGTGATGCTTCTACCTGCACCCCCCCCACCTCACAGCTCCCCTCCCCACCCCACCCCTACCGAGTTATCAGCACAAGACACTGCTACTGCACCCAGACACATCACTAACACACACATACATACAAACACACACACACACACACACACACAAACACACACAGCCTGTGGTTAAAGATCACACAGCAGTGCTCCCAGAGCCAAACGTCACCCAGCAGTGAGGCAACAAAAGATGACATCACAAGCAGCTCAACAAAAGATGACATCACAAGCAGCTCAACAAAAGATGACATCACAAGCAGCTCATCCAATGTGACGCCTCTACCTGGAACCTCAATGATACACTGTTACTGTCTCAGTCACATCATACACATGCACACACGCACGCACGCACGCACGCACAAAATACTTGCCAAAAGATATTCCTAGTGCTGCAAGTATTTTTGCGTGTGCACATGTATTTTCTGCATGCCGCGTGTATTTTTTGTATCTGCGTGTATGCTGGAGTGCCAGGGTCATTACATGGTGCTCTGGACAGCAGACAGCACTCACACACAGTCACAACAGCAGCTAGGCTGACGGCCTCAGCGCACAGCCAACATAAGAGCGCCACTCTGATCCAAACGGAACAGTTTACCTCCCAAACAAGTGGAGCGGCAGCAAGACAGCGGCCTCCTGCTCCGTCTAGATGCCGTGACACACAATTAAAGCACCTCAGTGGTAGCTGCTGAATAGTTGAGAGGGAATCATAAAAGGAGACTCTTTATGCTCAACTCTGCATTTCTGCCCTGGTCCAAAAGCAAAGGTGAAAACCAAAAGCTGAAACTGTAAAGGTGGAAATGGAGAGGCGAGTGTGGAAGTGTTGTCTTCACCACCGTTTCAGATGTAACCCTCGAGCACGGCGAATGGGTTATGAAGGGCTCACAGCTACACGCTACAGATGTTCTTTAAGGATCCGTCTTCCCTCTCACCCCGCTTCACGTGGGATATCAACCAGCTGTCTGACGGAAGATTCTGAGATTAAAATGAGATTAAAAACCCCAAAGCCCCGCTGAGTCAGATCCTGCATCGCTGCTTTAAACCAGAGAGGAACAAGAATGAACTCACGCTGTCTGGAGGCGACACCGATTAATGATGTCATCGGTGACTGATAGAAACAGGGATCCTAAGAAATACTGCTCAGAGGCTTCAGGGTCCTCCGAGGGGGGTAACGTGCAGAATTAGGGCTGATTACGAGCTGGCTCACCAGGAAGCTCCCACTGCTGCCCAAAGCTTAAGTACTCTGGAGTGCCCAGTCACAGGCTTGGCCCCAACACACCAGGCCCCACATCTGGACATCTACCATCACAGCAATGGGGCCTCAGAAAACCACACCGGGACGGGCGTCGCACGGCCCTCAGCAACTGCTCTGGCCTGAAACAGCAGCCAGACACAACTACTAAAAAAAAAAAAAAAAAAAAACTGAACTGGAAAAAGAGAAGCATTAAGGGTATTTTAATCTGCAGCTTTTCATTCTGTTCCACTGTTATTTAAACATACTGGGAAATATGTCTGTCCTGTATGGAAATCATTTTTGCTTGCTGTCAATATATGTTACTGACAAGACTTAAAAAAACAGACTTAGTCAGACAGTCATACAAATACACGAATAACACAGCGGCACACAAACACCCACACACAGACACACACTCATATACACAAACACAGACACACACCCACGTACACAAACACCCACACACAGACACACACTCATATACACAAACACAGACACACACTCATATACACAAACACCCACACACAGACACACACTCATATACACAAACACAGACACACACCCACGTACACAAACACCCACACA
>JAOXYF010000003.1:23190258-23206698 GCA_028565775.1 Sternarchorhynchus goeldii
GCACATGATTCTCTAAGGTTGGTGGAGGAGATATCCTGCACATGATTCTCTAAGGTTGGTGGAGGAGATATCCTGCACATGATTCTCTAAGGTTGGTGGAGGAGATATCCTGCAGCAGTGAAACACGAGGACCAAGTCCAATGCCAGAAGCCCATACTTCAGTGGCCATCCAGTGCAGGCTCACTTTCACCTGCATCCGGAGAGAAGCAGCCTGCCAGATTCACTGTGACATGGACCCAATCCTTCCCTGCCACAACCCAGATGAAACCTGATCTGTACTCCATGTGGGTTTATCAATGTTAGCTCATGTGTGTGTGTGTGTGTGAGAGAAAGAAAGACAGCTTGAATTAATGTCTCGCATGGCACCAGGGAATCCCTCTGTGATCATGCAAGATGGTTTGTGAACTACAGTAACTCCAAACGGGCAAGAGAGACCGAGGAGAAAATGTTCTATACACACTACACACTTTCACCCTGGGAAGAGTGGATGAAACAACACAAACCCATGGTGAGACGGTGCCCAACACAACCATGCGGGAAACCTCCCTGGAGCTACAGGGTGCAGTGGATCCTCTGCGGTGGGAGAGTCCCTCACCATGGGCTCCACCCACTCCACCCAGATGCTTCTGGTGGGGCAGGAAGTGGGTGTAAGCATGAATAATGGATGGACACTACATATGGCCCCCTGCGGTGCATGGCATGGTGTGTCTGTGCGTGTGTGTGTTGGTGGTGGGAGTTGTAATCAGAGACATGAGAGCAGAAAACACACAGCACACCAAAGCAGAAGACCAACCTGCAGCTGTCCTGTGGCTCTGCATATTGTGAGGCTTGGTTAGAGCAACCTACTTTAGTGGCCTAAAATCTGTGGAATTAAGACACACGAGTACAAACCCATTTGCTCTGTGTGTCCTGATACGAATATGAGCATAAATAACAGATATGTACCTAAAGCAAGTACAAATGAGAAAGAGAAACATGAAAGTCTGGGGCCTTTTTCAGGCTGGGCACCTTGCAAAGCTGTGAGAACAGCAAGGCAAAGGTTGGACTAAATATCTGAATGGCCCTGAAGCCAAAGCATTAAAATTCAAGACATATTTCCCTTCTGAGAACTGAAGAGGAGAGGCCAAACGCTGACCACTGCCAGGAAAGAGACAGCGAGAGAGAGAGAGAGATGGAGGGAAGAGAGAAAGAAACAGAGAGAGAAGAGTGAGAGACAGGTGAAAAAGACAAAAAGAAGAGAGAGACAGATAGACAGACAGAGAGAGAGAGAGAGAGAGAGAGAGAGAGAAAATGAGACCAGCAGTATACCACAGACATAAAGGGGGGGGGGGGGTTGAGTGTGACTCCGGGGAACAAAACCACAGCTTCCTAACAAACAAAAAAAACAAAAAAAACCACAAAGGAGCCCATGAGAAACTGGAGCCTCCACCTCCTGCTACCCTTCCAGCCTCCCTCAGTCTCATCCTCGCCCACTGACCCCTCTTCTCCCCACCGGCCTTCTCAGGCCTGGGCTTTGGCAGACACTGCTACAGGGACGGAGCCAGGATGAACCACCCTGACCGGGGCCCCGCCAGGCCCCTCCTGCAGCTGTGCTGGGGCACTCGGCCCGTCCTCCGAGTGCTAGATCAGCCTGCCTCCGGCACTGTTCCTCTGTGTCCCGAGGAAACGGGGGCCGTGCCCGGGATCCACTCCTGGCCAGAGCTCCGCGGGCAACCCCGACCGGCCACCAGACCTCCAGTTTACTCACTAATTTGATCATGTGTAATGTTTAGGACCGAGTTCACCCTCCCACCCGTACCACAGAATCCTTGGCAACTGCTGTGTATTCAAGAAAATGCTTTGGCTGGTGCTTGCTCTGCACCTACATAAATCCAACTACAAAGGGCCAGATGGAACAAGGATGAAAGAAGAAAGAGAGAGAGAGGGAGAGAAAGATAAGGAAAAAGAACGAGTAAAACAGGCTGTCAAGGCTATAGAGAGACTGAGGCTGCACATGCACATTTCAGGAAGATCTTTAGCGTCTTTGCTCCGTTCCATTTCCCAGAATTCCTAAGTGATGTACACTGATGGGGTGTCACTTTGGATTTAAATAGCACTTATCACTCACATGCACTGCAAACACCTCACTTCCTTCAAGGATTATCTAAGGTAAGCCCTGACCCTAGCAACCCCACCACCACCCTCACTGTTGAGCAAGAGAGAGACAGGATGAATGAGGATCAACAGGAAAGTGAGCCTCTTTACTCTCCCTCAACCACTACATTACCCACAATACCCCTACACCTCCAGCAGTTAGGAGGAATTAGTGCAGACACGAGCACATTCCCAGTGTGGAAAGCCAGCCCCAGACGCAGACAAGCCAGCACCAGACGCAGACCTCCAGACACAGTAAGTAAAATTTATTTATACAGCGCTTTTCACAGACACAAGCCACAAAGTGCTTTACAAGAACATAGCATAAAAAATATCTTTTTGTAGTGTGTTTTGTTGAATGACATTTCTGCCTGGAACATTATCCAAATGCCTCCTTAAAAAGGTAGGCCTTTAGTTGCTTTTTAAAAGAGTCCACAGAATCAGCTGATCTTAAAGGAGGAGGCAATGCCTTTCACAGTTTAGGACCGATGACCTCAAATGCTCTCTCTCCAGACCTGCCTACACCCACACACCCATCTCCATCTCCATCTCCATCTCCAGCATTGCTCTGCTGCCCCGGCCAACCAGAACATCTACAGCTCAGACAGGACTCCAGCACAGAGCTACTAAGAACAGCCAGTCGTTTCCAGGCAGCAAATCCAGGAGAATGTCATCTCCACAAGAAGCACGCCGATGTCATAAGCCTAACAAAGACAACAGTACAACCATGCAGACACTACCACAGAACACACGTGATCCAACGTGGGAGGCACTGTTTGGTTCACGTGCCGTTTGGTTCACGTGCCGTTTGGTTCACGTGCCGCCCTACAGGCCAAACTGTACTTTGAACCATGAAATGCGCTGAACATCTTTCTCTGTCCACTTTTGTGCATGTACAGCCACCTGAACAGTGCCGAACCGATCCGATTAATACTGCAACGCTGACAACGTAACAACGAAGCTGGTGAGTGGAGTCGAGTATCAGGCAAATCATCCATAATGCAAGAAAAGTCTCATTCTGATGTCAGCCATAGAGACGGGCTGAGGCGGGGCCAGTGGAGAAGACACGCCCTATCACAGTGCGATAGGCTAATTTAACCCTTCCCACCAGAACCGCCCAGTTACCACGCAGTACATGAATACATCAGCTGAAGGAAAGCTTATGAAAATGGAGGCCATGCTGTTAGGACAGAGGGCACACAAGCAGGAAGGCAAAAAAAGAAAAGAAATTGCACTAGTGACCTTTAACATCCATCACTCTCTCGTTTAATCGTCGCTGGATTAATGGGAGCCTCCAGCATCCTGAAGCTGGAGGCTTTGATCTCTCCTGCTTTTTCCCCTTGTTTAGCGGAAAACACACACACACAGCAGAAAGGTGTACAAGCCTCATATGTAAACACACACACACACACACACACACACACACACACACACACACACACACACACACACACACACACACACACACACCAAATCCATAACAGCTGTTCAGACTGCATGAAGGTGCATATCTGGCTAAGGAAAAAGTGCTTCATTTAGCCACAAGAAAGAACAATGTGGAAAGCCTAATTTTTTTATCAAAGGCATGGTAAACAGCATTTATTTATTTGTTACCACAAAATACAATTAGAGCCATAAACTAATGTTGTAAAAGTGTCCTGTTAAGCACAGAAGGTCAAAGCATGCACAGAAGACTGCAGTACATAGGACGGAAGACAGGTGGCGTCGTACTGAAGTGATGCCGCATTAAACATGCTGAGTAACACAGAAACATAGACGCTCGTTCTTATTTCATGACTAAAGCGGGATACTTTATGACTAAATCTGGAATATTTTCAGGTGTTGGCTTAAGCAGCCAAATCCTAAAGTACAAATGGAATCTCTTCCGACGTTAATCTAGCTGTCGTCACAACCCCCGAGAGATTCAGAGGTGACCGGCAGCAGCACAAGCTCCTCATCAGTTCTGAAAACAGTGCCCCCTCCAGGCCGAGGTGTGAAACTGCGCCGTGTGCTGGGTGGGCTCTGGTCATACCAGCTCTTTCCTGCTCTGCAGGGGTTTCCCCCCTTGCACTGGTTGAGATGATGGCAAATGGACTGAGTGACCAAAACAGATGCATTTGAAAATTTGGCACCAACGCCCTTTCTGTTACACACACACACACACACATACATACACACACTCACAAAAAGGTCTGGGTGGAGTGCGTGTCACATCCAGGGGCAGTGCCCAAAGTAAAGGGCGGGTGTGGTTCTCTGCTCTCACTGGGGTCTGGGGTCAAAGCCCAGACCCTGCTCCCAGCCTTATGCTGTGGGAAACCCACAGTGAGGCAGCCGGGGCGCTGGCCGCCACAGGAAGCTCTCAGCGGGCAGTTACCATCTGCCCCGTGGCCACCACCTCTGCCTGCCAACTGCATACACACCGCCAGACTGGCTGCCCCAGTCAGGCCTGCAGCCACACTCAACACCATCAGTCCACTGTTAGGAACGATCTGGAACGTCACCCTATATTCCTATTTACAGAGACACCAGCCAACAGCCCAGACCCCCAGCCAGAGAACTGGGTTCACGGGTTTAGAACAGCCAACAGGAGTTGCAGTCTAAGAACGATGGCCAGTGTGAACACATTCCAAACAGTTCATCACTGCCATATGCACCAAGGAGCATTGTTTGCCAATCTAGGAGGAACGCTGTACTCCATATGGTAGAGGCTTTTCCTGTTCCTAACACACCTGAGTCCTTAAATGCACACTGAAGCACATACTAAACTCAACACTGAAGTATGAAGTACAGTACACATTAAAGCATACACCATACTCCACATTAAAACATACACCATACTCCACGCTAAAACAAGCATGCAGAAGAAGACCAATGAAATCTGCTCTAGTGTGATTAAAGCTACAGATCCAGCTGTTCCCCGTTGCTCAACCGAGTCCAGCAATAAATACATGAGCAGGAATAGCACCTCTCCTGAAACACAAACTGTTTGATGCTTCCAATGTAACCATGCAAATGTTTTACACAGTGAGAGAGGGGTGGTTAATATTTTGTCAGAACAGATATGTATCTGAGATATCTCTAAGGAATGTCTGAGATATATCTGAGATATCTCTAAGGAATTTTTGCAGACATAAAAGCAAGTCGACTAATATCTAGAAGGGGGAAAAAAGCTTCATTCCTCTACAGGAAGTGGTTGATTCATATCTAGCGGTAAAGATGCCTGCCTGAGAATGGAGATTAGTTCATTCCATCACCAAGATGCGTCTTTCCACCTCTACCAGATCTTTAAATAGTTCTTAAAAATATCTGCATTCTAATCCTCATCTGGGAAATCCTAACACCCAGCTCCCCCACCCCCCCAAACAAGACTCGGCCCTGGCAACTCACCCACTGGCCCCGCCCCTAACAGCACCCCCAGAAGCCCCACCTCCAGCAGATTGGTGGGAGCTGGCAGCCATTCAGCCACCAACTGCCTTCAGTGGCTGAAGGGGCTTCCACGTTATGCACTCCATCAGAGTGCCAGCGACCAAACAAAGCTCACACAGACGCCCAGCGACCACACCAGCCAGCTCTCCTCACCCCGTCCCACTCTGCGGAAAAAGCAACTGAGCCACTGGGGTTAGTCAGAGTTTTCCGTCGTATAATTGCAACCCCGTATGTCGCTCTGAACGTGTCGAGTTGTCTGAAGACTCTTCTTTAACACGACTGTGCTTCTGTTAACTCAGCAGTCATCTGCTTCCCTCTCAGTGGCTTCAGGCTTTGAGATGGAACATTTTTCTAGCCCTGTGGGCAATGCCTGTTTACACCACCATGACAAAACACTGCAAATGTGACTGGACAAACACGCTAAACTGGAACGCTCTGAAAATCTGGCTTGTCCAACTATGTATCCTGAAATAAAACAGTACCAAAAAAGCCATACAATTTTAGGGATCTAAAAAGGGGACTAGCACAGTCACCCACAGGGGTCTGGACTGGCCAGCCGCCAGGGGAAGCTCAGTGAGTGTCTGTCTGATAGCAAGGTCTGGAAGGGCTGACCTCAGTCCAGCACTGTTGCACAATGAGAGTATTGAACACGAAACATTTCACTGTTCCCAACCAGCCATCTATCTATCCATCCATCCATCTATCCACCTCCCTCTCTCTCACACACACTCGCCCACACTCACAATTTAATAACATTCAAACCCGAATTTATCCCTTTGGTCTAAAACATCTGAAAAAAGTACAAAAAACTGAAACTATAATCTTTGAGCTCATTCCACACATAGCTCATGCTGGAATCACAGTAGAGGAATGTACTGACCCTTCACCTCAGGAACCAATCAGACTTGAGAAGTCCATGACTGCCTGTATTAAAATCTTTATTACCTGATGACTAACAATTTTCCCCATATGAACAAACAGGAAATCAAGGTGTGTGTGTGTGAGGAATGGAATTACACCCACAGGGATCAAAAAACTATATTTTTATTTTTATAGTATTCTGAAATTCACTCTAATCGAGCCCAAATCCAAACTCATCATACCCTCCCTGACCACATCCTCAGTTTCATCTCCCCTAAACTCCCAAATATCTCATTTAGCCCAATTCCTACTTACTTCTCACTCTCAGAAGTGGAACACCATCATCAACATCGCATGAACTAGGAAGGTCTGGCATGAACTAGGAAGGTCTATCATATGTTTTGTAACCTGTCCAGTACGTATGGAAGAGGAGCTTGAAGAAAAAGTCAGAGAACAAAAAGAAGCATTACTTATGCTGTGCAGACATGTTTGTGTGTGTGTGTGTGTATGTTTGTGTGTGTGCACACGCGTGTGCATGTATGTGTGTGTGTATGCACGTGTGCATGTGTGTGTACGTACATGTGCTAGTGTGTGTGTGTGTGTGTGTGTGTGTGTGTGTGCGCACACAGAGGCAGCTGCACACAGGCTCCGCTCTTTCATCCATAATGAATGACTGATGTTTTCTTGGAAGCATGGGGGAGTTTCGTTGTCCTCTCTCTCTCTCCGCCTCTCTCTCTCTCCATCTCATTCTCTTTGCCTCTCTCTCTGTATTCCTCTCTCTCTCTCTCCCTCCATTTCAATCTCTCTGCCAATCTCTGACACAAGGACAAGTCATTCTGAACGCCTACTTAAAAAAAGACATCAGGAAACAACTGCGACTGTTGTTTATGAGATGAACATTCACCGTGGGAACCGGTTCACAGGGAAGAGGAACGGAACAGATGCAACTCACAGCCACTGCAGCCGCTGAACCCTTCAGGACGTTTCTCTGGGAGAAACGCACAGAGAATCTCAGAGAGAAAGACAGAGAAAAGGCCACACTGGTGCGGTGGTGTGGTGAATTCTTCAGAAGACATGAATCAGCATCACATTGTGAGCGCCTTGCTGAGTTTCTCTCTTTGTAGAAAGAACACAAAGTATTTAGTTTAAGGAGATCCAAAGCCTGGTGCTGCCATATGTATCCATACACATACTGGATACACACACACACACACACACACACACTCACACACACTCACATGCACATAAAATACTCTCTTTCAGGACCACAACAGACACAACCACTCACACACACACCCACACACACACACACACACAGCAGTCAGGCACTGAGAAAGCCTGTTCATGCTGTTGCGCAATAGGAGAGCTCTACCCATCTGTGCTTCTCTACAGCCCCCGCAACTCCAGACCAGTGAAGCAGGAGACAGGGGCACTACTGCTCTCTCCTCCTCTCTCTCTTTCTCTCTGTCTCTCTTTCTCTGTGTTCCTCTCTCTTTCTCTTCCTTCCTCCCTCTCATCAGCACGGCACTCAGCTTCCTCCCGTCTCTTTCTGTCTACTACAACACAACACCCTTCTCCTGCCTCCACCTTTCTCCCTCTTGCTCTCCCTCTCACAACACAGCATGCTACCCCTCCTCCATTCCCCCTGCCCCCCCCTCTCTTTCTCTCTCTCTCTGTCCCCACCCCCAGTCTTTGCTTGCTTTTCACATCCTTTGGCAGGGTTTTACATGTCTTACCAAGGCTGCAGTGCATGGCTCCCTTTCCTGGTGCTGTCATAGGTAACCCATTGCAAAATATTGCACAATATAGAATAAAATTATCTATCTGAGAATTTGAGAATAAATAACAAGTCTAAGAATTAAACCAGAATTAAGAATAGAGATAAGAATAAGAATATTCTTTTATGGCACCAGAATACAAATAAAAACGTGCGTTGCATTCCCATTCCTAGTTCTGCAACATCTATGAACTTCAGAAGGTAACATGACGTTCAGAAGGTAACATGGTGTTCATTGTTCCATCAGGATTATACTAGTTTTGAGGTTTAGTAGACAGACCACCATCCATGGGATCTTTCACCCTCCAGAAAGAGCCTCAGCACAGGTCCTGGCACCTGGCACCCACCCTACCTAGGCGTGACTGCTTCCTCCACACACACCAAAGACCGACGCTGCCCCTGTGCCTACCTCTGTGCCCGCCCCACGCTTCTCTCCGATGCCCACCCCCTGCTCACATAGTTTAAACAAGAGTGGGTACACTTTGAGAAAGTGGTCGCTCTCCAGTCCAAGGTTCCTGAAAGTATGTAAGCGTGTACAGAAAACTGGCCAGAGAGTGAAAAATTGTGACTGATGAGTCACCCTTCAGTCTGGCTGAGATCTCGCAGACACCTGGCTGAGATCTCGCAGACACCTGTGGCAGGGTTTACTATGCCTACTTCACCTTCAAAATAATCAGTAACTGGATAATCTACTTTCACTCAGATTTAGAATGTGCACACACACACACACACATGCAGTCTTATCTATAACTGTGTCAGTTTACACTGCTGAAGGAGGGGTTTGATTCATTTGAGAGCAGTCTGGCTAGTAGAGTCACAAATACTGAAAGAGTGACACAGACTGAAAGAGTGAATCACAATCACTTAAAGCAAACACTGAAAACACTGAAAGAGTGAGTTATAAACACTGAAAGAGTCAGACTCAAACACTGAAAGAGTGAGACACAGACTGAAAGAGTGAATCACAATCACTTAAAGCATGAGGCACAAACACTGAAAGAATCATCAGGCAAGCCATGTGACTCCCCCGTCCAACCGTGCACAGAACAAATGGATTGAGCAGACACGCACACACCCATGCACACAGAATCTGACCCCATCATCCAAATGAGGTCTTTCAGTTAATTACTCCGCATCACTCAGTCCCAGTGAGTGTGAGTCATTGAAGACAGGGTCCGTGGTGAGCACTGACCACAGCGCCCGTGGACGGCCCTGTCCCCACATCTGAAGGACACCGCAGAGATGAGAGAGAATGGACAGCAGTTCTCCAGTGCGCACGATCACACAGGAACATGTGAACTGATGACGCAGCAGAGATGACTGCCCTTACCTTTAACTGGCACTGTGGGAGTGAGAGTAAAATGCAGTTGTGTTGAACTTTGTTTCCCTGTTTATGTGCACACGCAAATAATTCGCTTACGAATTCTGTTATAGAACCCTCTGCACCAGAGTTTTTGTTTGTTTGTTTTGTACAAGCAGCTGTTGTCCACTCGTTCGCACAACCCAGTCAGTAACTTGTGCCAGACCTGCCAAAATGCCCAAAGGAACGCACAGGAAGAGCCGTCACTTACCGAGGTCTCCGTGGTAACTGTTGTCATGGGAGGCCCTGCTGGAGGGAGTTGAGTCTCCGTCGTGGGGCCAGATCTGTCCGGTTTTCCGGACGCCCACGATGGTGGCCTCAGAAACCACCACGTGCTGCCGGTGCCTGTTCTGAGACTGAGGCGTCGGAGGACTGCTGCTGTCCAGCGAGTGCTGGGAGGGGGAGCGGCTCTTCTCGCGGAAGGGCCTCCGGAAGGCCGCAGTGGGGCTCGGCGAAACGTGGCTCGACTGGCCCGACGAGAAGTCCTCCTCGCTGGACGTCAGGTTCTCGTTGGAGCTGCAGTCGGGCGTGTATCCGCCCCCTCCTCCACCCACGTCCTCGAAGCTCCCGGGCGAGTACGACCTCCGGGGCCACGTGAGGGGGTGCTCGTCCCCGCCGGCTCCGCCCAGGTGCTCCCGCGCCACCGTCCGCCCGTCTCCGCCCTCGCCGGCCACACCCCCCACGTACACGGTGCTGTAGGGTTGGAAGTCCGACGGTTGCCACGGCGGCGGGGGCGGCTTGCTTCCGTTGGGGCGCGCAGCCCCGTCTCGGGTGTAGCGCGGACTGGGCTCTCCGTCCTCATACTCCGCGTCGTAACCGCAGGTGCTCTCGCTGGAGCGCCCCCTGTAGACGGGCTTGGCGCGGAGATCCCCCGCCACCGTGCCGAGGTTTCCTGGGAGCGAGTGGAGGGAACGTTTGCGCTCCATCTGCATGGCCTGGCTCCCAAGGGCGCCGATCTTGTCCGAGACGTCGCGGTCGTTCACGCGCACCAGGCCTCGGTCGTGGTGGAACTCCACGTTGGTGTAGAACGGCTGCTTCTCCTGCCCACCCTTGCCGTCCCCTGCCGCGTGCGAGTTGGCTCGCTTGATACGCTCGAAGTTGGAGCGCAGCGCAGCCACCCCGAGCCCCATGCCCGGCTTGTCCTTCGGGGAGGGATCAGAGGGCAGATCCTTGTCAGGGGGAGGGTGTGGCCTGCGAGGAGAGACTCCTCCCCTCTGCTTGGATGGGGAAAGCCCATCCGTCTCGGCCACCTGCCCTGCGGGAACAGGTTCGAAGCCTGGCTGCAGTTCTAGTCCGTCCCCGTGCGAGGCGGATTTCCTAGCTGGGGGAGGCCTCGGCTTGGCCCTGCACTCACCGATAGGCTGGAACCGCTGGCCGACCTCCTGCGCGTGGGGGTGCTGTGGGGGAAGCTGGGGAGGGAGTTGGGGGTCAGCACCGCCTGCCAGCACCTCCCCCTCGTTCATCTGTGTCCTCCTGAAGCCCCAGCGTTGGCGGTCGTAGCTCTTGCGCTCCTTAGCCAGCAGTGTCTGGAGGTAGATCATCCTGAAGCGTTCTTTGTTCACCTCCATCTCCAGTCGCCGAATAGACGCCTTGCACTTCTCCAGCTCCTGCTCGATGCCCCCCACAGATCCCAGCTCCATCTTCGGAGGTTCGGACTCTGGAAACTGTGCTTTCCACGCCTCAATGAAACCCACGGGCTCCACCATCGCTGACATTAATTGTACTTGCACTAACGGATTTCAAGTATAAAAGGACAGCGCAAAAATGCCGTTGTTTACGAGCAGATTTGCTCAAATCAAACTGAATCTGTAAAGTGTCAAAACTCAAAAGTAAGAATTCATAAGAGATAGGAGCGTGCGTACGATACTTCGTTCAAGATTTTCCAGGGATTGTCCTTAGAAGTATGAACCTCTTTTTTAAAATTGTTCTCGTTGAGGTTTGCGACAAAAAAATGATCAGCAGCAGACATATCGGACAGAAACAACGCGAAACCTCGCATTATTCCACCTTGCATCATTCCGACAAGACCACTTGCAGAGTATCACGCGCACATATCTCGGACCACAACACAATGACAGCATCTGTGCCCCAGCGCGCATACAATGAAAATACGAAACTCATCTACTCGATTACAGCGCATCAACCTGTGCTTACCACCTACTAAAAATTCTGATGGTTAAATAATACCCGTTTAACGTACTCCCGTTGTCCCGTGCTCATTCATGATGCGACATCGTTTTTCCATCATCTTCAAACCCCTTTTGTACTGACGTCTCCGAAGAATGTAAAAAAGGCTCTGGAGATCGGAAGAAAGCCGTATCCACAAAAGTGACTTTAAATCTCGTCGTTTTTCCAAATATAATATTCTGTGAAAATCCATTCGCAGTATTGCCTCATTTTACCGCTGGTAATTAGTCACGAAGATTGCACTGGTGTAGCCTCGCCGTACAGACTGCTATTCTGTCGTCGGCTACGTAGCGCTCCTGTCTGAATAGCTGCGAGGAGCCAACACAGGAAGGGGAGGGATTATTTAATATGACTGACAGAAAAGCACTCCGTCTAGATAGCGAATATTAGTTACGTGGTATTTTGCATGAAATTGCCATTCATAAGTATAGTATAATTAAGTGCCTACCGATAAAGTTTTGTTTTAACCCCCATCAGAAGATTACACTGAGAAAAGATGTAACAAACGTAATGCGACTTTGGTTAAATACAGTCAAAGCTGGAGAATAGCTTAAAGGTGTATTAATGAAAATTTAATAAGGCGTATCTTTACTTGGTTACATAAATATATATGTATTACATACACAGGATAATGAAGAAATCTACCGGGAAAACACCATGTCTATATTCAGCATCAAGATTAGAATGATTCGGTGCCGGTGTTTTTTCCCCCCGACTCTGTCGCCCTCATGTGTCAAGGTGTAGACATCGCAGCACGGAAGGCTGTCACAGATCTCGAGACGACGCAGGTTGGAATTTCGTTTTTTTTAATGACAAATGATCAGAAATAACTCTTTAAAAATAATAATACGCCGTATTTTCATTACGTAATGTTAAATCTTCATGGACCTCCAAAACGATCGAAATCACACATTTAACAAACAGTTCAGGATGAACTAGATAACTATGGATGCGCTCTTCACTAACAGATGGACATTTTAAAACTGGATTTTGTGTCAGTAAAATCAAACTGGTGAGTTTATTTGCAAAATGTTTATCATGTAATACCATTGAGCAGGAATGTACACAGCAAATAGTAATATAAATATAGATAAAATTGCTGGGCTACTTACAACTGAAACATGCATTTTACTATATATATATATATATTACACATATATATATTTATTTATATATATTGTATATAAAACTATGACATTTTACACAGTAAAAAAACTCTTGTTGCAAGTCAGCATTTTATAATGGTAGAAGACATTTTTCCATGCAAAACAGAGGACCAAAGATAATGGGCACCCGTACTGCACACAGCACACATTTACACACACACACGTCAGTCATTAGCCACCAGCAGTTTGTGTTATCTGTTCAGTGTCTATAACCACACCCAACTAAGTCCTAAAAGAAAAAAGATCAAAGTAGTAATAAAAAAAATAAAAAAAATCCCACACCAACTAACATTTGAGCCATCAGGGCAAAGACCTGCCATATTTCCCTGGTTTACCTGTGGAGTACATACACACTATGACATGGAGAATGAAGCCACATGCACAAGAAAAAATCCTGCAGCTTCCCCAAAGCAAGCTGAAGGCAAAGAGGCACATATTACAACAAGCTGTAGAGAGAAAAGCACAGAGACGGGGGGGAATGGATGGATGGAGCGAGGGAGACAAACACACAAGCCATAAACATTTGGTCGATGAAGCCTTGTAATGTAATCCTGTGTAGAATATATTCATATCATTGAATACATCACAGGCCTCTTGAGAGATGAGGTTTGTTCCACAGGGTTAGTTTAGCATACAGAAAAACTGGGAGACAAATCATGATTTGGAATGCAATGCATTATATACAGCTTTAATGCGACTTTCTCAGTGTACACACCAAGCACCTGCCCTAGTAGCACTCTGACTGGCCAGAACAGACTTGGGAAATGTTTTATGTAACCATAAGAACAGATTATTGAAGGGTTCTGGTGACCATTAACATCAGTAAGCATGTGGCAGTATTCATGAAGGGCTGAATGTCACCCTCAGTAGACATGTGCTCCTGTTAATATCACATGTACTCGTAGGACCAACAACTTCTCAAAAGCAGGACATGTTCCAAACAAACGTCATGAAATGTCATTGCAGAAACACAAAGGAAACACTAAACTAACTACTCTACATGTTACTGGGCATCTTCACACAGAAACCCTTCAACTCCCTGATTTGCACAATGCTCTAAAGATGAGACCCTCGTCACAAGCCCAGTGAGGACGGTGCGGAGGAGCACTGGCCATACTTACTCGGTTCAGGAGGCGGCAGAGAGTGAAGAGCACACAACAGTTAACCCCCCCCCCACACACACACACCACTGCGGGCTGCAAACCCGCACCGTGCGGGACGTGTGCCGCGCTGGGTGCGGACGGGACTTCCAGGAGCGCAGGACGGGCACAAGGACGGCCAGCCGGCCGACTCATGAGTCTGCTCACTTGCTCGCTCGCTTCTGTGCGCACGTTAAATTCCTACGTTCAAGTACACTGGCTCCTGTATCTACATTTATCCTCAAAAACAAACAAAACCAAACAAACCCCCCACAGCAGCACTGCCAGTAAAAGGAAGACACACGCATTGTTTAATTTAAACGGCCCATCAGTGTATTTTTCTCAAAGTAGAAAAAAAAGGAGAGGAAAACATTTTGGTTTTGCATTGTAAAATTCATATTCTAAATGCAATACTTAACCCTGTCATGTTCAACTCCAAACCCAGTCCACAGATGGCAACATTCATACCAGTCTCTCCCACCTCTCTCCACCCCACCCCAAAAACCTAAATTAAGTTAATACAAGTCAATTATAAAATACAAATGAAAGAAACATCATTAAAACAAAACAAGTAATCAGGGACAGGATGATTGGATTTCCTTTTCTGCACAAGCCAAAGGGGGCACACGTCGAGACATGAACGTCGTACACAGGCTGTGGACTGCTAAGGGAGGGGAAGCAACCAGAGAGGAACTACTGGGCTGAGGTAGCTGCACTCTGCCTAGTGCAGAGAAACTGGCTTTACTAAAAAGTTATAAGTTTAAAACAAAAGTACTGTTTTTAAAAGAAACAGGAAAACAAGGGTTATTGTACAAAAGGAGAAAAACGGGCAAAACCCTTAAATGAAAACCCTCACATAATGCATGCAAGACACAGAACATGCAGCTTCCGTTTCAGGATCCGATTTAGCGGATGCACTCAGTTTCCCACAATGCCTCAGCCCACTCTCCTGCCACTCCACTCCAGTTTAGCATTCAAACTGGGGAGGATCGTAAACACAAGTAAACAGCTCCTTCCCACATCACCCCAGCTACATTTAGACAGATGCAAGGGATGATCAAACTGGATTTATGGTACGTTTCCATGGCTTTTTAAAAGATTTGTGCGTTTAGACTGCTGAAACGCATACAGATGACTGGTACCGAACTGAGTCCATGTGTAATGACTTTGAAGAAAATCTCAATGGATCAGATATGTGAGACACAAAAAGAAACTGGATTTGAATGGCTATCTAGATGTAGCAGGGGTCTTGCTTGGTCTCTCCCGTTTTGTGGGCATCTCTGCACTCAAAGTACACCCAAAAAAAAATGACTTGTGTAAAATAGTGTTCAATCTCCATATCATAACATCATGCACTCAACAAAAAATAGTATTTCTACTGGTTTGAAAGGAACCCCTGGGAATTAAGAGATATGATGTATCCAAATAAAAAAAAAAAGCAACAAAATATTGATCGTTTTAAGACCAAATCAGCAGAAATTCCACAAAAGTGGCTATAATAATGTTCACTAATACTTAAACACTTCAACTCTATGTGGTCCCCTCCACAGCCACTAGACATTTTTTTCTAAAAAGAACATTGTTACAGGTTTATATTATTGTTATGATCGCGTAACTCGACCCTTCTCGTGCACAGGCACACACCTTACACACACACACTTACACACGTTCTCTTTATCTACACACGGGGTGAGGGGGTTCTTGTGCTCATGAGTCAAGACGAAAACATTTCAGCCAGGTTAGTGTCGGTGCTGTAGATCAAGACCACCAGGGGGAGCATGATAACTATGAAGGGCCAGGAGAGGCCCTCAGTCCAGGCGGTGAGTGAGCATGCCCTGCTCTCAGGCTTGTCCAGCTCTTTACCGGGCTCCAGGTAACTCCGGGCCACAAACTTGAGCACTTCATCCAGCAGGATAACAGGGAGGGAGATCTTCAGCACCATCAGCCACTGGGTCACGTTGAGTGGGGTGATCTGAAAGATCATCTGAGGAGCAAAAAGGACAAACATCAAAGGAAGAAACATGTTTGTTGCAGTAAAGCAACAAAGAGATCAATGACTACCAACATGGATATCAAAACGGCTGCTTGATATCAACAGTTGATCAATCTTGTAAAAATAAATGCCAACATAGATTTGCTCTACCAACACCACAACGTTTACACTTACATAAGGTTACACATTTACATGGGATTAAACTACTATAGAACTTCTCCCCACATTCCTCCAATAACCAGAGGACCATCTTTCCCAGAACCATCTTTCCCTAGAAATCAACCTCATCAGTGCAAATACACGAGCGTCACTCTGCTGTGGCAGACAGACCCGAGTGATGGCACACGAGCTCTCTAGGCTGCACCCTGCTGGTCTAATGAGCTTACAGATGTTCCCTC
>JAOXYF010000003.1:23224135-23243436 GCA_028565775.1 Sternarchorhynchus goeldii
CTCTCTACCAGAGCACGGGGGGAAATGTGGTTAAGACAGAGATCAGAACAAACTCAGCCCGGAAACAACTAAACCAAGCAAACCATTTAGTTCAGAGGAAAATGAGTTATCAAAAAGACCGAGCCCTTCTCCGTGTCCACTGGGCTCCAGGCAGCAGAGCATTACGCAAACCTACACCCACCACTGACTGGGGCATCAACCCGCAGGTTCATTTACACCTTGGAGTATATATGGTGGACCAATCTGCAAAAGTGCAATCTAACACGTTATAACATTATAACGAAACCTCAACACATACAGAGAGAAGATGAGCAGTGCACTAGAATCACCTGTCACACAGTGGCAGCACCTGGCCAGTCTGGTTACATACTGTGACCACTTAATACCCGTTAAGAACAGGAACAACAGGAGTGGAGAGTCCCAAGACGAGAGTGAGGATGGGGCGGCAGTGTTACTCTGGTCGGGGGGTGGGGGTGGGGAGAGACTTCAAAGTACAGCGAAGAAAACGATTAACCTGTGTGTTGCATACTGCCGTCCTTCCCAGCATGCAATTGGGACCGCACCTCCAGGACTTTAACCCTTCCCAAGCAAAGGCCATGGGAATTACGTGGGTTTTTTTTTTTTTTTTTTTTTATTCCATAATAGGAGAACTTGGCTAGTGCTGGCAGGACAGAAGAAGTGCATGCTGGGGCCAGGGGCCACACTACACTGGCTTCTCCTTTAAGGAGTGGAGTTGGCAGCTCAGCGCTTGCGAAGGCTGGGGATTCTCAGGCCAGTCTGGGTAATGAATGGTGCCTAAAATAAATCCATGGAGGAGAAACTGGGACACGGGCTTCAGGGCCATTGGGAGGTGCTGGAGAAAAACAGACCCTCAGGCTCTGCAGCAGGCATCCACTGGGGAACCACAGCCACCTTAAGCCAAGCAGAAGAGAGACTTCCACGTGTTTTCATTTCAATAACGAGGCTAACTTCCTCAGAAAAGAGGAACAAACGCTCAGCAGTGTGTGTTTGGCAGAAACACTCCCCCAAGGGGCACCAAGAGACCCACAGCACTGAGCTTTTTACAAACTGGAAGCCCAGTGACCTGCATCAGCAGGTAAACGCCTGAGAAGCAACACACCTAGTTTGGAAGGAGAGTGACTGTAAGCTACAACAAGCTAAGAGCAACAGATGTCTAGAAAGATCAAAACAAACAATGCCATATGCCTTCTGAAGTGCTCCCCTGTGAACACAAACACTGAGGGGTGGGATATGGGAGGACAGACTTACCTGCCAGACTCCTACAATGGCGTTGGCTATTAGAATGAGCAATATTACAAAAGGCTCCACAAAGGCTGTAATGGTTTCTTCCCCCTCTTCAAACCAGGCCAGTACCTAGAGAGGAGAACAGTAAGAAATAAACATCTAATGAGAGTAACTATTAAGAAAATTTGGGCATCATTAAAATCATACGCTCAGATTTGAAGCACCAAACACCAAAATTAAAATGCAAAGACGAGAGTAACGTCAGTGTGGCATCCGTCTTCAGAGCACGCGAGGGCAGCAAGGCAGCCCAACGCCCAGCACGCCTCTCCCACCACGACGTCTACCGTGTCACAGGGTACTTCACCTCACACACGGTAAAGTTATACTTCACACGTCACGATATAAAGCTGCAGTTACACAATCATCTAGACTGAACACACACGAGAAACACTGGGATGCAGTTTCAAATACTGATCTCATCCAGGGCCTGGCAAAGCCAAGAAAAGGCCAACTTCAGTACTCCTCCTTGCAAACCTTGCATTTACTCCAAATGCTATAGGGACCAGACCTAATTAACGAACTACTCGACTAATCACCAGGATGAGTCCTACAATTAACCTGGTCCAGTCAACTTACTGCACAGGTAGGAGAGACTTCGACAATAACGAGCAAATTTTAAAGTCATTACAACCATGTACTGCATAGCATGGATTCAGAGTAAGAAAGTACATCTCTGTATGCAGAATCCCAAACCTCTCCATCTATCAGCACAGAAAGCAGTTTGGGTCATTACTTTGTTTAGGACATCTACAGGAGAAACAATCTCCACATTCATGTCTCTGCTTTCTGCATCTACAGAAATAGGGGAGGTTATGTAAAACCTTTTTCGAAGTCTACAGACTAAAAATAAAGCAAATGGTAGATGTTTTTTACTTCACATCTTTAAATATTGTTTGTAATTTCAAAATGAATGCCACCCGGATAACTTGCCATTACGAGATTTGTGATTGGGCCAACATCATTGGGCACTCCAAACACTAAAACCATCTAAGCTCTGAAGAAGCATCACCAACATGAAGAAAGCACCAGTCAGACGATGTGTCAGCTGATATACTACTGGGGCTCTGAGCCCAAATGGCAGCGATGAGATGAAAGTCGCAGTCAACTGCAGAGAGGACACACGGTGCTGACTGAGTGACGCAAGCTCCCTCAGGACAGCTGGTGGGAAAGGAATACCATGGGCAAGCAAACGAGAGAGAGAGAGAGAGAGAGAGAGAGAGAGAGAGAGAGAGAGAGAGAGACTGAGTGAAAGAGTAAGATCGAGCGAGAGAAGAAGAGAGAGACAGACAGACAGAGTGAGACCCAACAGCCAGTCTACACATTCCTGGGTGTCAGCGCCCTGCTTGCTCCCAGGAGGATGAGGAAGGGGTCATTGAGGTGATCGTCACGGTCACGACCTTATCGCGCTCACAGGGCATATCTTTCTTTCGAGTGCATGTACCTTCTTGATGTGTTCGTTACGACAACCCTGGTGTTGTGGTAACAAACACAGAGCACAGTGCAGCTGTGAGACCCGTTCAGGAAGCCAGCAGGACTAGCAGACACTGGCAGCAGGAGCTTACAGAGCTGGTCGCAGGGGATCTAATCTCTCATGCTTGTTCACACCATTCCAGACAGGGTTGGAATGCGAAAGACCCTCCACCTCATACTACGCATGTCATTACAGTACAGTCACCTGCAGCCCAGGCGAGAGCCAACAGCCTCATTCGCGCTGCCCGAAACATCCGGCCTAATCGCTATTGCCACTTCGCAGCATAATGACAACAGCTTTCTCGCTGGAGTCAAATTACTCATCCATCAGATATTTAACTGGCAGAAAAAGACGACTCCTTTAAGCTTGACAAAAACCTTGCATCGAAAAAATCACCACTTCAGCTGTACCATGCATAGCACCATCCAGTGGTGCTACAAAGCCAAACACACAAATATTTTACACTAAATATTTACCAACATGCCATATTCTTGTCCCAGCAACCTGCTCAAGAGTTTTATCTTAATGGAAGACCATCAGTACATTAGTAAAACTAGGCTAGAGTCTAAGAATTCCATCAAAGTAATTCCATATAAGAGAATGTGCTTGACATGGATAGCAAGGTCTATATGGATAGCATTAGCCTCTTTAAAACGATGATAACCAATGAAACTTTGGATATTACAGTAACGTATACGACCGAACATCAGCTCAGATACATCACCGTTTAAGAACAGTAAAACAAACTGGTAGGCACTTCCAATGAGACTATGCAAACCACCAGCACCATAGTCTGCATTTCCCATCAAGGATTACAAACGTCTTTTAAAACGTCCACGGTACAAACCCAGCACTTACAAAAGAGATGCATGCCGCTAGAAGTAGGATTCTGACCAAGAGGTCTTCGAATTGTTCAACAACCAGCTCCCACAGTGATTTCCCTGTAGAACAAAACACATATGCACAAGAATAGACAATAGCGACAATACTGAAAACTCTTACAAACGTGCATTTGAATAAAGAACGAAAGCACACAATAGTTTACCTTCTTCCGCTGGTAGTTCTGCATGGCAGCAAAAGGTTCATAGCAAGGAGAGGGAGAGATTGAGAGAGAGAGAGAGGGAGAGAGAGAGAGAGAAAGAAAGAAAAACATTTAGCTGCGTGATCAAAAGTAATTCTTAAATTCTTAATGTATTAATATTATCTGACATTCTGGTATAGCTCAGGAAAAAACATCTTAGGAGGTCAATAAAATAAAAAAGGGACATTTTTTAATGCGGCAAAGTACTTGTTTCAAGGCATCATTTGCCTCTTATTTTTGAGATTATCCCGGCGAAACTACGTAAAAGGGCTGCGAGTAAAGCTCGCTCGCTCGCTCGCCGAGCCCACGAGGTCCTCGACTGCAATGACGTCAGGCACGGTCGTTTCATTTTTAACCACGCCGGTTTGATGAAGCTCAAAACCCTGTGTGGGTGCATACTGGACACGTCTCTAACGGACGTTAATTAAAGACGCGGTGTGTAGCGAAATGCGCTAACTAGCCCAGCCCGTTTAATTACAGTGGTATTCGAAGCTGTGCACGCTAAGCATAAGCTAACTAAGTAGCAGTGTTAAGTAGCCTGCTTAGCCGAGGGAGTTAGGTGGCTAGCCAGCTAGTTCAACTACTCACCGTTGGGTCCCCATTTTTCTCTCTGCCGTTTCACTTGGTCGAGCGCAAGTCCCGTGCTTTCGTTTACGCTGAAATGGCTGTAAACTTCTTCCACCGTTTTTGTATGAGCGTTCTCCATCGTGGACGGTCACTTAAGGACACTGGTATTAACCTGCTCAACCCCCACACGGCGTCTTTAAAATCTCAATAAGTGAAGTATCTTTACACACACACAAAACAAAACTGACCGAATAACTTCACAGCAGCTGGCTAACAAGCAATAGTGGTTGGTCTCTGTTGATGGCGAACCACAAGCTTTTTTTAATAGAAAAGCACAGGATATTCGCCGAATATTGCAAACCAGCAATATTATACCTAGCTCGCTAGCTAAGCTAGCCGATGTTACTTCACGGCACCCGAGAAGTTTTAGATAACCAGCCTCTCTCAGATTCAAGTTCGCGGACCTAGGACTGATTAGCCGACGTCATTGAGAAATCTATCGCTTCTTTAACCTATCCAAGATAGATCTGTAAAGCATCTACACGATCTCTTGGGCTGCCGTCGTGGATAATCTTCAGCTCATTCCTGTGGTACCAAACTGCCGGGTGATCACCATCAGCACCAGTCGCGTTCACGCTGTCCGTTCTCGCCCGATCTGCACGCACTGTTCTGTGTCCTCATGTGGAATGCGCTCATTGGCTGCAGAGACTCCGGAAATCCCGTTTCTTCCCAAGTTGCCCGTCTTCGTCAGCCGGCTGGTCGGATCAGCTGATCTATTTTAAAGGTTGGGTCAACGTCAGTGACTTTCAGCTTAAGTTAAAGTAAAAAAAAAAAAAGCCAACTATTTATATATGAAATAAAAATAAAACTGCATACAATTGCCGAGTGACTGGTTAATTTAATCAACTGCAATTCTATACTTTTTTTTGTCCTTTATGAATTTCCATTTTGAAAAAAAGGTGGCGGTAGCGTCATGCTACATACGTAAAATGGCAGTCCACATGAAGACTTACATTTGGAGACTTTTAGCTTTTCTTACTGTAAATAAAACTAACACTAAATCATCTCAAATGATATAAAGAAATATACTTTCCTCTTTACGTGATGCTGACTATTAGGGACCAAATTTATGACTGTTTTATTGGTGAAGTTTTTTTATTTATTTATTGGCAAAAATTTAGACCAAATCTTGGCCTATGGTACCTCCATTATGTCTTCATCGTTGAATTGTGGATATTCAGTACAGACAGGTTAATTTAACCTTTTACATTTAAATAACATTCATGCTAATTACGTTATGCAAAGCTTAAAATAAAGTAAGAATAACTCGAATCAAAATAGTTAAATAATCTGAATAAACCCAAAGAATTTTACATAGAGACATTTATAGAAGTGAATGTTTTAAATCTGTATAGATGTTTGTCTTTATCGGCCCTATATTTCTCTTTCTCCTGATTCTGCATAGATATCTACATTGCACCTTATTTCATTAATTATCCTTACTGAATATAGATTTCTAATTTAATGAGTACTTTTGCTTTTTCACTTCTGTTCATGCATTTCTATAATGAAACCAACAATAAATATAATTTCTCACTTAAGGGGAAATTTGTGATTCGGTTTTCAGGCTGTATTAAACTTTTTTCCTACTGAATTGATATAATATGCCCACAAAAATGTTATTGTTGCAATAAACAAAGATGTGAGTGATAATTAATGGAGCTTAACACATCTTATGGGAAGACATGATTAAGTGTCATATGCCTTCACTTACAATAACTACTGCGTCAATTCCAAAACAGAAACCTACAGTCAAGGTCATGACAAGTTTGCACCATAAATAACTCCCACCAGTGGCATTCTAAGCAGTGAATATAATTGATTATGTATGAGACTTGTTAACAGTTATCATAATCTAAATATAATATTACAAAATTTAATTGGTCAGTTATGTACTAGATAAGGTTAACTTCTAAGCAATCTGTTTTAAATCAAACCTACAGAAATTAAGGAAAGCACTTTGTTTTAAGATTTATTCATGAGTTATCCATATTGTACAACTATACTGAGTTGTAATGCATTATAATCCTGGCATGGTCAATCTACATTTTTCATTAAAAACATTACAGTGAATATAATTCTATGTTCTTTGAAATTTCTCCATTGTGGGACTAATAAAGGATTATCTTATCTTATCTTTTGGTTAACTACACTGATTTTAAATGCACCTTTGTAAAATATGTGTGAGTATGAATAAAAATCACTATTAACCATCCACTAGACATCATAGCCTAGCAGCTTCCTAAATGAAATAACATGGGGACAGTCAGTAGAAGAACTGTCTGCTTCTCTGCTCCTTTCAGACAGTCGGGAATGAGTTGGAGAACGTGGTTAAATTTGGCCTTTGTGATAAGCCCCCCCCCTCTCTCTCTCTCAATCTCAGTGCACATTGGGTCACTGATGAAAAAGCTCACTGCTGGAACAAATCACAGTACTAAATCAGAGCCCAAGCCTGCAAACGTACTGACACACAGCAAATGTACATAAAGGAATACAAGCGCACAAAATCTATTTTTCCAGCTCTGGGTTGTCATGGAGATATGTTTCTGGTACAGTTAACACAGATTGTTTTTAAGACCACCTTGGATATACTCACATACTTTGTGAGCCTGATATATGGCATGAAAACATTCAATTAGTACCTCTGTTCTAAATAGTACCTCAGTAGTACTAGATAGTCGTACTAGTAACAGATAGTTGACAAATATTCATAAAAGACAAATAGAGATTTCCGTAAGTTGTATTATTATTAAATTTTTCCTTTGGTTCAGTAGAAAGTAACCTTAGAGAATTACCAATGTGGGAGGGTCAAACAGCTTCACTGCACATCTGCTCTCATATTCAACATTTATGAGGTAGTGAAATGTATATGCTACTAAAATTTAAACAGTCACTAACATTGACACTAATAATTTCAATGTCATCTTAGGTTATAATGTAAGTCTTATAACTGCCCATTATTGCTACAATGTCTATC
Organism: Sternarchorhynchus goeldii; assembly: GCA_028565775.1. Classification (NCBI taxonomy): domain Eukaryota; kingdom Metazoa; phylum Chordata; class Actinopteri; order Gymnotiformes; family Apteronotidae; genus Sternarchorhynchus; species Sternarchorhynchus goeldii. Next base: position 23,231,597 of record JAOXYF010000003.1, read on the forward strand.
ACTAAAAAAAACTGTTGCTTCTGGCAAAAATATATACTGGATTAGTTTTCACTATGTTGTGATAACATTTAATATAAAACATACAGTATTAATACAACCATGAGTGAACCGTGTTCACTGCTCTAAATTCTGAACTTACATACTTAAAAAAATATGTTCAACTCACAGTAAAGACTCTAAAGTCGGATGGCAAAAGTAGTTTGGGTGATATAATTTTCAACAGAACAAAAAATCCCAATTGCTGATGAAGAAATCACACAGACCCAAAGGCTTGTTGATCCATTTATAGGCCTGTGCTCACTGACTCCATGACTGACACATTAACTGACCTGCAAAACAGGAAGTGTAAGTCAGTAATTCAGTAAGGAGATGCATTCATTAAAATGTGATCTGCATACTAACTGTTATAGGCACACCACATAAATATAAGTATGCATAATGTGATCAACATATACTTAAATTTAAATTTTGCCAACATTGGGTTTGAAAGAGAAAATTAATGTGATATAAAGCACTATAAGAAAAGCATTAGGTTAAGGGAACCTGTTTTCATCAGCAAGGTCTCCTAATAGCTCCTGCTACAGCACCAACCTTTTATTACCTGAGTTGGGCTGTTTCATGTAGAAAACTATCCTCTTGTTTTGGTTTCATGGGTGAGGAATGTAACTGTTAACAACCCTTTCCCATATTAAGGCTATGTTTGGTATCAGTCTCTGGGCACAGGGCCATGTGTTTGCCTTATATAGCCCTGTAAAAAAAGCAAATGTAAGAATCTGGCAAGTCAAGCAGATATAAAGCTGTCGAAATAAAAGACGGGACAGAGACCCTGTGTACTTATGAAGACACGCTTAAGTGCTATTTAGCCTCTTTTTTGAGACCCACGTCTATACTCCTCCATAGAGTAGGGCTCGACTGAAATTAGCTTTAATGCATAATGAAAAACGTGGTCCTACTGAGCTACCTATCAGACTTACGGAGATCCTTGCCTGGTACTGTAGTTTCAAAGACTCTAGGCATCCAACATGTGAGCTCTACGCCACCTACTGGGGATTCATTATTACCGCATTCAATTCTCCATATCCCACTCCACCGCATCCTGCTGGAACGTTCAGTCCTAACACCGTTCTGCTTTCTTTGTTGAATTAGCTGTTTGTTTAGGGCAGGGGAAACGTAATCATTTGGCTGAGTTCCCTGGCACTGTCAATATAGCCAACTACACGACTAGAGTTTAGGAGAACTAGTTCATTGATTCGCTATGTTTATTAAATAGTAGTCTACACGAGGCATGTCTATAATTACATTATTATTATTATTATTATTATTATTATTATTATTATTATTATTATAACAAACAATCGTATTAGATATGCGCCTTTCAAGACGCCCAAGTACACTGTACAAATATAAAAATAAAAATAACATGTACAAACATGCAAACACAATTCACGCAGTTAAAAAAATCTAAATTCTGTCTCATCCATAACCAAGTAGGAAAAGATGGTTTACTATATTTCGACCCAATATACAATATACAATGTATTTCGAGCCAGTTACATCTCTCATTTCTGTCATGATCTCTTCTCTAAACACATCTGCATTAAAACTACTAATAAATCACACCCCACGATATTACTTCAAATATTAATATAAATAGTGCATAAAAGATGCGTGATAGATTGGAAAATCAATCTATTAAACACTAAAACAAACATACACAAAAAAACTCACATTGCAGTAACCGCGCATGCGAATAAGTGCCAGAAATCTCGTGTGCACGGCTAGTGTGGCAAGTTAACATCATTTAGCCAGCAACAGCTACAAGTAGCGGGCACGTTGGTGAACTGCTCTCCTGTTGCAGAGTTTTGTATTATTTGTTATAAACAGTTAAATAAAATGACAGAGCAGTCGTCACTTCTTCTTAGAAAACAACTAGCAGGTAATATAGTGATTTACTTCATTCTTTTCATATTAATTATACTTTTGCACAGTGTGGATAGCTAGCTAGCTGGCTACCCAGACAGTCGAAGTTGGCAGTTGGCAAAGGAACATGATAGCAATCATTATGTTTCGGGTAAACCAATGCGATTTGTCAGCTTTATCGGCTAGCGATGATTTAATCAGCTGTGACTTTCATATCACCGTGGCAAAACAGTACGTGTCATATTACTTCTGTTGTTTGTGTTGTTAGCTGGTGGCTAGCTAAATATGTCAGCAAGCTTATGGCGACATATACAGAATAGTAGCCAGAGTATAAAACCAAGAGGTGTTTTCCTATTACGGATAGCTAGCTAGCTATGCTAACCTCGCTAGCCCAGCTAGCTAACAAGTGAGTCCGTGTTCTTAATAAACCTTATGCAATTCAGTCATTAAGTTGTTTCATGTTTACATTTACTTTCCAAAAGAGACCCCCCCTTTTTAATGACATTTCTTTGTTAGCTAGCAGCTAACCATATATATTAGCTATATTTAGCCGCCATAGTTGTTTAATCTTTGAGTTGTTCGTAGCTTTTTAGCTAGCTAGCTTTGTGATGGTTGCTAAGGTAGCGGGCTGGTTATGCTAGGCTAAACCTAACTAGCTGTGTAATGGTTGCTAAGGTAGCGGGCTGGTTAGGCTAGGCTAACCCTAGCTAGCTAAATGTGTTTACTCACAGGAACTTAGCATAGCTAACGTAGCCATGTGCGTTAACTGTACACACTTGTGTTCAAGCACACGTGTTTATCAGCCAGGATGAGATTAATGACCATTTGTTACTCCGGGCCTGGTTTTCTAAAATCACCATGAGTAACACATTAGTATCAATGTTACAACGACAGCGAGTATTCTGTAAATCCGCAGGGAAATATCTAGCTAGACAGCTAAATGCCTAGTTCTTTGCTGAAAATAATGCTAGTGAGTGCCTTTGTAGGACATGACACAACAGTTGGACACGCACGTCAGGTCTTGCGCAATTACTTAGTAGTTCAAAAACAAGCTCAGGTTAATGTTAATTTAGTTTTTGTATGTGAGTAATATTTATATTTTGTCACAGAGCTCAACAAAAACCCTGTTGAGGGCTTTTCGGCCGGTCTTATTGATGACGACGATATATATCAGTGGGAGGTTCTCATTATCGGGCCACCGGACACATTGTAGTAAGTAAATTATAAACAGCTCTGTGGTTTTGTTGGTAAACGACGAGTTTCGTTTAAACGTTGTCGCGTTAAGATCATAAAATGGCTGATCAGTGACGAATAATGTTATGGTCCCTGAGCAAATACTTGTTCTAATTAAAATATTTGACGACCTTATTTTTTCTTTTTTAGCGAGGGTGGATTTTTTAAAGCAAATCTCACCTTTCCTCATGACTACCCACTTCGACCTCCTAAGATGAAATTTATTACAGAAATTTGGCACCCAAATGGTGAGTGCAGTAACTACATACATTTATTTAGACCAGAATTGTAAAGTATAGCCAATATTCTTCTTGGGAAGCTGCCACTGCCTCCGATCCCATCTGTTCTGTTTCTTTTTCCTCTTGTTCCATCTACTTTTGAGCTGCTGCTGTTGTTTATTAGGACAGCAGACATTAATACCTTAAATGTTCTTTTAGCCCCTGAAGGAATGATTGACATCTCAACACGAATGTGTTTTTGTACAGTGCATTTTGATGAGCTACCTATCAAAATGGAAAAGAACTAGTTTAGCAAAACTAATTACAGTATTGTCTTTAAAGTAACGTGGAGTTTTTGGTTGATGTGATGAATCCCTCTTAAACAAATCTCTGGTTGTGTCATTGGATGCCAGTTCATAACCACCATAACTCTTCTGTCTCCAGTGGCAAAGAATGGGGACGTGTGCATCTCCATCTTGCATGAGCCCGGAGAAGACAAGTATGGGTACGAGAAGCCCGAGGAGCGTTGGCTGCCCATCCACACAGTCGAGACCATCATGATCAGTGTCATATCCATGTTGGCAGACCCCAACAGTGACTCACCTGCCAATGTGGATGCAGCTGTAAGTCCAGAAACTGAAATAATATGGTCCAGGATCACCATGTCTCCAGCCAGGGGGTTAGCATAATAGTAACACTGGATTTTAGCCTATTGTTCTCACATAAAGATGGGTTTTCCCAGGGGATAGCAAAGCATTTCTTTAAGCCACTTTGGATAACTTTGCTGTTGGTAGTCTGTCTGTGTGTTCACATGCAAGATTGCGTTTGTTCAACAGAAGGAGTGGCGAGAGGATCCCAATGGTGAATTTAAGAGGAAGGTAGCTCGCTGTGTGAGGAAAAGCCAGGAGATGGCCTTTGACTAGGCCCATCTGTGAGAGCAACACTCGTTTAAATGGTAATTTTTCTACATAGCATCTCTCTGCTTCGAACTCTGAACTGTGGAGTGCCAATTGGTGAAGTTTCCAAGTATTGCAGTGCCAGGGGCTATTTTAGCCCTGACCTAGGGTCAATTCCAGTTGGGTCGAGTTCCCTACGGACATCTGGATCGCCTGCACTTTTCCCTGTTGTGGAAACTGATTGCTTCAGAATTCTACAGGGTGGAGAATTGGCATCCTAAAATTCTAGCTCTGCAGTATATCTTTGGCCCCAACACATCCGTCCCTCACATTATATCCCTGCAGCTAGCAGACGTGTTGGTAAAATATCTCGCATTGATGTGCATAATTTTAACCCAGCAATCCATGAACATTTTTGTTATTTTCTAACAGTGAATTTAGCTCTGAAGGGTAGGACTGATGTCAAACTGAGCAGCCAAACTGCCTGTTGGATGTATCGCTGGGATAGCACCAACCAAGAGGCCATTAGGATAAAAATGGAAAAAGTGGTTACCGGGCAACAAAGTCCTCCCCACCCCCACCTTGTGCATGTAACCATACATAATAAAGTGTCTTTACTGTCCCTCACTGCCATCAAAATAAATTTTCCCTCCTGCCCTACAGACACAGTTATGAAATACAGGGGACGTTCATCTACCACCATCGACTGTTGCACCATTGTTTTTGCTAATAGAGAGATGGAAGTCAATCCAGCCGTTTAACAAGAGGATTTCCTTTGAATGTGTGAGAGTATAATCATGTTTAGAAATAGTCTGGTTTCCCCAAATTCCCGTGTGTGTGTGTGTGTGTGTGTGTGACAAAGACTTTATTTATTGTCTGGAGTGTGAAGAAGCGTACCGCATAACATTTTGACTTGGGTTTAATAACCTGCCTCTGAGCCATCAACTCTGGACAAGGTCTCTTATGCAATTTTGCAATGTTCTGTGCATTTGTGGTAAATAATTTTGAGAGTAACATGCTGATTCCCCCCACCCACTATAATCAGACATCCCTATGCATACCACAAATGTCTCTCACTAAGGAGTCAGTGCTCTGTTGCCTTAATTTCTTTTACTGTAAGGAAGAGAGTTTGGTTAACTGATGCCAGGTCTGTCAGGATTGTTCTGTTCTGCAGCAAGAATCTTTTTTGTTTTTGTTTTTAGAACGAGCCAAAAAGTTAGATATTTGCATGAGTATTTTTTTTGTACAAAATGTAAGCTCAAAAAAGCATATCATTTTTTGTATGTAAATATGATGTACCATAACTATGTTTAAAACATGTTTTGTGTTGGTCTGCACTCACCTTCTCCTCACTTTCATTTGGGGCTAGTTGGTGTCAGGCTAGACAGCTGTAGTTTTTTTTCTTTAAAAGCTCACCTATCCCAAGTTGCTTTTGGTATCTGCCCATTAAAACTGTCTGTCTTAATACCTTCAGCTTTGTTTTTGCTTGTACCCCATCACCTGTCTTGCTGTGTATTGTGTACCATGAAGGTTGGTTTAAATTAACCTTAAGCGCATATTAGTAACCTGTTTGTGAGAAACATTTGTGGTTTTCTTTTGCAAGTGTGGGGTTTTGATGCTAAACACGATCACAAGCAATCATACAACCCCTTAAAAGCAATAAGTAAAAAGGTGCTACATGTAGGAACTGAACGTTAATGTTCATACCTCTTTAAAAGGTTGGACTAACTCCAGTTAACTGCAACTGCTTCACTGATGTTTCACTATAGCTTCTGCTAACTGTCCAAGTCCCAGTTGGCCAATTTTTTTGAAACATGTATTGAAACAATTGAGGCAATGAACAAGTATTCCAGCATTAATAGAAGTAGCAAACTTAGACTTCCAATTTCTAATTCTATTCCTACATGTAGCAGTAAACGATGTAATTCAAGCTATCAGTGAAATATTTGATGTAACTAAACTCCTCAGGTGCAGCACATTTTGCAGCTGGAAATTCTGAAGTAGGTACCTGTAGCAAAAGAACTGCATTTGTTCCTATAGTTATTTCTGCAAGTTTAGCCCAATTAAGATGAATAAAAGACACTGCTCACGCAGCAAGGGTGGAAGTATTGTGTTTCTATCTTTGGATGAAACATACCATGTTTTATTTGTAATATTTTATTTGATCACCTCAAATTTCACATACATGTATGGTTGCGAAAAGGAAATCAAATATGTTTGACTGCAGTATAAAATTAATTTGAAATCTGGTGTCCACTGATGGCAACCCAAAAGAAAGAAAAAAAGAACACTGGAAAAATAATCATATGTTCCATGTAAAAGTACCAAAGGAAATTCTCCGTTGTTGCTTACTGCCCAGGTGCAGAGAGGCTCTTGTTCATGAACTGTTTCTTTACAAAGCACACCCACCACTGTGAAAGAAATAGTTTACATTAATGTACATTCTACTCTGCAACATTCCATAATGCTTCATTGGATCTGTCTGGAAATCGAATACAACTTAATCATCAGCCAGGAGCAGGGAGTACATGACGTACAGTACAATTAGTTTTAGTTTATATTTAGATTGCAAAAGTTGTGCAATGATATTGCATCACCCAGTTGATTTCAAAAACCAGATTCTACTTACTGACTTAAGACATTCAGAAAATCCAGGTAGCTAGATCATTCTGTTGAGGATTTATGTTTTGCACCTGAACTGTTCTCCAATGATGATCATGGAGCTTACCTTGCTTGGCTTGTCAGTCTGTGGGTCGAACACACGGTCACACAACCTCAGGCCTGTCTCCTGCCGCAACTGCTGCAGGTAAGCCCTCATAGTCTCTGTCAGACGATAAGCAAATGCCGGGTCAGCACCAACAAGGGAGCGGAAAGCCAGAGGAAGACAGGACAGCTGTTGTACACAATCAACGGCCACTTAAAACACATCTGGAAGGTGTACAGACAGATTCAAGGCCATTGCTTGTCCATTGTCCATTTCTAACCACTGGGTGGCAGAACACACTCAGTTCAGCAGTGACCGGTGCATTCAAGTACCCCAGCAATTCTGCCAAGTCTGATAAACCTGAATCTGCTTGACATTCACTAATCTGTGAGCGTTGAAGCTGTAATAAGAATAATCAGACGGGCAAACAATATCCAATCAGCTGTGGGGAGAAGCTAACTGTGGCATTATTACCTTCTTCCTGTTTGTTGGAGGGTTTGGCATACATGGCGTTGAGTGGAAAGCCAGGTTCTCCTGGGATGGGGAAGTTAGTGATGCCCAGTGTATACATCTCTTTCTCTCCTTGGCCCCGTGAGCTACACTGAATCAGAAAGAAGAAAAAAAAAAGTCAATTTTAGTGGTTTTGTTTATTGGTTTTAAAAATCACAATGTTATTAAGAATGCTTTCTCCATTTAGTGCACATCAGACCCATAGTGCAAGATGCTATGTTGTCAAATGTTTTTTTTTTCTCAGCTAGAATATTGCAGAGCCTTAAAGCACAACATACAGATGATATGTTTAAAAAGAAGCTAAAATATTAACAAAATATTCACCTGTTCTGAAATCATTGCAGCGATTGCTAGGTCTACATGCTCAGGTTTTAAACATGTCTTAGATGTATTAATGCTTCGCAAATCGGAGGAAAACTGACAGATTATGTACAAATAGGGTTTAACCAGCAAGGTCTGGTTTACTGAATATCCAAAGTACAGTGAAGTACCGCTTCCTTAGTATTTAAATAATTTACTTTGAACATTGTTTTCGACTAAAGTACATGCACACTTACCTTTTGGAGCTTCTTGAGGCATTCAGATATGTACAAGGTAACGTAGATCAATGTTCGATCAGCCTCATTCTTTAAAAATAAAGAGATTAACCAAATAAAAATGTAACACCGAGAAGAGGGGCTGGAATTGTGTGTACCGGCCTATACATTGGAGAAGATATTCATATAGCTAGAAGCAAAGAGCATTTTAGGTGTCATGCAGACGTAGCACGGTCAGCTTTCTTATTCGGAGAAAGCAGAAAACGAGATCTTTTATCGTGGACAAACGAAGAGCCCTTAACAACTGAACAGAGAGCTACGCGTTTTCGCCCGGTGGTACAACTACGAGGTAATGCAGGTTGAGGCACGAGTGCATGTTTTTACAGCTTTCGGCCACTTCCTGGATATCAGTTATGCAGCCCCTTTACCTTAATTTCGTAATTCTTGAAGAAAACGTTAGCTTTGAAGTAGTAGATGGCCTCATCGATGATGTCTTGGTCTTTGGCTGAAAAAAAGAAAACGGGAACATAAAGCAGAGCTGACGAGTCTTGGACGTTTTACTGACAACCATTTAAGGAAGAAAATCTGCAGCACCGTGGCATCGACGCACTTATCAAAACACAAATAACTATAAAAGTGAACACGGTTTCCACACGAAAGAAAGCTAGTTAAAAAGTCTTACTTTCTTTCGGAGCAGGGCCTTTAAACTGTGTTTTGAGGGGTAATAATGCCATATTTCCGACCAGTTTGGTGTCGGCATCCATCAGATTGGAGTGGTAAGCCTGAGATAAATAAGGCCAAAAGCAGAGCAAACGCAATGAAGCACATACGATTAAATATTATAGCAAACTAAAGATAACATTTCTATAACCTATTAATTTGTCAATGTTCAATGCATGTGTAACGTTATGCTATGCATGATAGGTTCAATTGGCAGGCTAGATAGCCAGGTATCAGTATTAAAAATCCAAGTGTCCTAACAAATAAACGTGCACATTTTCCAGATTTTTTTCAAATGAATCATTTTGAAAACAAATTATATTTAGGCTGTATTATAAAGTGATGGCTGGCTAACCATGTAGCAAGCAAACTAGCTAGCTTTAGCTAGCTAGGTTAAATGTTGCTGCTGAAGAAAAAATCTATTCTCAAATTATCACATGAAAAGGTTAACGAGACACATTTTCTAAGATGAACAATGTAAGAAGCTGAATTTATCACCTTACCGGCATTTTGGTAAAATTTATCCCGAATTTGGTAGGGCAGAATTAATGCGATACGCCGCTTCCGCTGTCCCACCCAATACCAATACAGGAAGTTGGCAGTCTTGAAGATTCCACCGCAACTGCCCTTATTATCCACGAGTGGGAGCTAATTACCTAATTTTCAATGATTAAATTATTCGTTCCTTTAAGAGACTAAAAGATGGCATTTTTGCTTTTCAAAGGATCACACAGTGTACAGACACTTCTCCAGTTGAGGCATTTTATTAGAAAATATACTTAATATACAACTTTGAGTAGCATACTACTATACTTAATCACTGTGTAAGAACAGAGCACAGGTTAGGATAAAGTAAGAATTACACAGTTAGTGATGAACAGATTTCTCTATGTTCTTAGCCCCTGCACCCTGCCCGCCATCAGTGCCATCATGCAGGTCAGAGATTCTGCATCTTTTAAATGTCTTTCAAGTTCTCATTTGCTATATTTGTGACAACTGAAAAAGATTCAGTTTCTATGGTGACGTCATCTAGGCCTTTAGGAATCCACTTGGTCTTGGAAGAACTCATCATAATTTGTGTTGCTAGGTTCCTCATCAACCTCCTGAGAGAGAACAACAATTCAAATATAATATTCCAAATATTCACTGTTAAGGATTTTTTTTTATGAATGTATACAAACCTAGTTAAATGAGTTAAATGGGGAAAACCATTTTGGCTGTTATTGTTTTGGTTTTCTGCAGGGATGGCCTACTATTGAAGAGTTACTGTCCACTTTAAATAGACTACTTAATTCCACCTTGCTTTAATACAGAACACTAATCATGAACAGTTAGTTCTGGTGTGATGGTACTAAACATTCCAGGTGTATAACTGCAAACGCCCCAGCTAAACTAAAATACAACTGAGGAATTTATTTGTCAAGTAACAAAGAGAAGAGCAATAGAACAATATGATAGCATGGAACAGATTTACCTTCGGCTCTTTGAATTCTAGATCTTCCCCGTACTGGATGGAGAAATCAATGTGTTGAAGAACGATGTTGATCCCTTCCTCGTCAGTGCGGTCGAAAGGAAGGAAACGCACCATGCTGTAGTCGTCGATCTACAAAGAATCAGAACCGTTTAACAGTTTCAAATGCAGGTTTGAATTTTACTTTCTTGTAGTAAATCCTGTTAGATTTTATGACATTTTCGTATGAAATGATGGATTTGTCTTACTGTTTTTTGTCTTCAACTGATATTTAGATTCACTTGTTTACATTTATGGCATTTGGCTGACGATTTTATCCAAAGCAACTTATAACTGTGACTGAATACATCTTGAGTAATTGAGGTTTAAGAGTTTTGCTCAGGGGCCCAACAGAGCAGAGCAGGAGATTGAACCAGCAGCCTTCTGATTACTAGTCAAGTGCCTTAACCACTGAACTGCACTGAGTATTTCAGAACTTCAGAACACAAGAGGAAAAAAAAGTAACTTGCTGTTAATGACTCCCTGTTTCAAAATATTACTCAAATACCTCTACAGTTTAACTTTTTGGTTTTAATTCTTCAGTTATTTACAAACCTTTGAATGTTTTACAACAATAAAAGTGTTTTCACCAGAACAGCAGTTGCAACTGTGCATTTGCTCAGCATGAAGCAAATTAACATGTGCAGAAAACACACTAAGATTCTGATTATAAAAGCTGCCAAAGTGGAGTTAATATCATAAATATTCCTCATTCTGATTGCTTATTAACAGGTACTGTTCAGTTCTATTTGGATAGATCTCCATCACATTACTCAGTTATGACTGAGGTGTTTGCATGGTGGTTTGTGTTCCAGTTGAGTTATGAATCTTGACTGCTAAAGGATTATTAGGCTGGATGTAAATGTAATTGGTCACACTGACAACATAGTGGCACGGTAGTGGATGCTGCCCTGGAATGGAAGCGTCAGACTCGCCAGCATTAGTGTGGTGTTTACAAATGTGCTGAATGTTTTGGCACCCCCAGTAGCAGTCCTATGCACGGAAAAACTGACCACGGATGACAAGTTGATGGCCAACAGAAAATGTGTATGGTAAGTTAACAGGCTACAGGCAATATCTGTAAAACAAGCTGCTTCTAGTACAAAACAACAAAAAAAAAAACACGTTCTAATGTGCTGCTGTGGAAACTGAATCTGACTAATCAAATGCAGTCGTTTCCTATTACTGCTTTGTCATGCTCAACTTACCAACCCACAGATAGCTTTGGTGAGTTTCTTGAATTTTCTGCTTCTTAGTGTAATAGAGCTGTCTTCCATCATTGAATACATATCTGGGTCCAGGTATCTGATGTGAATATGGTTAAAATCACCCCTTTGTTTATCTGTGTATTAGTATTATAGTCTACAGTATATGAACACACAAAAATAAGGAAAAAAAGATAAAAGATCTTACTTTTCTATTTCTTTCTTTGACTTTGGGCTGAGCAGGTCCATTTTGGTCATAAGGTTGACTTGAGGGATTTCTAGTGCCACCATGGCACTCAGAGCTGCCATTACACCAGAAATAAACTAGAATGCAGAGACAACCCCCTTTAACGTGTTCTTTTTGCAACTAATTCACATCCGTGACAAA
>JAOXYF010000003.1:23243536-23285089 GCA_028565775.1 Sternarchorhynchus goeldii
TTTGAATACTAGTTCACATTCATCACCAGAAATAAACTAGAATGCAGAGACAAACCCCTTTAACGTGTTCTTTTTGCTACTAATTCCCATCTGTGATAAAGTCACCGACAGTGTGAATTGAGGAAATATGCTGAACAGTATTTCACGAAGGAAAGAAGGAATATAGGACAGCATCTCAAAGTCTGTTGTCTTACCTTAAAGCTCTCCACCATGAACTGAGAGTCGACCAAAAACACCCCACACACACGAAATTCCCACTGCTGCAGCTGCTCCACTAACTGTTTCATGACTGGAAGATGAGTGTACAGCTCTATCTGACCTGCAGGCACAGGGAAACACAGGATTTGTGAGGAGGCCTGGAATGGACCGGAACTGACCATGTCAGTTCACAACCTTTTTAAAACATGTTCAACAACTCAGAAATGTTTTCTCTCTACAGAATTAAATTAATGTCCTGCTGAGTGTCAGCCATTAGTACCAGAGATCTTTCAAGATCTTGTGAAAGTGACTCCCAACATTCAGCTCCAATTCAAATTCCAATATGTTGCTCAACATGGCAAGCAGAAATAAAATTAACCTGCTAATAACCTGGGCAGTCGAAAAGTATGTAGTCATCCTCAACATGACCAAGACTCTCCTCCAGCCAATCAAAGTTATTAGCAAAGTACTCCATGCAGAACACCAGTCCTCCATTGGGGCCAAACCTCAGAGTGTCATCCTCCATCACATCATCGACCTGGATCAGCTCTCGGATATCTGTCCATTTAACAAAAACAACAGAAAAAAACTTTCATATTAATGCCTTTCAATTTGTTGACAGGAGCAACCTGTATGACTGCGAGGGACAATATGCCCATCCCAGTTTCAAGCTTCACTTTCATCATTCACAGTAACATGCTTAAGATTTTAGTGTCACGTGATTCCACCGTGCCATGGTTCTAGGCTTCTGCCGAACTATGTCTCACCTGCCATTACTGGGTAGTTAAAGTACTCTGCCGCGGGGTCAAGGTTCACGACCTGTACAGAGCGTTTGATGGTTTCTGCGTGTTGTATCATAGTGGAGCAGTATGTGCTCTGCGAAGAAAAAAAAAAAGTTTAAAAGTGCTTATTGTGGTAACTGATAACACTGCATAACGGGTCCAGACAAAAGCCGCGTAAAACAAAACCCGCTGTTCAAATACTGGCGATCCTTGTACAAAGGGAACTAGAAAACTGTTGTGTTTAGTCACTTAGTGAGTTAGCTAATTGCTTGAGAGCAAATAAAAATCCCTAAACCTAACTAACAAGCTAGCTAGAGTAGCTAACCAACGCAGCTAAGCATAGCAAGTGTCTGTAGCAACATAGCTACCTAGCAGCTAGCTAATTAGATCGGTGGTTTTACCTTTCCACTTCCAGCGGGGCCCATTACGAGCTGCGCATAGCGAGGCATTTTCACTTCTCGGTCAACAACAGTATTACCAGTTTCTCATACAATACTGAACAGTCTTCACCAGAAGCTAAATCACTGGTGTAATATTCTCCCTAAAAAAATAATGTACATACAACATGGTGCATAAACCTCCATGCTGTCAACATCCTGTCACCAACCGGCTACGTCGACGGATGCCTAGTAAGGTCAAAAAAATGAAAAGCGATTTCAAATTACGTGCGCGGAAAGTCGTTAATCAGCCATCTGATACCCCGAAACGGTGAGAGCCTTGTAAGTTTAGGATCTCTCGGTCAGGTTATACAAGTGTACCGGACAATCTGGTCCTTGTTATTCGTCAATGTCATGACGTTAGAACATAAAACACAAACAGAAAGACATGAGAACCAGCGAATACCAGCTGTAAATACCCCTCTACCATCACGGTGAGTGGCTGTCAATGAGGGTCAAGGATGTCCGTCGCAGTTATCTTTTATTGCAAGATAATCATTTTACTGTATTCAATTTAATTATTGTGTGGTCTGGAAAAGGTTATCTTTATTCAGTCATATACGTTAGTAAGTTTGAATAAGTAGTAAAATTCATTACGTTATTGTAAAGCCAGAATGTCAAACCAGTAAACAGGGTCTATAATATAAACAGTGTATTAATTCCTTATTTCAGAACGTTTAAGTTTGATATTATTCTCACCTCGTTTTATGTTGTCAAATTATTCCCATTGTGTTTTTTGCATGTATCGTTTTGAAGTATTACCAATGCGTTCTCTGTGCACATTCACATCGGTTTCTTTTGCTCATGTACTTGAGAAACCAGATTTGTACATATAACATTGTAGGCTTACAGGCTTAAAATTAGACTTACAGTTTGGTAATGTAGGTTGTAAAGTCTTTCTTGCAACCTGATAAGTTATTTTATTTCCTATGTGGATACAGTGCTGTGCATTATCTGTGGAACCTGAAGAAACGTTACACCTGCACCAAACTGAGAAACCAGAGTCTCTAATTGGTGTTGAACCAGGTGACTAAACCTCTTTAACAAACGTCTTTCATGTGTGAAAATGTGACCAGCTTTTACACTTTATAACTTTACATTTATAACTTTACAACCCCAAAAGACACAATATCCAATATTATCTTTTTTTCTGATTTCTATATTTTTATTTTTTTTAGATTTTCTAACGAAATAGTTGCCTTGTTTTCTGTGTGTAAGATTCCAGTGTGACCGAGAGCTCTGGCTGTAGGCTCAGAACATGTGTATGCAAAACAGGAACACTGCTCACATTCCAAGGGCAATGGTAACATATCCGTTTTTACAGGTAGGCCTTAATCAAGACCCCCCCCCCGAGTTAAAAAAAAGCAAAAAAAAAACCCAGCAACATAGATATATTTTTACAGTTTATTAAACTACCCACTTGAAGTGCTCTTAAAGTGAACACATGAATCTGGATGGTTCCAGATACTTGCTGTTGGCTCATAGTATAGTTAATATATATATACGAATGATATAAATCTAATTAAATTAAAATTTGATGTTATAAAGCGTAATGAATAAATAGTTAATAAAAACCCAAGCCAGTGGTGGAGTGGTGTACACTTTCTCTGTTTCAGCACTCAGGCTTAACGCCAGGCCAGAAACGCTACTTGTACACAGCGGACGAAGCTTATGGCAAGGATCATGTGCGGAAGCTGATCCAGCAGCATTATCTTAACGTGATACACAGAGCTATTCGAATGGGCGCACGGTCACCGGAGTGGCCCTCGATGGACGCAGATTTCACCACCGACCTACAAGCTGATGGTGACCAACACCAGGACACACCAGAGCTGCAACACAGCTCAAAGACCCGGAAAAAGCATTCAGCTGCAAAAGCAAATAGGCAGAAGCCTGACGTAACATCAGGAAGTGGAGCACTTGTTCTGCCTAAAATCAGTCACCGAAAAAGGTAAGAAATAACACTGACCTGAAATAATCCTTATCACGTAAAAATTGAGGCCAGCATTTGAATACCGTGTTACAATTACAGCTTAATGTCAAGGTTTCCAGAATCGAAAGTAAGAAGATCAAAACAAACCATGAAAAGGAGAAAAAATACTTCAACAAGTAAGTCCTTCCCAACAGACTACTGAAGATGTACAGTATGTGTAATTTAAAGCTCTACTGTCATGTAAACTTGTCCCACTGCTCAGATGAGTTTCCCTGATGGTAGACACATGTGTTCTGAACTTTTTTCCAGGGCCAGTCCGAACAAAGGCGGACGTGGAGTGGGATGTGATGGAGGAGGATTCTCTACTGTCTGGCGTCAGCTCCCTGTCTCTTAGTGAAGAGTTTTCAGATATCATGTAAAAATATCTTGTGTATTTTGGGGCACAAGGGCAAAATTGGTCTTATTCTAAAACATTTTACTTTACAGAGTTTATTCAGTTCCATTGTGCAACTGACCTTTCATGCACTACAACACACTTTGTGTTTCTCATTGACATTCCTGTCTCTCTATATATTCATCCTTTGGATGCTTCTGTTCTTGTTGATGTAAAGCACATTGAATGACCTTTACAAATAAACTTACCAAATTCTCAAAAATATCACCAGCTCTTGCATTCCAATACACTAATATCAACATCACTGTTCTCGATATTCATATCAAAATGTTTTCTTCAAACTGCTTTTGTGTCTTTTCATGGATTTTACTTGCGCAGGAATGTAATAACACATAAGTGTCTTCTGGACGATGACAGGCATTATGATGATGTGTGGGGTTTTATTGTATGAAATATTTCACATAGTTTGAATTAGGGCCTTAAAGCAGACAGAGGAGGCCTTGAAAAACGGACAGGATGTGACACTATGCATTAGAAAAGTGGCACGAGTAATATTTTAAAGTCACTAACATCAGGCAAATAATAAGACATTATTGCATTCTAAACAACCATTTGCTGATGCACAGAACACAAGCAAATGCTGATGACTTATGAACATTATTATACACTTGATTAAAGTAGGAGAGTGTTGTGGAACAGCATCTGCGCTGGATCCTGTCCTGGGCCATGGGCGAGCAGGAATGAGGTGACACGCATCCTGGAAGAAGGGGACTGACATTCTCCGACGCTCTTTTACGACTTCTTGTATTCGATTCTCTCGACCTTAACATCGTCGCCGATGAGCTGGTAAACGTACGTGACGACTGTGGAGGCTTGGATGTCCATCAAAACAAAAGATGGTGTAATGTTGCTGTGACGACAGATAAAAGAACATGTAAACATGGGTGATTATAAATGTAACATCCAATGTTTTTTATTCCGTAATGCTTTTTTCTTTGATGCCATTTTATTGCTGCAGTCTTAAAACTAAAACCCCCCCATGGGTAAAAGAAGCATGAATCTATTGAGCTTCATCAACACTGGACACTGACCTACTAATAATGAGTCATTCCTCGTTTTAGCTTGATCCATCAGTGTACTATGATATGCTAGAATAATTCAGCTGGTGATGACATTGGAAAATGAAGTACAGGAGACAAAGATGGAACATCTTGGCACTGATGCTGATCTGTTACTGCAGAACTGAAAGCATAACTTAAAAATCTGCTTGAGTTTCATCAAGACTTTCATGAAGGAGCCACAGCGATGGCTTACTCTCCTGTCAAAGTAAGAGGTTTGTCTCATTTTCCAGTAATTAATCTTATTTTGTCAGTGCCAAACTGACTTCCCAGAATAGAACAGACAGTGAAAACCCCATAATAAATGGATAATTAACAGCAACAACAAGTAAATTTCCAACTTTAGGAGACTCCACACTTTCAGGTGGGTGCAATGATCTCCATCACCCCTGTGGACAGAAACTCTTAGCTATGCCAAGTGAAGATGGCTGTCAATACTGTACCTCTCCAGCGCATTATAGGCCCCTGTGGCTGAGCCAGGGTTGATGTAGAACTTGTTCTCATTCTCGAAGGCCTCAAACTTGTGTGTGTGGCCTGAAATGAGGATGTCCACGTCCAGCTGCCTCTGAAGCAGGGCAAGGCTAGCCATGTCACCCCACGGGATCACCTGGTGCCCATGGATCAGCCCAATTTTAAACTGCCCCACAGTCACCACCTTCTGCTCTGGGTAATTCAGGTTCTGTCATTCAAAGGACAAAAACAAAACAAATTTTAAAAAACAATAAAAACTAGAGATCGTATTGTGTCAAATGAGCCACACTGAATGGATCCCTTTTCCAACCAACAAAGGAAGACAAAAACCTGAAAATATCATTTTTAAATCTACAAAAATCTATTCAATGAAATGTTGAAAAAGAATAACCAATAACCTCATCAAAGTCTCCTCTGACAATGTGCACGTCTCCAGCCAGAGTTTTGAGGTAGTCGTAACTTTCCTTTGTACAAAGATTACCAGTGCAGAGGATATGCTGAATCTTGCCAGGAACCAGCAGTTTTTTGAACTTGGCTGGCAGGGTGTTGCACCGGTGGGGAATGTGCAGGTCACCTAATACGAGCACCAGCTGGGAATATAAAGAAAATGACTTGAAAAATCACTTCACTCTGATAGACCTTTTCAGCCGTTCTTGCTATATAAATGCTAACACTGATTGATAAGAATTATGCACCATGCTACTGGTTAAACACTGTACAATTAAAAAAAAAAACTTGAGGATAAAAATGTGAATGTTAGAACTACACTCTCACCAAATTCAAATGTGCCTTTTCTGTCAGCATGATGAACAATTTTTATTACTAAGCTGGTACCAAACTTTCAAATATGCCACCAGGCACTGAGCATAGAGTGTCTTAAGGATTGTAAGGAAATTCATTGCAATAAAGTGTCAGTGTGCAACAAGTTCGGGAGGAATTTACCAAGCACATCCATGGACATGTGTTTTCTACACAAAGCAGCACTCAGACTAGATCCACCAGCCAAGGGCAAGCAGGGTTACTATGAGAGCATCCCATTAGTCTGCAATAGAAGCCTCCATAAAGCAGAGTGGAGGGAGCGGAGGTGCACTTACTCTGTGACCAGCCTGAATACAACGCATGTTGATTGGAGACGGGGTGGGATACAGTGCGTGAGGAGGAGTGGTGAGGGGAGAGAGATCAAAATGATGCGTAATGACAAATAAAGGGAAAACAATAAGACAAGGTGAGATGAGACAGGAAAGGGAAACTGAAATACGAAGTGGACAAAATCAATATTAAATGAATAAGTGCAACATATCCAAATGTTAGGTGATGGTGGTTAATAAAAGGTTAGTAATGTATTGTTAGGGAGAAGCTTTGAAGGGTTGAACTGTTTCATTTCATTGAATTGTTTCATTTAGGTCAAGCTGTGAACGCTAAACATAAATTGCAAACAAAAAGGGGTGATTTATGAAAGATACAATGCTTTTATTTAAACAGCAGTTTTGCAGTCAAAAACTAATCTCAGTTCATGTCTTCGTAAAGCTACAAGATATGAATTACATGTTATTAGGCTACAGGAGACGCGTTTAACAGTCTGCCCGTACATGGCCTGCAAGTTCTATTCATTCAAATCTAATAAGTTTCGCCTATCCTGCCCTTGGGATCTTTTTGTGAAAATGTGCAAGTACTAGTCCTACTTCTCGACTACAATGTCCAACAAAATGCTTTACTATGTATAAAACTTGATAAACACCATTATTGACAAAATTAATAACGCTTGTTAATTAATAACTGCACGTCAGAAAGAGGCTGAAGGGCTGAGCGCCCAATACAAATCCAGTTTTCCAGGTACTGCACCTTTTGACAGCACAACCGAAAAACACCGAATGGACAACCAATTAATGGCTTACTGATTTCTCACAAAACAGTTGGTTATCATGCAAACAGTATGATCAATGGTCTTTCTGACAGCGGGAAACAAAAACCATGTAAAGGTCTAACCGGTCGATACGAAAATGTTAAGACGACGTTAGCTAGCTCACTTAGCTAGGTAGCGAACTAATTGTGAGTGTTTCGACTTGCGAGAGCTGACATACGCCAAATATAAAGGGATAGTGAATGACACGACGCACTCCCAATAAAGCATTCCGTGCCATCCTATTTCTGATTGCTGTGACTGGATACTGCCCTTAACTACACATAGCCGCGGCTGCTAACTTAGCAGGCTGAGTAGCGTCATGTGATTGTTATGGCGAAAGCCAAGCCAGTTAGCTAGATAGCTAATAAACAAGCTAGTGTTAACTGTAGTTCTGCATCTTTATACATGTTGGCCAATAGGAGTTTTCACTTCGTATAAATCATTCTGATTGCATGATATGGACACAATACCAGTCTCCGTGTGCAAAACTCTGGATGAACAATTAAATCTTACCATTTTCTCAAACTGTAAGTTTCTACTGGAACCCCGGAAGCGACTAGTCAAGCTATGTGAAAACAGCGATTAGAGACGATCGGTTTTTCCGATTGGCTCCTGGGACGTGCTTACCTTTTCAAAATAAATGCCTTCGGTATAATTTAAAACCACATTGTTATTCGATTTTAGAAAAAAACACTGGATATCATAAGCTTCTAGAAATATTTTTATTTTCAGTGTTTTATTGCTGCCCCAATGTTGTTTCAATAGTCATGTTTGTCAAAGTTGGAACTAATTATATACTGTAATCTTACCCCTACCGGACCATTATCTTGAACGGACATATTTACACACGACAGGTGTAACGTTAACATTGTCGTGCTGATATCTAGTTCAGAAAATGTTTTTAACTTTTTGCGTAGGTAGAGAGTAGCACTCGCTAAAGATCCGACGCAATGAATACGACAGTAAACAGCACTACTTCAGTTACAAAACTTGAGAACAAAGGGAAAGATGACGATGCTAAATTACTGGATGCACCGATTGTATCAGGCAGCACGGCAACGTTGTCTTTAACCGACAAAAAACTTGTTTGTGTTGAGTATCCTGGTTATGTTATTAATGTGGATAAAATGCTGGACAGCATTGGAGGAGAACAAGCACTGACCAAGGTAATAATTAAGTTAGTATTTCAATCTTAGATGCTGCCGGTTTTGCCTCTATTTGCTAAAGCAGTGTAACAAGATAGGAAAAAATCTGCTTTGTTGCTATATTAGATGTTATTCAAATACTGGAGAACATAATCGAAACTTGAAACCATTTTCTCTTACATGTATATAGACGTATGCGGATCCATCCAAACGGCTTGAGCTACGTTACCGCCCCAAAGACCCGTACTGTCACCCGGTGTGTGGGAACCGCTATTCCTCCACCAACCTGCTCCTCCGAGTGCGTCGCAGGACGCGCAAAGGGAGCAACGGCGAGACTCACATCAATATGGAGATTCTGGGCCTCATCGGGACCACATATAAATTTCAAGGTGGACCTCTCTATCCACACAACTTGGCTAGCAAAGACCCTCACACTGTTATCTTCCCTCAGCCTGAACTGATCCCACTCCTCTTCCTCTTCTTTTTTTAGGAATGGCAGACTTCCAGTACCTCGCCATGCACAATGAGCCAGATGGATCTCAGGTCTCTTTGTATGACAAGGTGATCTTGTGCAAGCCTGAGAAGAAAGAATTCTTTGACCGTTCTGTTCCACTCTTTCTCCCTCCTCCAATCTTCTCTCGGCTAGACGGACCCGTGGATTACTTCTATCGGCCAGACAGCATGCACAGGTTGGGCTCAGAGGGGTTGTCTTGAGCCGGAATGAAAGCAAATTCATTGTGTTGAGGGTGGATACAGAAACGGATGCAAAAATCACTATAGTCCACTGGGGAGGATTTGCATGTTTTCTGTATCATAAATTCAAATGACCAGAAACAATATTGACTGTATTGTAGAAAAAATATCTTGGAAAGTTTTATAATCTTTGCAGCTTTTAAATGTTGTCATTCGAAAGTCAGTTATCTGTGGTTTTAGCTGTTGTGTTGTAAGACATGATTGAATATATAATTTTCTATGAACAGTGTTCTTTGTCATCCTGAATGACTTCTACTGTCTCAAATGGTCCAGGGAAGGAAACATGCAGTCATTGCTGTTAAGCGAAAACCTCATTGGTCCAAATCGTGCCAGGAGGCCACATAATGCCATTTTTGTTAATTTCGATGATAAGACTGTTCCCACTGAACCTCTGGAGGCTGCCAAACTCAACTGGAAGAAGAATTCTATTCACCACAGCGATATCAGGGCAGAGGAAGAAATGAGAAAGGTTAGTTTTTAAATAAATAGACCACATGTTGTTCTGTTAACATATTATGGATGGGGGAAAAACTTCATGTCACTAAGATCAGATGAATGGGCAGAAATTTCAGAAACGTTTTACAGCAACAAATGAATACAGATGTACCTGTTATAGAATACTTGGTGCTGCGTATGATTTGTGTTGCGGATGACCCTGACCCTGACCCTGACCCTAAACTTATCCCTCACCCTAACCTTGTACAGGTCTATCCACTTGGGTGCACCTTCATGTGAATTTAGTTCACCGCATCAGCCACTTAAGTAACGAATAGCCCTGTAATTAATACATAAGTTCACTAGTGATGAAATGAATAATTAATCAAACAAACTCTAGCCTGATCACGCTTTTTTAATCTGTTTAGTAACGGTGCATTCAAGTGTGATTCCTGAGTGTGTGATTTTTGACACTGGAAGAATATCAAACATGTCACTGTGTTTGCTTTATTCCACTGTTGCTAAGCAACTAGACAACATGGAAACTGAAGGACTCCTGGTGGATGCTGTACCAAGCTAGTGCACCAGCAGCCAAGTGTTCAAAACATTTTGATATATTCAGATATATTAGAAATTTGGGATGGGTTTCAG
This sequence comes from Sternarchorhynchus goeldii, assembly GCA_028565775.1. NCBI lineage: Eukaryota > Metazoa > Chordata > Actinopteri > Gymnotiformes > Apteronotidae > Sternarchorhynchus > Sternarchorhynchus goeldii. The sequence goes on from JAOXYF010000003.1 coordinate 23,253,757, forward strand.
ATTTTTATTCCATACCCTCATAACTTCAAAAGTCTTAGAAGTCTGGAGAGAGAAGGCTTTTTTACTTTTGCTTTTTACATAAAGTATTTATAATTTTGCTTCTTTTGTCAATGCATTCTAAGCATCTGACTTTGATCCTAAACATTTTCTGCTAAAGCAAAAGTACTTTTACATTTAATTACATGTATTCCATGAACTCTCTAAACAGCCATCGATTTCAGACAGAAACTAAAAAATATTCTTAAGCTTAAGGGATTAAAGTGAAAAGCACAATGTGAAAAATAAGTGCCAAATAAATAACATTGTAATGATTCTGTCATTTTATTGATGTCATAGGACAGTAAACCCTAACCCTGTTTTGAATTCTTACATAATGTATTTGTACTTTTAATTTTTTTCTTTTGACTCAGCTGTTTGAGAAACGGCCCATATGGTCACGCAATGCCGTCAAGGCAAATGTGGACATCCACCCAGAGAAGCTGAAACTGCTGCTCCCCTATCTGGCTTACTACATGGTGAGGAAGAGCTGAATGCTGACAGCCAGAGAGCCTTCTCTCTCGCACACATGTTCAGGATCTGGGAGGATCAAACGGAGTCCAACAACGACAACGAGAAATTGTGTATTGTGGCAGCACCTGCATGATTGTCTTTTGGTGTTGAGAGTTAGAATTAATATGAGGATATAATTGTATAAGAAACTTTTATATAGTTAACTCTGAATTGTGTGCATGCATGCATGCATGCGTGTGTGTGTGTGTGTGTGTGTGTGTGTGTGTGTGTGTGTCTCAATCCATGCGTGCTTCAGCTGACTGGCCCATGGAGAAGTCTTTGGGTGAGATTTGGATATGATCCCCGAAAGACCCCAGAGGCTAAAATCTACCAGGTTCTCGACTTTCGGATCCGCTGTGGTATGAAACATGGTGAGCACCAGCAGCACCTCGTGGTATCAGTAAGGCTGAGAGATTGACACTGTCTGACCTCAGTCTGATTAATGACGTGATGAATTTCTGTCACTAATAAATTTAAGAGTGAAAATTGTAGTACAGGCCCAGTCTTTTCTGATGGCTGTACTGTTTAGTTGTTTGTTGAACAGAATGAATGTATAATTTTCTCTCCCTCTCACTTCACTCCTTCTCCGTCTCTAGGATATGGTGTTAATGACATGCCAGTGAAGGCTAAAAGAAGTGCCTACCACTATAGTCTTCCAACTACAGTCAATAAAGCAGGTAAGGGATAACTGAGGAATACATCTAACCATAGAACTGAGGAATACATCTAACCATAGAACTGAGGAATACATCTAACCATAGAACTGAGGAATACATCTTACCATAGAACTGAGGAATACATCTTACCATAGAACTGAGGAATGCATCTTACCATAGAAACGATGGCACATTTGTCCATAATGGACTAATAACAATACAAGACCAAGAAAGTTGTGACTACAACATCTGACCCATTTGTTGTTTGCCTTTTCTGTATCTTTAGCTCCCCAGCCAGCTAGTCTGAAGGAAATCACCCAAGATGGTTCAGTGCCCTCAAGCTCCAAACCCTCTTCATTAAGATATATTCTCAAGGTAGATTCAAACTGTAAATACTCTCTTTTACACATCACTTTGGCTTTTTTCCTACCCAATATATCAAAAGCTTTTCTGTTGGCAATGGTACATTCTGTGACAGTCTTACCTTCTCATCTTTTATAGGAGTCTGCTTACATATTTCGCGAGGGAATGTTGCCTCCCTACCGCCAGATGTTATATCAGCTGTGTGATCTGGATGTGGAGAAGTAAGGACCAGGTTTTGCTTAATAATCAGGGTCAGATGGATTGTCCCTCTATCCATATGAAATGGGCATAAAAAGTCAAGTGACTTAGGAATGTGTTGCTTGAGCGTACGTATCGCTGGAGATCAGGCTTCAGATGGTAGCTGAAGGTCTCCATGTGGGGTCAATGTGTCATCAGAATCAGGAGCATCATCCATAAGAATGATGGAACGGAGGAGCTGTGTGACGAGAGGGACGGCTGGTGTTTGCCCCGGACTGCAGACGAGCTCAGGGACATCATCTCTGCCATGATCACCCAGATTGTGCGAGCCAAAGGATCTGGTAAGAGCACAGCACACTAGACATGGCGAACTTCATTAAGGATCTCCACATACAGAACACATCTATTTTCTTTGTTTCTGCAAGATTAGGACTGGGTTTTACACCTGTTTGGGGCCTTTGTGAGTTCTGTAGGTAGTTTACAATTAGCACTATAAACTCATTCACAGTGACATTCCCTGATCCCTGGTCTTTCATGTATGTAGTACATTTGAATTAACATACACATTTGCACACTTGTATTTGCAGCACTCTCCACCCTTGTAATGTGCTCTGTCTGGCACTGATGTGTTAGTTGAGTATTAACTAGCTTTCAGGATCAAGAAAACACCTGCATTCGTTCCACTGCTATTTTGGGAATAAGGTCAGGAGTTATGAGATGCATTGGTTATTACTGATGTTTTACCACTTGTGATGGTTTAAATGTAGTTAGCGTTACTGGTATACGAGTACAATGTAAATCTGCATCTGAGTGTGGTCAGCTCTGGTAATGCTCACTCTGTGGCACATGACTGATGCCTGTAGTGCTTGGTGCCTTGCACTGGTAACATATTAACCAGGCACTACAGTGTGGTTATACTTTCAGGCTTATTCAAACCTCACACACCTGTTCAATACCAGATCCAGCTTTCTCTGGTTGTGGCATGCAACCAATATTGTTGTGTAATTGCAAATCCACACCAATCCCAGTGTGAGTAAGTGGTCACCTGAATCATTATTCGAGCCGTCTTCACACTGGTGAAGATCCTCTTTAACATGAATTGTTATTCGAACCGTATTCACACTGGTGAAGATCCTCTTTAACATGAATCGTTAATTGAACCGCATTCACACTGGTTAAGATCCTCTTTAACATGCTGCATTTAAGTTTAACTGATGGTCGTTTATTTTCTTGAGAGGAGTGTATATTTGTAAAATGTGACATCAAATTAATGTATGATTTTAAAAAGGAATGTAGGATTTAAATTGAATGTATGATTTAAAATGAATGGCTTTTTAATTTCCTTCCTTTCTTGTAGCGTCATCCTCCCCGAAGCTAAAGCCAGTGAGGGCAGGACGTAAGATGGAAGAAAGTGATGAAGATGAAGAAGAGGAAGAATATGATGATGATGGATACAAACCCTTGGAAGGGAGTGAAAATGAAATGGAGACAGAAATGCTTGATTATATGTAATTATATGTTCTTTGGAATTTTTGAACAGGACCAGCACTGTGTTCGTGTATAGAATATCAGGGCGCCAGTTTAAACTGCTTTCATACATTTGCGCATTTTTTGTCTTTGGAAAATAAATGCTTTTATAAACTAAGTGCTTTTACAGCAAATCAGTCTGTGTTTGTTTTCTTCACCGGATTTGTTGTGCAATTAATAAAAAATTCTTGCAAGTAACAGGAATGTAGGTGAAAGGTGGCATTAAAATAGTTTTTGACATCAACGCCTTACCATGCTCCACAGTGGTAATGCCCACATACACACACACGGACACCACCTTCCCCGTTCACACACGCCACCTTCCCTGTTCCCAACACCCTGATTACTGATTACCTGTACCTTGCTTGTCTTTTTGTTCCTGTTCTATTTAAGCCTGTGGGAACACTCATCCAGCTCTGTGCGTTGTCGCACTGATGGGTCTGAATTACGTGTGTTTGGTATTAAAAGCCCACTGAACTATGTTAACCATGACCTGGGCTTATTCTGATACTGGGACTAGCACTAAGCTGCTTCCAGTCTGTGATAAACCTGTCCATTATGGTCTGTTCTAAAGCCCCATACCTTACACTACATAGGCATCCTGGAGATGGCTGCTCTAAACCAAGCTTAACCACAGTCCTTGGTGACAGCACACTTACAGTCTGTTTGTCTCTAGGTTATATTCCAGAAAAAGCCTATGAAGACTACACTTCATTTTCAATGGGTCTTACACTAGACTCACTCCTGAATTTTGTACCCAAATGTTTTACTATGAGAACTAAAGATAAAACCCCACATGCTAACTCTTGAGATAAGAATAAAAGTGCAACGTTTTTTTCAAAGAGATATGAACAGATGTGTGTTTATTTATATATACACAGTATTTATAAAAGGTGAAAGAAAGCTGACTGGCTGCAGACCTGTGTCTGGTGAACAGTGATGGCAGCGTGGAAAGTTTTTGCTGCTTTGTGCCTTTTCTTGAGGGCTGCACACGCCAGCAGCGTGAGTGAATCTTTTTGATGATTTATTTGTTTTCTGAATGCATGTCTTGAATGTACTTTAAGAATATATATGAAGAATGAACATCTTAGGGAAGCCTGCTTGCATCCCGCCACTAACTGGTAATCCTGAGAAACAAGCTGTGATTTCTACTACCAGTTCTCTGATCACACACCTTATTCCCATTCTGGAACCGATGATTATTGATTGAAGAGTATTTGGCGATTTATTTGAGTTCTGTCTGCTGTAGCTGGGACCTGTATACACCGAGGGAGGCATGGTGGAGGGGACGAATCACAAGATAGGACTGTTCCGCTCCATGGACGTGTTTAAAGGGGTGCCGTTCGCTGCTCCACCCGGGCGGTTAGAGAAACCCAGACCTCACCCAGGCTGGAGCGGTGAGAGTATCCGTCTCTGCTGGTCTCAGTACCTCGATCCAACATACCAGTTTGCCTGTTTCATTTCTATTGCTTAAATAGAAATTATATATGCCCAAACACATGTATATCTTACATTAGTGACAATTTGTTTCATTGAATTTGGACTGTAATTATGTAATAAACTACAGTGCAGTTATGATTAACACTGTAATATAGATATGTTTGTGTGCTCAGGTATTTGCCACAATTAAAATAGATTTTTAGACAGCATAAACATGCAAGGGTGTTTTGTTTCTGTGGTCTAAATCCTTCCAGCTGTTTTTATGCAGGTGTTCTGAAGACCAACGAGTTTGCTAACAGGTGTTTGCAGTTAAACCTACTTCAGTCTGATAATCGAGGCAGTGAAGACTGCCTGTACCTCAACATCTGGATCCCCCAAGGCCGACATGGTAAGAAGCCAGCTTGCCTGACCTTTTGACCTCCACGGTAGCGCCATGGTGCCATTATGTGTTCGTTTTACCTCTGCAGTTTCCACCAACCTTCCTGTCATGGTGTACCTCTTTGGTGGTGGATTCCTGGTTGGTGGTGCTCAGGGCGCTAACTTCCTGAATAACTACCTGTACAGCGGGGAGGAGATTGCCGACAGAGGGGACGTCATTGTGGTGACCGTAAACTACCGTGTCGGCACCCTCGGATTCCTCAGCTCAGGAGATTCTGAGTTACCTGGTGTGAGCTAGGAAATAAGTAGATTACCAATCAAATCAAAGCATTTCATTTCTAGTGTAAGATTGAAAGAATAGAATCCGATATTTGGGTATATTTTATGTATTAATTATAGCAAACCAACTCAACAGCCAAGCCGTATGGCTTTGTTATACTGATGGGTCATTCACTTGAAAAAATACCTAAATAAAATCATATTACTGTCTGTACAAGTCTGTACAAGAAAATGTTGATAAAACACCTTGTTGTTGAATTTAACAATCTGGACCTAATTCAATTCCCACACCCTGATTTATAGGGAACTATGGTCTCTGGGATCAGCAGGCTGCCATAGCGTGGGTGCACAGGAACATCAAGTCTTTTGGAGGAGACCCCGAGAACATTACCATCTTTGGAGAGTCTGCTGGGGCCGCCAGTGTGAGCTTCCAGGTACCTTGGGGTTTTCTTTCTCTTTTGTTGTAGGTACTGTGCATCCTCTCATCCTCTCAGTCAAAATAAATCATAAATATTTGTCCTGGTTTTTGTTTACTGCTCGCATGGGTGTGTGTGTGTGTGTGTGTGTGTGTATATCTGCACAGATGCTAACCCCCCACAACAAGGGCTTGATTCGCAGGGCTATATCCCAGAGTGGTGTTGCTCTGTGTCCCTGGGCAGTTAACAGGAACCCTAGAGCATTTGCAGAGGAGGTAAGCTAATATGAGCAGCATCAGCTCCTCCTAAAATATGCAAATATAAATACTAATATGGTTTATTACTATTATTTCATACTTAATAGTATACTACATATTTTTATACTATTTTATACAAACAATTTTTTTTATAGCATTCATATTGTTTCTATACTTATATATGCGGTATACTCCGTGCTTAACTCGTTACTCTGCCTGCAGGTTGCTAAGAGAGTAGGGTGCCCCACTGATGAGGGCATGGTGAGCTGCCTAAAGATGACTGATCCTATTCAGTTAACTCTTGCCGGCACCCTCAACCTGAAAGGCTCTCCAGCAAGTAAGAACACCCATCATAGCGACTGAAGGGAAAACCAAAAGCTACACCTTTGACTGGTGGAATAATTCTTGGAAAACAAATAATTTGCTTTGAAACAAATGCAAATTTGTTCTTTTGTGAATACTTTGAAGCAGTTCATAGATCTTTAACAGGAACCATTGACTGCAGTAACATATATACTCTACCCACACACAGTGGGAGCATTTTTACACATTTGTCTGACACATTTTAGAAACAAACTGTTCTGGAGACAAACGCTGATTCGTTCCTCTGCATATAAAAAAATTGTTGACCACATTATTAAAATTCTACGTGGACCTCCTTTAACACTTTTCCATGTGTTTCTGCTAATTGTGAGTTTATAAGATCCAAACATAGCAAGGAGTATAAAAGCCCTGCTCATGCTGAAGGTGCCTGTTATGTCTATACTCTTCCAGATCCCATTGTGCATAACCTGGTCCTCTCCCCTGTGATCGATGGCGATTTCCTCCCTGATGACCCCAGTAACCTGTTCCACAACGCAGCTGATATTGACTATATTGCTGGAGTCAACGACATGGATGGACATTTCTTTACTGGCTTTGACGTCCCCTCTGTCAACCAGCCAATCCAATCTACCCCTGTGTAAGTGCCTCTTGTTCTGCGTCTTCCTCAGCTATCTCAGCACTATTGAGGAGATGATATCAGAGGAACATTGGATCTCCTCGCCCATGTGGTATCCCTCAAAACACACACATTGAGAAATTCACACTTTTTATGTCTCTTCCAGTTATGACATCAGTAATGGTGGGACTTGAACTGAAAAAAAGCTTTCTGATTACTAGTCAAGCAACTTAACCACTGAGCCACCACTGCCTTAGTGCCATCTGTGTGTGTTTACAGAGGGTATAGAACAGTGGACACGCAGTCCTGCAGGGCCCCTCTGGCCCCCTGGCCTGACAGGCTGGAGTGTGCCCATGAGGAAAGCCAGGACACAGTTGAAGGAATATGCCCCCAAGCACTGAGCTGACAGACAAACCACTGTTGGCTTGACAGACAAGATGTAGTATGTGATAGATGTGATGGTGTTGCTTGCTTTGCAAAAGCCAGTGAACAACACTTTTCCACAGACAGACTTTTTGTTCTGGTGGGAGAATGCTGTAGAAACTGTATCCTGTAGTCAATGAGATGAATGAGTCGGGGTGGAATGAGTCCAGAGTGTCAGGATGTGTTTTTGCCCCATGAGCCTCTCCCAGCACTTCACCACAATGGGAACACTTTGTAGTCTGAGAATTTTTTTCAGTGTTTGATATTGGCTGTCTGAAACCAGCATAAGCAATCTGAAGACGGAGAATGGCACTATCCTTCCTTTTGATTGGAAAGCTGTCTGTTCAATCTGAAACTTCACCAGCCTCAGGTGAAGAAGCTCGGGAAGAGTGACCCACACTGTGTATACTTCTGTCGTTTCTGTTTTTCTGTTTCCCTCCTCACAGGGAGGATGTCAAGCTGCTCTTGACCGCCCTGACCAGGGAAAAGGGCCAAGTAGCGGCGACCGCTGCCTTCCAGCAATACACTTCCAGCTGGGCGAGCAAACCTGACAAGGAGGACATCAAGAGAACCATCGTGGACATCGAGACTGACTACATCTTCCTTGTCCCGACCCAGACAGCCCTGTATCTGCACACCAAGCATGCCAAGTGGGTGGCGCCCCCTGTGGTCGAATGATCAAACTACAAAAACAAGAATGACAGTAATAAACTTCCTTTCAAGGCTAAAGGTGGACTGTCTTCAGGAGATTCATGAGATGTGCCCCTTTTCCTGTGCCATTCTGTACTCGTCAGACTTTTCACTCCATTTTTCCAACAGAACTGCGCGCACCTACTCCTACCTGTTCTCCGAGCCCAGTCGACTCCCCCTCTACCCCAGGTGGATGGGGGCGGACCATGCCGACGACCTGCAGTACGTGTTTGGAAAGCCCTTCGCCACTCCTCTAGGTTACCGGCCTCGACATCGCAAAGTTTCCAAATACATGATCGCGTACTGGACCAACTTCGCCAAGTCTGGGTAATTCACTACAACCTCACTTACATCTGTAAAGTGCTGCTAGAAGTAGCATTGCCTGCTACAATCAGGGACACGTTTTGTCTTCAGCTGTCTTTATTAGTTCAACAGCTAAGCACATCGCATCTTCAAAGGTTAGATGCTCTTTAAGCATGTCCTTTCTGTCATACATCTTTTTAAAGATGTTAAAAAAAACCACGAATAGTTTCCTTGATTTGTTAAATTCTTTTTTCCCTTCCTTCTTTCTCTTCTTCACAGAGACCCCAACGTAGGTGGCTCTGAGATTCCCGTGGCCTGGCCAAGGTTCACTGGAGAAGCACACCAGTTCGTTGACATTAACCATGACATGGGAAATAACTCAGTGAAACAGAAGCTGAGGACTCGTTTTGTCCACTTCTGGACCACCACCTATATGGGTTTTCCCAACGTAAACTAACAACGTAAACAGATCAACCACCCACTGTAGAGACTCTACACAGGCTATGTAGCATGACATAACTGTCACACTGACTAATAAACGGATCCAATAAAATAATAAACCATCTCTTGGCTAAACATTTGTTTGTTTTATGAAACATTCCAATTGCTACTTAACTGCTTTTACCATTGTAAGATAACAATACAGTTCTTCACTTTTTATGTTTATGTCAAAATATATTCAGTTTCCCCCATTAAACTTCATTATATAGCAACCACAGTTTGTATTTTGGATACACATTAAAGGGAAGGCAGACGTCACCATGTGAATATTGTGGTTATATCCGCCACTAGAGGGCATTATAATTCGGTACACAATAATTACCACCTCATACTTTGCCGTGTTTACTTCCATCTTCCATCTTTATCTGACACACCTCAACCATACTGGTCAGTATCTACTGAATACCCTTACTAGCTGTAACAGGGGTGTTAGAGTTGGTTTAGTGCTGCAGGAAGGTAGATTTCAGTTAGATTGTCAGTGACAAACACAAAAAGCTAGGAAAGTGCAAACGTGAATAAAAGTAAGCAAGTTTAATGTTTCTGCTAGTGTACTGATCGTATTCAGCTTGCTTTAAAACAGGAGTGTATACTCTGGTCTTGAAGGGATATAGTGCAGCACAGTTTTGGTCGATTTTCCTACTCAAACACACCTAAATCGACCCGTCAGTTAATTTATTACACAACTGTAAGATTAAGCAAAGCATGTGGAATATTCCATCCTTAACCCATCGCCCAACCAGAAGCCTAAGAAAGACTTCAATGTTGAACGGTGCGACTGTCGATATAAATCGTTCTTTTAGTGTTATCACTAAAAGAACGATTTAATTTTAGGGAAATCTGAGCCTTGTCCTTCATGAACGCGTTTTTATTGGGATAAAAAAATAAATAGTTCTCCTATTTCAAAAACCCAAACTACGGAACAGTCTTCAACTCTCGTCTTTTACGTTTCTGGCGAGACCCTGGGTCATGTCAAGGAATCGCTGCGGATGCAGGATTCTGCAGCTTTTATGGTCATGGACCAAATTATATTACCACTGGAGATTTTCAATAAATTTTTATAACAAAGTTGAACCCCTTGACACAATAACTCAGGTGTTTAGATTTATACACAAAAAAGCTCATAAGAGCTGCGCAGCGTTTCTTTCTCCGTCTGCATCTTGACGCTCACCTGCGGAGGCGTGGCCATTCGAACGTCAAGGGTAAATCGCCCCATCCCTCCCCTCCATCACGTTTCTAGGGAGCGTTTGCCTCACGAATTCATTTGCGACGCATCCTTGGGAAACTTGCGTAAACAGATAGGCTATGGCTCACCTGTCTATTGTGAGACGAGCGAGGCGATTACAGGAGAGGGAAAGGCGGGTTGCGGTCGATGATCACAATAGTGCGTTTTCGTGACTGTTAGTGGTCCACACGTTTGACAAGCAAGTGAACTGTAGACCGCTCTGATCGAGTGACTTAGCATCATGGAGAGTTCTGGCAATTCACTGCTTTTCAAAGTGGTCGCTGTTGTTGCGATCACTCTTACCGCTGTTGTCTTAATGCACGTGCAAGACCCCTCAGACCTCCTTTTCGGTGGGGGGTATCCCGAGCTGTGGAGAAAAACCGGGCTGGCTGGAGCCCCAGCGCGTGCCGCAGCATGCATTTTTGCGGGAGTTTTCCTACTTGCCATGGGTTGGCTGTACCGACTGTTATTTGCTCCTCTCGAGCTGCTGCGAAGCCCAGACGACGTGGGCTACATAGCTGAAGATGGTAGGTCTCGCGCCCAAGCCGCCAACGAGGTGCGTCGGAGACGCAAGACTGGAGAACTGCCTCCAGTTTATCCAAACGGCTGGTATCGTGTTTTAGACTCGCACATGCTGGAGCGAGGAGATGTGAAGAACGTGACCGTACTGGGTATGTAGAGAGCTTCCATCAAAACACACCATTTTAATGCATTGTTCACACCGAGAAGCACTAGCGGAAAGAAAATAAAGAAAATAAATAATTAATTTCTTCGTGGTAGTTTCTATCAATATTTATGTTTTAACAAGTTTTGCTAAGGTCACAGAAAAGGGCTACATTATCCGAGTTAACAGGCGCATCCCCCTATCGTGTTAAATCTCGTGGGTTATGTGGGCTGCGAGTGAGGATGTGGTTTAAAAATAGCATTGCTCGGCTGTGTACCGTTTTCCAGTTCACGTCTGTAACGGATTTAGCTGGTGATGGAGGAAACTAAGAAAAAATCTATTCACTTGTCGTACTAACTTGGGTACAACCTCTAAACACTATAGCATTTCGTAAGTACTGCGATACGCGTTCTTTAATTCTTAAAGCCTGCTTAAATTCTCGTTCACATTTATCGTTCACATTACGGGAAGTATGAATGTTTTCTATTTTGCTCATACCACCATTACCGAAGAGTACATTATTTGTATATGAGTAAAAAAGGGGGTAAAGAATTACTACTAGATTGTGTGACATCTCTCAGTTTTCTTCCCTGTTGTACAGGGTAGGTGTATCGGCTCTTGGAGATCACAGCACTAATAGAGCCGATCGTTTTATCCTGTTCTACAGCTCAGTTTATCACGTTTCCTTGCATGTAAACTGATTAATTCAATCAGATTTTAAGTTGCTTAAATATATAAAATTTTCAACATCTTGTATACGGCTGTAGTCAGTCCTCTGGCATTTTGGGGATTTTTTAAAGTAAACGTATTCATTGGAGTCATTCAAAAGTTAAAAGTTTGGATCAAATGCTCTTGTCCTCTCAGCTTACTTGCTTCACACTTTGAATGGCCCGACTGCTACTAATAAACCCAGCAAATAGTGCCTCATTTAAATGGATCAAAGTCCACACTTCACTTCAAGTACTTTGCTTCACTTCTCATGCTGTTTTCAACTTCCTTCTTTATGGTGATAGCCATTGGCTGGATGTACCTGTAACCCTGAGCAAACCTGTAACCCTGAGCAAACCTCAAGGAATGATATTCCTAAAGAATTTAGTTATTTGCCAAAACTTTAAATCATATAAAATAAAAAAGTATATATAAAAATAATACAAAACAAAAATAAATGGATCAAATTGCTTAAAGTCAGTGCTGTGTCTGTCTGACAATATTAATGCCAATGTGGTGACAGTTTTCTTTTGCAATATCCTACTCAATACAAAACAACAGCTATTCAATATATAACTCTGAGCAAGCAGGTATTTTTTGCAGGAAGCAAAATCACTGTTGTCCAGTGTGTTCTATGCAATGTATCAGCTAAGCATCTAATCCTTCAGTAGTTACACAGGAAAATGCACAACGATTGGTGCAGGCTTGTGTCTCTCAGGACCAGACCGGCAGAAACGCTGACCCACAGAACACCATCTGACCTGCCTGTAGTGCTGTATCACTGACCTCCTATAACCCTTCTACTGCAAATTGAGGATTCAACTATTTTGGTTTGAATCTTGTTGCTAAGGCAATTCTGAGTCTTTGGTTACATTACCTGGCCTTTGTTCTCTTTAATGTGGCCCTCTGTGGGCTGGACAGGTTGCTAGGAGAGACCTTATCATGTTGCAGACTCCTTGGGTTTTTCATTGTAAACTTCAAACAAACCATCGTTTGTTATTTGTCCATTATGGCACTTGGATGGGTCTTAGTCACTTAGAAACAATTCTCTGCTGACGTTTTTCCTTGATAGCCATGGAGAAGGCCTGAAAACAGACCAGCAATCCCCACAAAACAAGTTTTGCATAGCTAGGTAACATTGCTTTACCTTCCAAAATGATGCTCCTAAGCACAGGTTATTGTGATAGTATATTTCACCTGTGTAACTTAATTAAATCACTCATTAATTGAATCTCATTAATTCAATCACTCATTAATTAAATCTCATATGCTCTGTCTGCTGTGAATGAAATGATATCACTGAGAGAAGAAATATTTCATGCAAATCACTCCCATTGAAATAAATTAGCATTTTTGATGTGATATGAATTTTAGCGTGTTTGTGTAATTGTGTAATCAGACTTGTGTAATCAGATTTCCATTCAGAACATACAGTAGATCTTAACACCATTTTCTGAGATTTTCCAGTACATTTCCTGTACCTTTTCTGTATCTCTTGCGTTACGTGAGATTAAAAACGTTCTAGCGGCTTGTAATGGTTGTGTTTGTTTATCTTCACCCTGCGTAGCTATGGCCAAGAACGGAAATGGGTGTAGGATATGATGTGCTGCATTTAAAAGCTTAATGAATGTGTGAACAAATGGTGTTTAGAAGAGCACAATATACTGTATGCTGTTATGCAGCTTAATTTAGGCTTTACCTAATAAGCGTGGAGAGCTGATGATGTATACTTGATGATGCGAAATGATGTCGGCAACATATAAAACTATAGCTGGTTCTTAGACAGTTGTAGCTACGCATTTTAAGCATTTAGATTACAAGTGCTCACTATAAAGGGTTTCACATGGGTTCAAGAAGGTTACGCACATGAGTCTCCTCCAATCCCCTGCTCTCCTGATCTGAACACCACTGGAGCACTTTAGAACATAACCTTTGAAGTTAACCAATCAGATCAGTGGAGTTTGGGAATGACCACTGGGTTAACAATAGTCCAGTAGTAATCAGAAAACAGTAAACAAATCTCATACAACAAGTCTCAGATGAGAAAAAGCATGCATTAACATCACAAACAACCTATGTGCTGATACAACAAATCTTAAGGAAGACTTGTAGAAATATATTATTATAAGGAATATATTTCTCCACCATGACACAGAGGGGCTGTGATCAGTCTTGTAGCATGAGTTCCGTGTCCTTCCCTTCCACGCTGACCACGTTTCCCTCTGCAGGGCTCCATGTTTTCACTGCAGTGAAAGTACATCGAGTGTCCTGAGTCAGCAATACTCTTTAATATAAGTGCGTGCTCGTGTGTGTGCGTGCTCGTGTGTGTGCGTGCTCGTGTGCGTGCTCGTGTGCGTGTGCGTGTGCGTGTGTGGGTGTGTGGGTGTGTGGGTGGTGTGGGGTCCAGCAGGGAGTGGGTGGGGTCCAGAGCTGCTTCCAGCATACTGCAAGGTTAACACACACACACACACAGGAGTTAGTTCTAATGCCCATTCTAGAGGCATCCAAGTTTTAATATGTGTGCCTTTCACGAGGATTATGCAGCTATATCTCCGGTTCTCTTTGTGTCTGTGAGATTATTTTTTCACACTTAGTACTGAATATGTAAGACTGAAGTAGAAGCTTGATGTGATAATGAACAGAGCCTTCTATCCAGTAATCCTGCATGTGATAATGAACAGAGCCTCCTACACAATAATGCTCAGTGTGATACTGAATATAGCCTATTGCCTAATAATGCTTGTTGTAACAATTAATATAGTTACATAACAATACTTGATGTGATAATGAGTATAGTCTACTGTGTAACAATACACAATGTGATAATCTCACTTACTATATAACAAGAACAATAGTAGTAATGATAGTAATAATAATAATAAATGTAAAAATAAAGCCCATTTAAATGATTCATTTATGAATAAAGATAATTTAAAGACAAGTTAAAACCACATTTCTGTCCATCAAGGAAGTAAAAGTGCAACTACAGTAAAATCCCAAGTGTTTAAGTCATCGAGGGCCCTCGGGTCGTCGGGGAGACAGTTCCAGAGAGCGTGGCCACGGCAGCAAGGTGGCATTGCCAAGGCAACCAACGTAACTGTTTAGTCGGATGGTGGGCACCATCAGCATTTGCTTATTAGCTGATCTTGAAGGTCTTGAGGATAAGTGGCTTGTGACCCCCCCTGCAGAGGTGTAGAGGGGTAAGACCCTGGAAACCCATGAAAGTAAGAGTTAGGATTTTAAAGTCAGTTCTGGATGACACAGGTAGCCAGTGGGTGCTATATGGTCTCTCATCTTTGTGTGTAGTAACACTCAATGTAATAATGAATACATTTTTGTTCCATATTAGCCAATGAAATGTGAACATTCATCCACCATAGTGATGCTGCAAGAGAAATGTCTAATACAAACTAAATGGAAAAATCAATTGTCAACGTATAGCAACACTCTACCCCTTCCTTATTGTACCTTATGGAACTTGTGGAAGGCATACATCCTGAGTCTCAGGAGGGTCTTTATGCGCAGTGTTCTTTTACCCCGCAGAGCCGCTGAGAGTGTCTGCCCTGCTCTCGGCAGCAGGGGGCTGTGCTGACTCGCTAAAGCCCCCCTCAGGGATCATTCACTTACGGTTCAGTTAATATTTTATAGTGCTCTCCAAATTCCACTTGCTGGCAAATATGATTCAATTAGCCTTTAAGCAGTAAGAGCTGTTGCAGCTATCGATCTGGATGCCTCGGCGTTGCACTGAGGAGCAGCCCGTCATTAGAGAGAAAGCGTCACGATCCATGTGGGTGACAGATGCATGAAGGGCCTGCTGTTTGAGTGACACTGTTTGAGTGTGGTTTAGAGTGACTATGTCGACATGATGCGCAAGGCTTTCTCGATACGAATGTATGTTTCTCACTCCCCCACACCTCCTTCTGTATCCTCTTTCAGTTTTACCTGATTCATGTTTTATTACGCCTCTGTTTCTCTCTCTCTCTCTCCCTCTCTCCCTCTCTCTCTCTCTCTCTCTCTCTCTCTCTCTCTCTCTCTCTCTGTGTCCCAGATTCATATCTGACACAAGTCGGTTCAGCCTTTGTATTTCGTTGTATGCTACTTGCTCATGAGCATTAATGTATTTCCCTGTTACCCCTAAGGAGGGTGCCACCTTTGAACCTTTAACAGAATGAAACGCTTGGAACATGTGTGAGATGTGTGTTTTGTAGCATTTGTGTTTGACACCTTTTGTTGTTTATCATCATTAATAGGTTTCAGTATCTTACTAAATGTTAACTAGATACAAATTTAAAATGCTGAAATGCTGAAAAATCTTGTTGGCTTGCTGGGCTAGTGCATGACCCTTTGTTGGTGCTTTGTTTTAAGAAATAAAATGCTGCCCCCTTCAGGTCATTTTGAGTGCTATATTACTTTTGCCAAGACCCAAGATAAATTTCCTTTAAAGGTTTTCTACCATTGTTTACTGAGGATAATAGCAATAATATTATCAAAACGTAACGATTCCTAAATTCTCTGCTTGTGTGTTTAGGTGAGCAGGTGGCCGTGTTTCGTGGTCAGGACGGGAAGGCCTATGTGGTAGATGCTTACTGCCCCCACCTAGGAGCCAATCTGGCTGTCGGAGGGAGGGTGGTGGGTAGCTGTATAGAATGCCCCTTCCATGGGTGGCAGTTCCGTGGGGAGGATGGAAAGTGCATCAGGATTCCATATGCTGAGAAAGGTAAGAGATTTCCATAAAGAGCTTGACCTGGGCTTCAGTCTGCGACACTTCTGACATCTCTGTGATCTCACTATGCTTTGTGTAAATAGTTTGATAGTATGCACCTCTGGAGAGATCATTTGTAGTACTGTGTGTGGGGGGCGTGATTGTATGCCTGGTCAGTGCCTGAGTTTGCTAAGGTTCGCTGCTGGCCAAGTTGCGAGATCAACGGGCAGATTCTGGTGTGGTTCCACTGTGATGGAGAGGAACCAGCTTGGAGGGTTCCTGAGCGGAGAGAGATCACCCGGGGGGAGTGGGTGTACCGCGGACGGACCGAGCACTTCATCAACGCACATATAGAGGTACTGCACGATCGGGCAGAAGAGTGCGGGTTTAAAAACGGAAAGAAACATCAGCAGGGTTGACGAAAATCATGCATAAATCCCCAAAATGAACCATTTCATTTTGTAAACAATCTTACTATTCCAAAAATATTTGTTTTTGAACAGTAAGAGCATGCAAAATATGGCATTCAATAATTACCACACTTATAGCCTTGTTATATATCTGTTTATTACCTTGACTTCTGTTCAGCGGCTCAGCCAGAGGAATATAACAGGGTTATACTAACTGGTCCTCTACCCCCGTCCAGGAGATCCCAGAGAACGCGGCCGATATCGCTCACTTGGCTCATCTCCACACACCAGGCATCGTGAGCGGAGTGGACCTGCGCTATACCAACAGCAAGACCTGGGAATTCGTTCGGCACGACTGGAAGGTGAGCGTCTTCGCAGGCTGACGCATCCAAATTCATTTCTTGGGAAACAATAAGGAAATATGTATTTGGACACAAAGATTGACAAAACTAGACCCCAGCCAAACAAACAACAACCACAGTGCACCATTACCACATACGTTACCACATAACAGAACCATTACCACATACGTTACCACATAACGGAACCTTTACCACATACATTACCACACCTTTAGTAAATAGCAAGTTGCAGGAAGTAGCTGGGGGGTAAATTTTGGTCAACAAAACATTTTCTTGTCGATACAGACTTTGCATGCAGTTTGCTGGGGTCAGACTGTAGTTGTATTTACTGTGCTGAGTTAACGCTACTGCGCATTGGAAGAGAGGATGGAGAACAGGTGACTTTATGTTCGTTTTTTTTCTCTGTTTAACATTGAAACATCCAATGCAACGTCGTCAGCGACAGGAACTTCGACAAAGACCGACAACCACACAGTGACATACACACGCTTATATACACACACGCAGGACTCACCACAAGGCGCGACAGATAACGATAACTAGATAAACATTTACGACCAAGCACACACCACACACAGACGCGCACGCAGACAAACACACACGCGGGCGCGAGGGGCAGCCACCGTGACGGTTACACTTGTTTTAATATCTGTATAACTTGTTTTAAGGTAATTTTACACTGCTTTCAGGTTCTTTCTTATGTCAGTGCGGAGTAATAAGGCATATAACATACGACCAAGCTGATCTTTAGTCTTTTCTATTTATCTATTTGAAGTCACAGTCAGAAATGGCCAAACCTGTTGTGCATTTTGTTATTTAAAAACTCCTTAGCTCAGTTTGGCTTATTGAAGAAGTGTATTGGCTTATTGAGTGCAATCTATATGCATACAAACGCCAGTTGGAATCAATTCCCAGAAGAGATGTTATCCTATAAACAAGGCTGTGTTTGAGTATTAGAGGATGCTAACATCCTAAAATACACCCTAATGTTATTACAAATACAGTCAGACCTCTACACTACAGGGCTCTGGCCTGAACAGCGCCCTCAAGCTGTGTGTCAGTGCCACTACGCCACTGAAACAGAGGGATTGTTTGGATTCGGTCTGTACAAGGCTCGTTTTCAACCGGAACAAGTGTTATGCATTTTGCATTGTGTTTCACCCATTCTTTAATGAGACAGACAAGTTGGACAAGAGTGAATTTAAAATGTCCCTTTCTAAGGTGACTCACTCCATCAAAAATGGGGAATTACTATAAAAATTAAGTCGCCCACCTTAAAAATTCAGCTTAAGGAATCTGGTACAAGTCAGTTAAGAGTCTGTTGGGAGCTGCGGAGAATGTAAGTGATACAGGAGCTTACACCATGTATCAGGAAGTGAGACAGCAAGATGAATGGGAGACAGCAAGATGAATGGGAGACAGCAAGATGAATGGGAGACTCAGCCTACATTTTTCCTCTGTGTGGAAGGACGGTGTCCCGAACCTGTCTAGTCTGGAAGATGTACAGTCACCACTGGTACGCTGATCAACACCTTAATTATTGATGAGACTGAACTGCTTCTCTGAAAATGTAACTACTGGAAGTCGGAATGGAAAGATGGAATTCCTGCATGGGTACTGAAGAAATACTGCCAAGAATTAGCACTTGTACTTGTGTATCTGTTTAATTTGTCTGGTAGCAGATCGCTTTCCTACTCAGTGGAAGCATTCAGTGGTCTGGGTCTGTGCTGAACCAAAACACAACAGACCACTGTTTCCTTGAGACTTCTGACAGATATCCTTGCTGAGTGTATATATATGCAGGGTGTATATAGGAATCTTAAAAAGCTCAGTGGGACTGCAGCCACCCAGGATGGTTTCACGTAAAAGAGACAGGCTGGTTCTACTCTCCTCCAAGCAGTAGAGGGCTGGCAGGTTGCACTTGATGCTGTTCCCAAACTGGATGCACACAGGGCATTTATCGACTTCTCCAGGGCCTTCGATATAGTTGATCACGGTCGACTTCTGTCTACATTAGCCTTATCTGTGATATTTCCAAAATTCTGTGGCTGCACCTGCAAAGCTGTCTGATGGGGGGGCAACCTGTTGTGTTATGGGGAAACTGTGTGTATAAACCAGTGTTCCACACAGTGGATGCATTTACTCTCTTCTTTTTGTTCTCTGTATGAATACACTGGACATGATGCTGCCTTATGGTGTGGAACTTATCATGTATGTTACTGATGTGCTTGTGACTGAGCTGGATCTCCTCCTGGACAAATGTAAGATGTTGTTGATGCATTTCACCAGCAGGGCCAGGTTTTCCTTTGCCTCTTATCCAAGAAAAAGAACGTCAGTTCTTCGGTTTTATGAAGACTCGCAACAGTAAACCTGATCGTCTTGCTCTTTTCTCGCAGGATCAGTGCCTGGTGTGTATGGAGTCTTGCATGCTTTCAGGAGTTCACATAACCTCAGACCTGACATGGGATAATCATGTCTCCTGTATCAGGAGAGTCCAGCCACATGTGCATTACATGGGGCTTTGCTCAGCACATTGGCATCCCACCACATGCTCTGCTGAACGTTTGTCTGACCTTTGTATGCTTCTCCTGTCTGGACAGGGTTACTTAAGCATCTTGTCCATCAAAAGGAGGTGTTTGAGACTTATCTGAGAGACAAATATTATTCTACTCCTCTAGAGCAGAGAATAGAGAAAGCTTCCAGATATGAGATCAGCCAGATTCTATTGGACCTAAGACCTCCTTTTCATGCACACCTTCCTGTAAGGTTGAACTATTATTACCTATGAAATAGTAGGTAATTTATGCAACCATTAAGCCTCTTATCCCTTTTTGCCTGCAGCTTTTAAACTAATATAATGAAACTTTTAACTGTATGGGATTGAGTGGGGAGTAATATATCTCGGATGTTATTAGGAAGTACTGTTTTGCATTTGTTGGTGTCATCGGTAATGTTGGATTTGTTGATTTTATCTATGATTTTTCATCTGGTTCAAACATTTCATGCACTGATGTTTATTAATAAAACTGAACTTGACTTTACAATAAGGAAAATGTTTCAAATCACATTTTTTTCCAAATTCCATGTATCATTGCATTTTTAACACTCTGTAAAGTACTGAAGTGCTGTATGTGTAGGATGTACATTAAGTACTGAAGTGCTGTATGTGTAGGATTGCAGTGAAATCCCCAAAGCATCTAACCTTTCTTATGGCAATTTGCTTTGAGATTGAGACATTGGTTCCACTGTGCAGATCCTGTGTACACTGGATTTTAAAAAATAAATAAAAAAATCGCATTGCAATGATTTTCTACACTTAAATGAATGACTCCTCAGATTGGCCAGCATTGTGTGTTGCAACCTTAAAGCGGTAATGCTATGTTGATCACTTAAATGTTTTGATTTTCTCCTGCGTGCACATGCATGAACGCATACATGTGTGTATGTGTTGTTCCAGGTGGAGTGGACACCAGAGCCCGAGCCGTATAAACATTGCTCTCAGATGCTGGTGAAGCATGCTCTCACTGTGTTTGGTCGACACTGGCCTCTTTTGGATGTCAATGTGGTGGCCAGGCAGGTAATGACACGACTGACCTGCAGAGGGCGCCCGTGGGTGTTCCTATTGAAACAGTGCAATTCTTTTCTTTAGTCCTTTTCCTCATGCATTATTCAACTGCATTAGACCCATGCTTTCTCTGTCCCATCACTGCAGTCACATATGCTATTTATTTATAGATTGATTTATTTGGTTTATTAGACCTGTTATATAGAGCACAGAGATTGGTCCTTAGCTTTTGTATTAAGATGTAACATATGTCAGCTTGGATGCCTGAAGCCTTTATGAAAAGCAAATGTTATTTTGTGTTGTCGGTTGAATGTGTAATGTGTATTAATGTAGTTGCCAAAGTCTAGCATAAAATAAATAAAACATGAGAGAGAAATGAAAATAAAGACCTACCTCCAATGCAATATGAAGGACTTTGGAAAGGAACTCATTCATATATAATATAAAGGCTTTTATATATTCCTGTGCAAGAGGGTTTTTTTTTTGCCTGAAACCTCCTTCATATGCAAGTCTGTCACATGCAGTTTACCATCAGCACTCACTTATTTGTGCCTTGAATATGTGTTTGTGGTGCCTTTGAAAAAGACTACCTCGTAACCATGGTGATGCTAATTAAACACAGTGGTATGTGGGAGAGGTGTCATTGGTTAAAAGCCGCATGGGGAAGCTTTGGAACACTGTGGCCCTTGCTGTGTTGAACACCATGATCTATGACTGGGCTGGAGACCTGCTTTCTGCAGCTGAGAATATGGCTCAACAGTCTTGTGATGCAACATGACGCAAGATAATTAGATGCGGTTTGGTGTTGTATGGACGGACTGTGACACGGCGGAAAATGCTATAAGAGGAGTGGTGTGTTTGTGTCCAGGTGGGGCCTGGTGTGGTGTTCCTGATGTTTGAGCACCATTTCCTGGGTCAGGGGGTCATCATACACTGTGTGACCCCTGTGGAGCCTCTGCTGCAGTGTGTGTCGCACACCATCTTCTACCAGAGCAGCATTCCCCCACTGGTGCCCAAGTTTATCCTGCGAGCAGAGTGTATCCAGGTAACACACGCTCATATGTAAACAAACACACACGCACACACAGAACAATAATGCAATAATGCTAATACTAATGGTTGCACTGGTCATTAAATCTCTCCCCTCTGTCATTGAATTTGTGTGAGTGTGAGAGAGAGTGGGGTGTTAAGGTG
Source organism: Sternarchorhynchus goeldii (assembly GCA_028565775.1). Taxonomy (NCBI): domain Eukaryota; kingdom Metazoa; phylum Chordata; class Actinopteri; order Gymnotiformes; family Apteronotidae; genus Sternarchorhynchus; species Sternarchorhynchus goeldii. The sequence goes on from JAOXYF010000003.1 coordinate 23,275,504, forward strand.
TTATCGCAAAGTTTTTAGACAAAAGAACTGTATTTATAATGTTTTGTATCTATAAATTTGTAGATGACTTGTTAGGTTTTTGTGTATCACTTAATATTTAGGTTCAGTTCCCTTAAAGAAGGACTAACACTGCGTTCAGTTTTATAGTCATTTTCATACACAGTCGTTACAGATGCAGTTCAAGCACCTTGCCTCTGGAGCTGGTCTTCAGCAATCAGTACAGTAATTCATTGTCCTTCAGATGGCAATTTTAAGAGGGTGTGTGATTATCTGGACCAATAACAAGACCTGACAAGAGGCTGTGCCTCATGACACAAACACCTCAGGTGTTCCTCACCGATAACCAATAATCACTATAAATGATTGATTGCCTCTGTCATGGCAGTTTGAGCGGGACGTGATGATCTGGAACAATAAGAAGTACATTTCTAAACCAGTTCTGGTGAAGGAAGACTCGGCCATCCAGAAGCACCGGCGGTGGTATAGTCAGTTCTACAGCGAGAACAGTCCTCGGCTCCGCTACCAGCTTGACTCCCTGGACTTCTGATCACACTCAACCTGGGCTGCAGGTAATGGCTCCCTCTGACACACTGCAGAACTGGTGCACAGACCATTGATTCTCAGGGTCTGGCTCCCAGTATGACTGAATCAGGCAATCAGGAACCGAATGTGTGCTTTAGGTGTCCTGGAAACTGGGTTGGAGTGAAAATGTAGGCCATTTTTGGGGGCACAAAAAAAAAATGCAACACAGCTATACTGTACAATTGATTTTACTTACAGCTATGTAGACAGATAATAGAAAATGGAGTATTTTTAAATACATTTACAGTATTTAATTTGTAATGCTCTTCTATATTTTCCCTTGTAGGTCTTGCAGATGTTTAGTTGGATGCTGAGAACAAGATGCTTGCTTTCGACAAAGCTGCAAATGCTACGTGACTAGTTTTAGTAGGAAAACAAATCTTTCCTCCATACTGGAACCGAGCCCATATCTTTTAAATACTCACAAACGTTCCATATTTCACAGTTAAGAACCGGAAGTCTCAATACAAGTCATTACTGTCAGAGAGCTCAGAAGACCCTCCGAGGCCTGGGAATCGCACAGGGAGGGCTAACTGTCTCTGTCTCTCAGAACCGCTGGGCCCACTAATGTAAGCAATAACTGTCTCTGTCTCTCAGAACCGCTGGGCCCACTAATGTAAGCAATAACTGTCTCCGTGCCAGTAGATGAACCGAAGCCACAAAAACAATCATGTGTCCACTGTGAATGAGGACTCAAAGACAATGTCCTTCTAATGTATTACAAAACACTGTGCAGTACATAGGCAACCACAGCCTTTAGTTGTTTTGGCACTATACTCATTCATACTGGATTTAAGATGATATAATGACTAAAAGCAAAATATCTTTACTCTGAGACTGAATCATACCGGAGTTTTGTTGTTTTACATGACCATAAGTAATACATGAAGAAAATTTTTTTGTTAACAGTAAAGCCAGACATGTAAACCCCACTGGTAGTTCATACTTATACACGTTCCTTCAGGTTAACCTCATATAACCTTATATCTCCACATACGACTTTGTTTCAGAACTTTACAGGACTGTTTTATGGACTGTAAGGAATTTTTTTACCTACTGTGAGGAAACCTACTGTGACATAACCAAACTACAAAACGAGACACTGTACTACAAAACGAGACACTGTACTACAAAACGAGACACTGTACTGATCAAAGGACATTTTGGCAATTGGCTTCTGGTCTCAGGAGTAGAATCAAGTGCATTCATGATGCATTGTATTTTTTTAAGCATAATTATCCTTTAAAGTCATTTAAAGTGTCTTAAAGGGTGAATCCAGAAAGACTCAAAGCAGCAGTTCTACTGGTCCGATGGCATCAGGCGATCCATTAGAAGCCCGTGCTCTGAGATCCAGCACTGGATGCGCACAGTGCTGCTCTAGCTTGGTTCTACTATAGCTCGATGCTGCTCTAGCTCGATGCTGCTCTAGCTGCAGGACTGATTTTGTGGTGCAGGAGTCCACAGCTGCAGTGGAGTCGTCGGTCTAAAGTGGAGAACCATGGAGTAAGTGCCAGTGGCAGCAGCCAATCCAGCTGGGTGGTTTCCAGAGGCAGCACATTCCCATTACATGAAGAACCAGACCATTTCACAATAACTATAGATTGCTAATGTGTACCAGTAAAAACCTTTAGGCAGTTGCAGTTAGTTTGGTAGCTGTATTGCATATGGACAGATTTGAAGTGAGTAGCACGCTTCCACAGTGTTGAGTGGGATGTTGTTTAGTTGATATTTATGTTTTAATCTTCTTTGAATGAGCTGAGTAACTCCATTAGAGGACTCTAGAGTATGCACTGAAAGCCCTTCATGTTTGATTACTCCAGCAATCTTATCAAAAGCCAGAGCTTGGAGCTACTTTCATTCATATCGCAGGCACCTACATCCTTGTGAACTGCTCTCCTTCACCTGATATGCTCATTTGCCATGTTGATAAGCATGACCTCCACTGTTCAAACAAACAAACAAACCCTCCGAAACAACTTCCAGGAAGGTGATGTAAGTCATTCAGGCATTCAGTGTTGGCTGTGACATTTCCATGGAGCTAAGGACTTTCCTAAGTTGACTTGGGCTGTGGTTCCAAGACACCTGTGCCAGACTACAAGTCTACAAGCCAAAACTTTGTTGATAGTTTTTAATGGGTCGTTTTAAATTTTGTGATGACATTAGAGATTCAGCTGAATACAAGCCCACAGAGCGTCTTATTTCTCAGTTGTGCTTTGCATCGTTGATATGATGAGCTTTACTGCCCCATAGTTCCTTTTGAATAGTGTTTCATGTATGCATATCAGCATTAAAACAAATTTATTTACAGAGAACTTTCTTTTTGGTGCGGTGCCCAATGCACACATTATTAATTAATTGAGCATTATTTCGCAACTTGTTGCAAACAAAAGAGTATTTATTTTGTGTTTTGAAAAATAGGAAAGCTGTTTTAGTTCTTATTTTTTTAACTCTTGCTGTGTGTTCCTGTGTAGGACTGTGGATACTGGATGCATGTAAAAATGTCTTTATTCAGGCATATAGTCATATTAATCATATTAATCAGAAATTGAAGCATTAAGCAGTCATAGGTAATGTGTATCTTATTACCTCTTTATATCACACTGTATAATCACTGATGGAAAAGCTATTAGGACTGTACAAGTTGTACACTCAGTGTTAATATCAGGGTAATATCATCAGCCTGAATAGAACTGTGCACTTCTGAAGCTCTATCCAATATTAAAGCCTGTTCAGTTTGTCATCCAGACCCAGTTAGCTTTAGTAGACTCTCCCATGCAATAACACTGCGTTCACACCCAGTCTCTCTCTTACTGCTAAGTGGCATTATTTTAATCTGACCACGATGACATGATTGTTGACTTTTACAACATGAGCCATATGCTAGATCTGGTCATGCTAATCCATTCTGAATGTCATCCAACTTGAGATGCACAGGGATGCCCAAGAGGTTAATGGATGTAAGTTAACATGCAGATGTTTTCACCTCTGATGGTGGTGAGCACGGGCAGCTGGCTGCACTGTGCCTGTGCTCTCCAGTGAGCATGTGGTCTCGGGGACTAGACGCCCACACGCTAAAGTACAAGGATGAGAAACTGACTCTGACAGACTGTGGTGATCTGGGCTGCAGTAACATGGTGAATTATGACTCTGTTAGCATCAACTACATTTATTTTAGAGTTACAGGCATGTGTATTGAACATTTAGGGTTTCAGTAAATTGTTCAGGTTATAAATATCAATTATAACTTTTACACCATGTTCCAACTTATTATGCGATGTATCAATAAGATTTCAGTAAAAAGGGGTATATTTTAGGTTTATTTGTTTTATTTCTCATATGTTTTGAGCTGATATCCATCACACAGTTGTATTCATTAGTTTGCAGGGTGATCTTGATTAAAGGGAAACTTGTGTAAAGAGATTGTTTCACATTGTTTCATGCTAATCACAATTCTCATGTAGTATGGGGTGAAAGGAAAGCTGAACAGAAAAACCTGAACTAGTTCATTATCTTGCCTTAAAACATGAAACCAAGTGATGTTTCAGAGAGATCATGGAACTGTGAAAAGATATGAGAGAGATTCAGAGCACAAGCAAATACAGGCAGATAAAGGCTTATTATACTGTAGAATTAATCGTATTAAAAAGTGCTTTAAGAGCACAAGTGTTGAGCAGTAGATATTGGAAGCTGCTGGTGTGGAAGGTCAAGACCCTCTCGGTGCAGGATTCTCCAGTTGTACGTACACCTGTGTTTCAGCCACCCCTAACCAAACCTTACAAACTGAAGTGTTTGCAGTAGCCTCAGACATAGTTGAAAACAAATAATCAAACAGTTTTATTCACCGAATGCTGTGCTACACTGAATGGAGTTCTGAATGGCCACCCCATTCCAACAAGACTGCGATGTCAGCTAGGAGGTGATGGAATGTGGATTTTGGTCAGAATATTAGGAAGTGAGATGTTCAGTCCCTGCAGGGGCCCCCTGTGGGTGTTAATATGACCTCCCCTTGTTGTGTGGAGTTCATATCTGATCATTTTCTGCTATAAAAAGAAGAATCGTGCCTTCCGAAAAGAAATAATTTTATTCAGGGCAATGCACCATCCTACACAGAACAAAAAACACCATTGACTCTGGTTGGCATAAAAGGAGGGAAAAATCATGGTTTGGCTATCATCATCTGACCTCAGTCCTACTGAGAACCTGAAAAGTATCTTTTAAAGGAAGATCTATGAGTGACCATCTGTACCTCAGGATAGCAGCTCACCCTCATATGAAAAGCAAGCACAAACTACTCATGGACTTACAAGTTCAGTGGAACAGACAGTTGTTAGTCCTCTCAATATTAATATGTAACTTGATCTGTAAATAAAGTGTTTTTATTTAACTTTCATTATTTGTTAAATCATCTGTCCGTGCATCAATAATAATTTCTGTTTGAAATGATGTCATTATTAATCCCACTGAATGAATGATGTCATTATTACACCCACTGAATGTCTTCAAAACAACACTCTGCATATTAATTTGGAACATGTTTTTATGTTCTTTTCAAAATATCAATAAAGCCATTGCCAGTGTCTCTACTTTCATTTGCATAATAATTTGGAACATGGTGTATGTAATGCTTATAGATAAGAGATAATTAGATGTTTGAAGGGGGAAAATGTGCTATTTATTGCTCATTTATTTTTGTTGGTTAAACAGTTATGAGAATATGTTGTTTGATAAGATGGTTAAATTCAAGAGGTGTTCTGAAAAAAAAAAATCAATACAACAGATGTACTGTATACTGTAGTGTAGTCAGTCATGTTAAATATTGCTAAGAAAAATGCAACTTTGCTCCACTAAAGTAAGATGTTTATTGAAAACATTTGTATACTGGGTGTAGAAAAGAATGACGTCTCCTACCTCATAGGTTTGCATAGATGAATCCGCAACTGACCTGAACCCCACATGATCTCCCACAATGCTTCAGTGTGAGTAGGGTGTGGGTCTTCTGATTGCAGGTGGAGGAAGTAAGTTTACCTAATTCTGTACTCTTAGTGTATGTAATAGGGACATGTGGTCAAAAAGTAGTCATTAGAAACCGATATTTAATCATTTCAATTTTCTCTTTTTGTTATTTTCTGAAAGTAACTTTTACATATTATTTTGAAAGCAAAGAACAGGATGTCATACGTATATACTGAGACTCATGACTAAATTGTTCAACGATGTTTTGCCTGATGTTCAAATGCTTGACCTTGATAATTTTTAAGCAGTTTCTGCATATTTGATTTCAAAACATGTGCAAAAGTAACTGGATGTTCCTCAACACTAAACGTTATTCATTTCTTCAGCGGCTGGAACTTTTGTTGGGTTAATCAGTACCACAGGGCTGAAAAGACTTTTACATAACAGTGATAAGCAGGTAACACAAACATGCCCACAATATCTCCTTACAAAGAAGCCAATATCTTACTACCTCTGCATCATAACTGGTGGGTTAATGAGCTTCAGAGCTTCTGAAGCCTGGAAGCGGTGTCCGTCTGAGACATTACCCAGAAAGGAAACGGAACTCTTTGAGCTACTTTCCAAGCAGGACAGAGCTTTCTAGAACACGAGTGACTTTCTTTTAAGCTCATGGATAATGACATTGGTGAGTTAGGAGAAAGAAGAGCGAGACAGCAGGTATCTGACCCGGAGTGTGTGGTGATCTTACCTTTGTCTGGGCCTAGTGACCAAGAGCAGACATGTCCTACACCTAAACCAGCGTCTGTGGAGCCCTGTGTTCAAACACTTGTAAATCATCTCGATGAAGGAGCAACACAAAAAACTGCGTCCGTGACCGAGAAGTGTTTGTGTGTGAATGTCGAACCTCCCACAGCTCCAGATCCAGATGGACCGAACCCGTGTACAGGGAATGTGATCCTGTCTGGGGAGTGTTTGGACAGGGAATCTCTGTTTAATGAACATTTTAATAATCTACTTCCTCAAGAAAGTCCGTACAGAATGTCAGTGACAGAGATGACAGATGGAAGCGACAGTGGGACGCCTGGACCAGTGAGCCAAGGACCAGCCAGTTCGCAGTGGATGCGTGATGACAGCACCTTTGCGGTAGACGAGTGCCCAATTTGCACCGAGTCCTACCGTCCCAAAGGAGAACATAGCATGGTGCTGCTAAACTGCGATCACGTCGTGTGCCAGAGCTGCCTGGCCGCCTTGCTGGCCCGCGCGTCCGACTGCAGCCGTGTCCGCTGCCCCCTGTGCCGGCAGAAGACGCCTCTGATACGGTGGGAGATCTGCAGGTTGCAGGAGGCCGCCGGGTTCCTCTCTCGCCCTTCGGACGCCAGCTCTTCTGCAGAGCAGTCCTCGTCAGAGCCGAGGCCGGTACATGGGCTCTGGGGGCGGTTGGAGGAGTACCTGCTGCTGCGGGCAGAGCTGGCCCGTGTCTGGGGCTGTTTCGAGCACCCCCGCTGGCTGATGCAAGCGATCAGGAGAACGCAGCTCTGCTGCCGCTGCTGCTACATCACATTGCTCCTCATGCTGTACTTGGTAGAGCTGAGCTTCCTAACACTCATCTTTCTTCCCATAGGAGTTCTAGTGCTGCTCTTCACCCTCACAGGTAGAGAAAAGTACAGCCACTAACAAAGGCAGTACAAAACAAGTTTTGATTATTCATTCCAAGCATTTCTAAACTAATCCTGCCATGAAAAATAAGCTTGAAGTCATCATCTTTTTTTGTTTACTCATAAAGAAGACCACTTCTACTGCTGAGATAATAAACTGAATTAGGCGCTTCGTTATAGAGGAGAAATCAATTTAAAATGTGATGAAATAAAAAAGAATTAATGTCATTTCTTCTTATCAACAAGCTGCTATATCTGTTCCTTTGTGTGTGAAATGGCCAAAACAAGGTCAGGTGAAAAGAACAGAGGACAACGATTAATCTGTGCCTGGTTCTTGGTTTAATAATACATTTTTAGTCCAACATTATGCTTGTATGAAGTCCTCTTCTCTGCCACTCTGTGTCCCACTTTTTGGTGGAACAGATTTGACATCATTTATATCCATAGCAACCCTCAAAACTTGGTGCATCGCCACAATACTTCTGTGAACTTGACTCACCCTAAGAGATTCAAGGAGCAGGCTTCCATTTTGTGAACAGCAAGTTTGCTCTAAGAAATGAAGAGTTTTACAGAACATGGGTCTCCAAGAACAAGCCTCTGAACATTTGACACTTTTGTCATCCATCTATCATTTATATTAGTTCTGAAGTATTTATGTTCTCGAGTACTTTGTGCTTGGACATTAAGCCAACTTGATAAAATCATAAACTGCTTGTTTTGCTACTAGTGAGGATGAAAATAGGTAAAGATGGTGGTACTTCAAGTCATTAATATTAATTTGACCCACCAGACACAACACAACACATCGTTTTTGGTAATAAGCTTGAAAAGTCTTTGGAAACACTGACAAGTAGCATATGTGTAGTATGGAACAAGTGAGAACAGGCCTGAAACATTTCTCTCAATGTTTTTCAGTGGTGAAGGTCATAGCGGTTTTAGAAATCTTTTTTTAAGATTTTTTGCAATGCCTGTTCTGCCATCAGCCAAGTAAGGAGGTGTGTCTCTAGTGTCACATGAGGTGGAGCCTTCAGTCTTCTTCACTCTGGTGGATGATTGTGTGTGTGTGTGTGTTGTGTGTGTGTGTGTGTGTATGTGTGTGCGACAGAGAGAGAGAGAGAGAGAGAGAGAGAGAGACTGTTCTCCTGGAAGGAGCATTATTATATAACGGCTGCAATGCAGGCTGGTCCGGCTATATCGATGTGCCGTGTAAGAGAGGGGAGGTGCATGGACACGACTCAGGGCAGCGAGGTTCCAGACGCTTACTCAGCCGTTTGTAAGGCTCCCAGAAGCAGGAACGGCACAAAGTAATCGCAACACCAGAGCAAGGGCACAGGTTTATACCACCGATGTATACACCAAAACATTTGAGTAACTTGGACTACTTACGCACCAAATTAACTAATCATCAAGCAATCATCATACAATCATTAACTAATCATCAAACAAGTATTGTTTCGTATACCAGCCGTTGTTAGCCAAAATCATAAACGACTATTTACAGTTGTGCCGGATAAACTTTGTGCAGCTAAATAAAGACGTCCCATGCAGTGCGCTGGCCTAATACATTATTTAAAGTTGATGGCGCAGCCAATCAAGATCAGTTGTGACCTTATTCTCAAATCCCCTGTCATCCCAATATTGGATGGCTGTGACATTCACAGTTAGAGGAAACGCTACAGGGATGAGAAACATTTCCCACTCTGATAGTGAAATATTAATTGACTATAGATTACAGATCAACACTAGACCTGTTTTAACTCATGCCCATATTATGATTATAGTACATATTTCTCATGATTATTAGACATCTAAGATCATGTTAGATATCATACACCTGTACACTATTTTTAAAAGATTACAATTTAAAATTGTAAAATGCTAGCCATTGTGTAATTTACCAGCCAGGTGCTGGCCTTAGAAATGTTTTTGTACGTTTCCGAATACCCGTCTGGTCTAGTACCGCTTATTAACACCCTGCGATGCCGGTGCTTACAAAATGCCTACATGAGAATACTTTGAAACTTCACACTCGAAGAGAGAGGCTTGTTTCCCTGGCAACCGTGTTTCTTTCACACACACCCCCTCCCTTTTTCTGTATTACAAGCTAGGCCATACATTGCTGTTCACCTACTTGAGGGTTACTTTTCCTTTAGAAAATCACACCTCGTTTTCTCCTTTAACCTTCGTAGATGTGGATTGATTTCTAAAGCAGTGGAAGGGCTGCACATTGTGCGATGATTCTCAACACAGAATGGTTCGGGAGCACCACAAAGAAAACGTTCACCCCACCATCCTGTTTATGGAGTTATTAAGACAGAATGACAAGGCTTTGAAAATCTTTTTGTAAATTATTTTTATTTCTTGCTTGCTTCCTATTTTGCGTTACTGAAATTTTA
>JAOXYF010000003.1:23309412-23326294 GCA_028565775.1 Sternarchorhynchus goeldii
TATTTATTGCTTCATATGTATTTGTGTCTATATCTATGATATATCTATATCATAATTTATTTACCAAATATCTGTATGGGTTTGTTTTTCTCTCAGCACTTCATATATTTTTAAAGCTTTGATAGTTCTAATTTAAGATTAGATGATATTCTTTATTACCTGTTAGTATGAAAGGGTTTTGTTACATCTTAAATATTAGTTTTTTTATGAATCTGTTATATGACGTTTATTTTTTATTAAGTACATCTCAAGTGTTTTTAGTTGTTTTGAGTGCTTTTGTGTGTGTGTGTGTGTGTGTGTGTGTGTGTGTGTGTGTGTGTGTGTGTGTGTGAACCTTAGCATAAGTGTGGGGAGGGGGAGGGGTGGATAATGACTCACCAAACTGGTGAGGAAGCACATCCAAGCAGGGAAAGGAGAGAAGCAACGAAACCAACCCTCAGCTGTTGATCATCAGTTTCTTTTAATATCAGTGTTTCTTTTCTATATATATGGATATATATGGACTTATGAGTGTTGATGTCCCCTACATACATGCCACACAGCTCCTCTCCTCCTCCGAAAGCATGCAACGTCTGTCACAGAAATACAGACTGTTTCATAGTTATAACAGAATAAGAAGTAGTTGCACTTGTTCTGTAGATGGTGATAGTAGTAGTAGTCTTTGTCTCTCTTGTTGATCCACTGTCTCTCAGCAGGGGGCGCTGTGGGCTTGATTCGGCGTGCCAACAGCAAGCCTCCTCAGAGAACATAACGGGCACATGTATTCACAGGGGTGCCAAAGGCACTCCCATGATGCAATGCCAAGGCTGTGAAAACAGAACTCTTGTCTAACAGCATCATCAGCAGTATTACTGGATGAAAAGATTCAGCAATATTGTGATGATTATAAGCTTTTGCTTGCTAAACAGTCTTGCTTTATGTTTTCCTATGAAAGATGAATGTAGTGTAAGCTAAACTATACCACAATTCCACAGTCATAGTGCAGTGTGCACTGAGCTTCAAGGAAGGACACGTGAGAGTTGTATTTAAACATCAGTTATTCATTTTCGCAACATGCCTATTGCTTATAATCAATACAAATAAATTTCAATGGAAATTTCATTTTGAATTTTTGTGAAGAAGTAAAACAAGAACATGGATACATGTGTCCGTGGTTTTGTCATGTCATACTTGTACAAAATGACATGAACAATAAAATACAAACATAAACTCCTTTGTGGCTTCACGGCCTTCATATATATATATATATATACATGAATCTTGACAGACTCGATATTTTTAACCATCAGTCGCACAAGTGGCTGCAGATCACTGTCAGTTTTGATTGACATGTTGGGCAAAACTGTGAGTTTAGCAGCAGTTTTTCTACCTTCTTCAGCTTCACAAAAAAGGCAAACAGCCCTGCTTGTGCTCTGTCCCATGGTGCAATGGTAGGAAGTATTATTGTTTTACTCGTCAGTGGCGTTTTTAAATGCATTTGTTTGCCACTTTCATCCTGGCCATTGCAATGTGGGGGCTGCCATTACAGATGCCAAATTTTACAGCTTTACAGTGTCCAAAACAAACAAACAAACAAACAAACAAACAAACAAACAAGCAAAAACCAGATGCACTGTGGCAATGACATGGTGACCAGGCATCTGCATGGAGCTGGGTGCTTTACTGACCCAGTCCTGCAGATATCTATCAGATAAGAGACGCACTGTCTGCCTGCATTCGCTTCAGAGATGGCAGGGAAACAGGATCTCCAGTCTTACAACCTTTTGGAGCACTCATATAGATATGCAGAAACAAGGTGGCACTTTCATATCTTAACCATCTGAGACATGCAAGTGATTATCTCTGTATGTGCACATCTCACAGAGTTTATAATGATGCGATTGATAAAGATATGATTGATTGACACTTAAAACGTTTGTGTGTTCGTTGGAGTGGTCACCCAGTGAGTGACCCTAATCATACAGACATATCACTGGGGATCTTGTTTCCTCGTCAGTGTAGGTCAGAATTCCTCCTCAGGCAGTTACAGGAAAATGAAAACAGTACCAAACATATTATGGATATTTTGCCCAAGCTGAAGTGGTGTACTCTTGTCCAAGCTCACTTACATCAGATAACACCACTGAGCCTGCAATAACAGATATGCAGCTCCTTTGTTCCCACTTGAAGCTTTTCCTAAAACAATGTAGATTTACTTCTAAACAATTTCAACCATTCTGAGGTAACTGCTTCTGAACTGCCTTAGGAGATGAACGTGACGTCCAAGCCTCTCTGGAGTAAAGAGTAAAGAGTTGTCCTAATGCCATGTGTTTTGTGTGTTTTTTCTGCCTGTTTCTGCTCCTCTCTCTGTCACTCTGCAGCAGTACCCACCCACAGACATCACAGGCCAGCTCAACCTGTCCGACCCGTCTGTTAGCACTGTGGTGTGAGGCACAGCCAGCCGGAGGGGAACAAGTTGCTTTCTTAGGGGCAAAGCGGGGAAATGGAGTGGGGAAATTTCCTCTTTGTTGAACATTTTGATGCCGTTTATGAGCTTCTAAACCTTTATGAAGATACAAGAAAAGATCTAAACTACCAAGCGGGAACTTCTCTGGACTTAGAACACGTTTACAGGAAAGGAACTACACTGCACCGGAGTTCTTAGAACTCACTAAACAGCCACTACTCTACACACACACACACATACACAGATGCACGTCAATAAGGTCTTCAACAAATTCATACTAAACTTAGGATATGTTATTGGATTTCATTTAATCTAGCAATGTTTCTTAAATTCTTTCTGAGTGTTTTTGTATTGGTTGATATAGTGAACATATATTGATTAAGTGCTGTATATATATTCTACTTGTCAGAAAAAGGGACAAATCCATCAAACTATCACAATTTCTCCAGGCCATCAGAAGGTCTGCGTTTAATAAACTGTAGATATCAGGATTATGCTATAATTACTTTGGTCACAAATATCTGACTTTTAAAGATAACATATTATTTTTTACTTATTACATATTTAACTTGCTTTCTGTTTGGGGGATCTTTATCTATTTAACCTACAAAGCAGGAGCATATAGGAGAGCATGCAAACACTACCTAGGTGCAAAATTAAGTTTAGGGCTTTGTCAGTACGCTTGAGATTAATACTCTTTCTTATGATGCTACAGTAATGTATGTGGCACCTTACAACATACAAACTTACTTTTTGTGTGTTAGTGTGCAGTTCCTTGTTTTGTACTCAATAACCATTTGTATTCTCTCAGATGTAATTACCTCTTTAGTGGTCAGCTACCTGCATGTCAACTGCATGTAAAACTTCTTGAGTCGTTGAACTGAACTGACCCAACCATTTTTTAAAAAATGTACTATCCAGCTGAAAGAATAATGTGCATGTGCTATACTGGTAGTGGGCTCTGGGCCAAGTCCTACCCAGGTGACTTTCCTAAAGTCTCTTTGCTCAAAGAAGTTCCCTAAAGTCTGTCTTATTAGAAAATTGAAATACTGGAGTCAGATTTATGCACATGAGACATTACGTTGTTTCACTAAAGTGTAATTGGTCACCCCTCCCCCCCCCACCCTCCAACATGAACTTTCTGGTGTGATCTTTCTCATCTTCAGTCGCAATGGGGTGCATCAAAGGGCCAGGTTTTTCATCCAATCAGCACTTGGTCTCCCATGCAAAACTGTCTCTATGTTATAAACTCAGGGGCCTTTTACATGGGCAGAGATCGAATGCATTTCTCAGTCTAGGACACTGGTGTTGCAGTTTTGTACACACCTTTCGGTTAGATGCAAAAACAGGCCGTTTCCCGCATTCTGGGGTTGAGAAATATCGTTCTACCACACAGCGGAAGGGCAGTCTGCTGTAAACAAGTATTCACAGACACCTATTGCCTCAGTGAAGAATACTTAACCAGCAGTTAAATGTGAAAATGAAATGTACACTCACAGAATTGTAGTTTTCCAAATGATGATTTGATGTATAAATGTAAGTAGATGAACATCATGACTGAATGAAGTTGTTATGCCCAGGATCTCAGAATGATGACTGCATGCATGTTTTTAAGTGACATTTCTTTATGTTTAGATTCATACTTTAGATGTGCATACCTGAAATTTTCACTCTTTTATTTGCTTTCAGGCCAAATGAAGTGTATGCTAATCTTTCCAACTGGTTAGGAGTATTGGTGTATGCTGTCTAATGAACTTATGATATGGGAGTATGCTGTTTACTGATAGATACTATCATACTCCATATCATATGACAGGCTGCTGATGTACACCCAGCATCCAGCTATACACGTAGTCCTAGAGTAAGCCTTTAGACTTATTTAATTGAGAACTGTTTACATTTTTTTTAATTTTGAAATCAATCGACGCACACGTTTTATTTATTTGTTTATTTATTTCTTTGCAATAATGCAAAACTATGTTTCTCTGTGCCAATAAAAATACTCGCTCGTGTCAAATGCACACTACAAAAAATGGTAGCAGTGTTGTTTCATTAAACGTCCAAGAACAGTCATTCACTTTGTGTATTTAGCCCTTAACGTGGTCACAAAAAAAACTTTATTTGTCATACGCTCTACGTGCATTATCTTGCCGACTTCTGATAAATCTGAGAAATATAATGTCATCCTCCCAATTAACATGACTGCAAGGAATGAATAATACCCCCTTGCGATGGGAAGGATATGGTTTAAAGGGAGATATCCACGCCTAGCTTACGCAGAAACTGGAAGCGCTATAGTAATAGCTGTCATATAAACAGAAAGGCAAGTAAAACTAGACTAAAAGGCAAATATTTATATTTTCTAGTTCTTGTGTTTCTTCCGTTCTCTCTTTGTACCCAAGATTATCAAAAAAGTACATTTTTCTTTTGTTGGGCATCGCAACGATGGAATAGAAGATAGTCAAGGTTGGTTATTTACTGTTTCTGGATTTACAGCGTGTTTTGATTTTCTGTCGTTCTCGCTTTCTCTTAACCGGATTGCTGGTTACTGGTGCATTGGCCAAAGCATTGCTCCTGATATTTTAGTTTTTATCTCTTAGTGATTTGCAGCGTTTTATGTGCAGATGTTTATGTAAACATGAAAACCGAAAGCGGAAAGGGTCGGTGTAATCATTGCTCATTCCTTTATGTAATTTACCCACAACGTTTTGAAGTTCACGAAAACTTCAGACACCAATGTCAGATGTAAAATATAAAAAATCAAAATAACTACCAAAATAAGGTGTACTAGTTGTCTATATTCAACTATATTCACCTATGACATCTATCAAATGACCCTTACCCAAATGACATCTATCGTAGGTTGTTGCCAGCCCACCGAAAACTATGTAGCTGCTGTTTAGCTGCTAACCTTCTGACATTTAGACTCAAGTTTCGACAAAAACAAAGAAATAAAATTAGCAACAGCAAAACAACAACAAATAACATATATACATATAAATAACCAAAGTACTACAGAACTTGTTAAAGGATACACACGCACACGCATGTATTATAGTTTCCAGAGAAATAGAACTTTTCGGACAGAAACGTCATCAACTGTGCAAGCAAGTACTACTGAACCTGTGCGCACACACACACACACACACACACACACATATACATACATTCATACATACATACATACATACATGTATGTATGTGTGTGCGTGCCTGTGTGTTCTGTGTATTCTGGCCCCGTTCTTTGCGTTGATTTAAGTAGAATTACTCTGTGTAAACATGACGTTAGGACTATGGAAATAAAAAGGTTAAATCGAATAACAAAGAACACGTCCACAACAATTCGGAATTAGATTTGCATCAGGACCTCGTGTTCTATTATCTTATATCTGTACTTATAAGGAGGTACAGACTGTTCTAAAATGACCTTTGTCTCAGAACAATCCCGTAGTCCCTTTCGACAACAAGAATAACATCCTGATAGAGCTCTCGGCGTAGGACTAGCCCCCTTGGGTAGTGTTAAATGATTAGCTGAGGTGTGTTGTTGGCATTTTCTCTTGCTTCCAGACTACAGGTTGTGAGCAGACACTGGGGGATTTTTGCACGTATAGCATCAGGCTGGAACGATGACAGAACCGGAGCCCTGGCTGCCCACGCCCGTCCCTGGTCCACGTGGCTACTGGCTGAAGCGTTTGTTGTCACGGCTTAATGTCCGATCAAGACTCGGTACGGAAACCGAGACCGGCGACACACGCCACTTGTTCAGAGAACGAATCATCGTGGCTCTTCTCGTCCTGGCGGCCTTGGTCGTTATGGGGCTGCTATTTCTGCTGAACTACAAGTGTATTATGGTCTGGCACCTGTGCTATGAAGAGGAAGAATACGCCGAGGTTCTACCCTTCGGAGAAGAATGAGATGCATATCCCCTCGTTATCAAATCTACAGCTAACTACAGCAAACGGGCTGCCATGCAGAATGAATATAAATGTGCTATCTGTTCATATGTTTCAGTAGAAAAGTTCTGCACGAATTACTCTGATTTGTTCTTAATGCATATTCATGTAAATTACAACAATACGTATATTAAAATTATTCATTATTCATCAAATAGCACACACGGATTAGACTCTGATTAGATTAGACACGGACTCTGATCAAGAATGCACTGTCCAGAAAGTTACATGGCTGCTTCCTTTTTCTGTTTCAAAACTTGAAGGAAATCTGCGCAAAGCATCGTTTGCAGCTGCCCTGGGTAGTATTGTATTTTATAAAGGTAATAAGTCGGTCTCTCTGAGTTTGTGGGCCTCTCTGGTAATGGAGAGCTAAACGTTAATCTAAATGCTTCTTGGATTTGCGTTTTGCCATGTTCCTTGACTTAAAATGAGCACATATATTTATGTAATAAAGGCAGTTATCTGCGTGTTTTAAAAAATATTTAGCTTTGTTCTATAAGGTTATGTGAAACGAATAAAAAGATACATTTAACAACTCGTCTGAGGATCGTGTTTGGTATACACTATATATATATATATATATGTATTGTAATCTTGTAGTGACTGCCAGCAGCTCGAATTGATGAACGAAGGCACTAAATAATGTGATTTTGAATTCAGGATTTTACTTACATTCTATATAGTGTACCACAAGGTGGAGATGTTTGTCACAGTATATGTCATGTTACTAATAAGGACGTGTGAAACTGACGTTCTCAACAGTTAATCGGTCTTTGTACCGTGATTGCTCGTTTTTAATTAGCTTCTCAGTATTCACTCGTACAGGACTCCTGTCAGTGATCTTGTACACTAGGTACAGTTTCATTTGACAGTTTATACTGTCGGTATCTATGTCCGTTTTGGAGTGAAGGTCTCTCTTCCAACATTGTTTCCTAGCCTGTATCCGTAATTCAAGTTTGGAATTCGGGCTGGTAACAAAAAAATTTAAATTGTGTTGTGTGAACTGAGAGGTTAGAAAAGGTGTGTCAGGGTCAGGACTCCTAGAATGTGTTGTGTGAATCGAGAGGGCGTGCACGAGAACAGAAAACCGATTGCTGCGAAAACAAAAAAAAGCAAAATAAAAAAAAACTACAGGAGTGAAAAAACATCACCCGACTAGAAAAGAACGTCTTTGATCTTTTTGTCTCATTATACTCGCGCGATTCGTTCTGTGGACGAGCGTCCAGGAACAGACATCTGAGGCCTGTACAGTACGAAATACGCAAAAGGAGAGGAAATCCATCGGGTTTGGAATGGAAACTGCACTCTTCACAAATCAGGTTTTGTCAGTTTTCCTTTTCACTGGAGGCAGTGGAAGTCAAGAAAGCTGAAAGAGGCAGGCAGGGATGCAAATTACTTCCCTGGCAGAAACAAACTCTGCGGTAGCCAGGATGCCAAACGTGAGTGCCAGTGGGCGTAGAAGCGTAAAACAGCAAGCTTTACACCTCCTCCTGCAGGGGGCGCTGTGTTTTACATTCCATCTCTACTCTAACTTTCACCTTTCCTTCAGAAATCATAAGAAATTGCACCTGGCCCATCCCTTGTTAAAATCAAACAGGCTTTGTTTGTTAGAGACTCCGGTGTGGGCTTGCAATGGCACGTCTTTTAACGGCTGATCTTCTCTCCTGGCACAGTTCCAAGGTCATATTTTTAGTGTATTAAAACAAACTCTATAGTGTGTGTGTGTAAACATGTAAACTGCAAACAAACAATTAGTACAGAGTAAAGCAGTTGATGATGAGATTCCGTACTTCCGCTGGGAAGTATGCTCAAAGAGTGTTTCGCGTGCTATTCCCTGGCGCTGTGCGCATAGTTTGCGAGTAACTCCGAGCAACCTTATTGGACCTATGCCCTTGTCTCTCACTTTATTTTTGTATATTAACGTAGCTAAAACGCGCTCAAAACGTATATGGTAATGATCTAAATTTCAAACATATTAGTTGTGCATGTATAATAAACCATGGTGTAAATAATTTGTATGAGGATACCTTTAAGTCTTAATGGACCCAATCTTTTTCGCTAATATCACACTGATTGTACAGTGTGTATTTGACGTACAGACCGGTTGGGCGGTTTTGTGTGATTTCTTTCCTATAATCCAGCTGCCTGGAGACGACAATGACTTGGAGGCAGTTCGTCCTCCACCACTAAAAGCAGATCAGTATTAGAATTCAAGGTGGAGACGCACGGTTTACCAATGCACAAGCGGACGAAAGATTACAGGGGGAATGGACGAGCGGCGTTGTGAAATCCTCGCTTCGGCAACTCTGCTGTTTTTCGCTACTGTTGCTATTCTCCTACTAACTATACCCGTGGAGGAGATGGAGGCGCCTCCTGAATATATGGTAAACCTTGTCAATTTTTTCCTCTAGAAATGCATGTTGTCTGTATATTCATATAGTTATTTCTGTATAGTAAAGTTTCTGCATCTTGTATATAATAAGATTATACACAAGATGCAGAAACTTTTTGTACAAAACTTTATATAGCGGGTGAATGGTTAAAACAAGTTTTTTTTTTTCTGTCATCGCAGGCCATGTTCCAATGAATCTGTTTCTAAATGTATCTTAGGGACCTAACATCTTCATCTGCTATGTCCTATAACAAAATGAACAAACTGCAGCAAGCGTGCCAGAGGCTCTTTCTGTGCCCATATCCTGCCCTCCTCCACCTTTATCTCCTCCACCCTTTAGATAAGTAATGACCTGATTTAGTTCTTTTCACATGGGGCTACAGTCAAAGAATCCCAATTCCAAACCATTGAAAGGCAAAAGGGTGAGAATCAACAGGACACAGTGCCCCCCCCTACCCCCCAGTTCCAGAGAGTGGATGAGAGATGTTTGATTCTAGGCTACTAACTCATTTTGACTCACACACATAATCCCTGTAAACTGCAGTACAGGGAACAGAGAGATTAATGCATCGTGCTGGAACTTGTTGCGATTGCAGATAAGTGCAACCGTTGACCCTAACAAGCTTTTATAAAGCTGAACAAGAAGACCATTTAGAGCAGGATGCTGACCTCTCTCTCCCTCTCTCTCTCTCTCCCTCTCTCTGTGCTGCCACAGTATGGGATAGTCCTGGATGCAGGCTCCTCCCACACTGCCATGTACATCTACCGATGGCCGGCTGACAGACCGAACGGCACGGGTGTGGTCACCCAGCACAGCGAGTGTCATGTCAAAGGTCACAGTGCTTGTAGTTTTCTCTACAGGAGGAAATGCAACTTGTAAATCTAGTCATACATCAAAAAGCAGTGACCAAACATCAAATATTTAAAGTAGCTTCTTGTTCTTTTACCTTCATTTTTTATAATTTCTGTTTTTAACTTTTATTACGTTTTATTATCTATTATTTATAATGGATCATTTTTATTGTTTGTTTTTTGTAAACCATTGAATTACCTTGTGCATGAAATACATTATATTAAAACCTTGCCTTGAAGCTAAGAGCACCAGTTATGTGGAGGTTCTTAATGAGTGTAATTTGCCATTCACACCTCTATCTCTATCAGCCATCTATCTCTTTATGGTGGACATTGTGCGTCTGTCCTACTTTAAGCACACATTCATTTATTTTTCCCCTTGTTAGTCCTCTTTTCTTCTCTCTTTTTTTTACCTCAACATTCTGTGCTGAGGTCAGTACCTGCTAGTGCTGCTACTGTTCAACTGCTGCAGTTCAGGCTGACAGAACTATGATATAATGCCTCTATGATATACCTCTGCTGCAAGTTTGGTGCTGTTAGCTTCAGGGCAAGGCAAGTTTTTTTAGCACACCCACAGCAAGATGGGTAGTATGGTGCAGTCGTAACAACACTGCTTTCTTGTGAGCCTTTTTACCTCGGTACTAAAATATCTCTAACACCACTTTTCATGCCTTCATGGCTATGCCATTGCTCAGATAACTATATTGATGCTTCTTGAATGTTCATGGTTTTATTTTGTGCAAACCTTCTATAAGTGGAAGCTGTAGTGCGCAGTGCTGGTGAGTTCTCAAGACTGTGTCATCCTCTGCAGGAGGAGGTATCTCTAGCTATGCTGGCCAACAGGGGGCAGCAGGCCGCAGTCTGGAGGTGTGTCTGAAACAGGCCATGAGGGACATCCCACAGTCACGACATCATCTCACTCCTGTGTACCTGGGAGCTACTGCTGGCATGAGACTCCTAAAGTGTGTGTGTGTGTGTGCGCGTGTGTGTGTGTGTTCACGTGTGTGTACGTGTGCGCATGTGTTTTGTTTATTTCTGTTGACAGGCTTTTTTCTATTTTTAGCATGTCAAGTCCTGAGAAGTCAAACCAGGTGCTTCAGGAAGTGGCACAAACAATCCGATCCTTCCCGTTCAGCTTCCAAGGGGCAACTATTTTGAGTGGGAAAGAGGAGGGGGCATATGGTTGGGTGACTGTGAACTATCTTCTAGAAAACTTTATCAAGGTCTCAGACTGTGCCCTGTTTACTCTACCCCTGCTTTTGCAAAAAAGTTTCTTAAACATTTCTTAATTTGATCTCACTGGACATTTCTGACATATAAAACATATACTTCCTATGTCCCTCTTTACCGCTTTATCACATAGCTTAGTCCCATATCAGATACACAGACTGTAACTGTATATTTGTTTATTTTTATCCGGATATTGAGTTGTTGATCCTCTTCTGTCACGTGTATATAGAGCCCTCTAGTGGTCATTGCAGAAGTTTACCTGCCTCTTTACCCTACAGTATGGCTTTGTAGGACAGTGGTTAAACCCGGGCAGACAGACGGTCGGTGCGTTGGATTTAGGAGGGGCGTCCACTCAGATCACATTTGTGACCCAAGAGGAGCTGGAGGATCAGGGTGACCGGATGACGTTGCGTCTCTATGGGCAGGACTATACTCTCTACACACACAGCTACCTTTGTTACGGAAAAATCGAAGTCTTGCGGCGACTACTGGCCAACCTGCTCACAGTACGAAGCCATTACAGTTATTTCACAGGTCAAACAGATCCCCCAAACCCACAAACATAATCTTTTTTTCTTATGAGTGGAGTTACAATTGATTTCCTGACTGTTTTCACATACTTTCCATCCATGTTGAGGATCAAGTGTCTATGATGTTACATATCACTTATTCCCCCAAGTCTCAGGGGAGCACAGGCACTGCGTACCACCCCTGTTACCCGTCTGATTACACCGAGACGCTGCTCCTGGAGCAGGTGTTTGACTCGCCGTGCACCCAGTCCCAGCGGCCCAGGCCGTACAAGCCCCAGGCGGCCGTGAGCGTGCAGGGCACAGGTGATTACCAGCACTGTCTGGGCAATGTGTCTGAGATCTTCTCCTTCCGGGACTGCCCCTTCTCCCACTGCTCCTTTGACAGGGTCTTCCAGCCCAACATCAGCGGCAACTTCATGGTAAGTGAATGTGAAGCGCATGAACAACGAATGAAAGCTGCTTTGGTAGCAGGTGTAGCTTTAACCTATGGAAGTCTTGCCTCTCTGATATAATGTAAACGCCAGTTTACACAGAATCACAGTGTGTGCAGCATATCTCGTGGAGCCGCTGCTCATGTCTGATCTTTTATCCTTGTTCTTTCAGGCCTTCTCTGCCTTCTTCTTTACACACAGTTTTCTAGAAAAAAGCACTGGCAACATTATAAACACCCCATATCAGCTCCTGCAGGCTGCTCTGGCTGTGTGTAACATGACCATTGCGCAGGTATATCACTGTGTGTGTGTGTGTGTGTGTG
Organism: Sternarchorhynchus goeldii; assembly: GCA_028565775.1. Classification (NCBI taxonomy): domain Eukaryota; kingdom Metazoa; phylum Chordata; class Actinopteri; order Gymnotiformes; family Apteronotidae; genus Sternarchorhynchus; species Sternarchorhynchus goeldii. Next base: position 23,321,570 of record JAOXYF010000003.1, read on the forward strand.
TGTGTGTGTGTGTGTGTGTGTGTGTGTGTGTTGTGGCGGAGGCACTGTAACCACCATTTGGAATATTGCAAAATCCTACAAACTTTCATAAATGTATTTCTCTGTGTCAGATGTCAAAATCATTTCTGGCCCAGATGTCATTCTTGAAGGACTACTGTGCATCAACTGTGTACATGCAGGTCCTCATGCTGAGCGGTTACAGCTTCGATGAGCAATCCTTCCCCAGAGTTGCCTTTCAGAAAAAGGTAAGCTGAACAGCAGCACTGAAAATACTAACTAAATCAGCTAAATCTAGAATTATTGTATACACCTGCGTCTCTCAATTAAATAACCAGTGGTTTTTATACTTTTCTTTCTCTGTGTGTGTGTGTGTGTGTGTGTGTGTGTGTGTGTGTGTGTCAGGTCGGTGAAGCCTCTGTAGGTTGGGCATTGGGATACATGCTGACTGTAAGCACATTGTTGCCTGAAGAGAGTGTGATTTTGAGGAAAGCCTTACACCCTGAAGCCTGGTCTTGTCTCTTGCTCCTCCTGGCACTCCTCATCGCCACCATGCTCTTCTTCATGGCTTTCAAAGTCTGCCGCAAGAAAAAGAGTAATGCCTGATGATGACCAGCAGGGGGCAGAAAAAGATTGCGTTTGTAGTTAACCGTAGTAACTGAATTATTTAAGGTTAATGGTTTAGATTTATTGCCCTAAGATTAATAGACAGTTTAACAGATTTATTGGTGGTTTAAGAGCTTAAACTAAACTTTCGGAATGGGTTTTCTGAACCCAACAGATTATGTAGCAAATTGTATATCCAACCACTAAGAACTTTCATAAAACAAGCAGTTAGCACCTTGAAACCATTGAACCCTCGAAATGTGATTATCTATATTATAGACAGTTGTTTCAGATATAGATAAATAAAAGCAGTTATGGATAAATTACTTGAATCGAGTTGCATGAATTTCCTTCTGGGATCAATAAAGATCAGTAAAGTGATCTATCTAACACTTTTTGCTATAAATTTAAGTGGAAAAAATAAAAACCTATCACTATATGGAAAACCTGATTTCTATAATAATGATGATGATGGTGATGATTATCATATATTTACGGCATTTTTTCCTCCAAATTACATTTACTCTTCGATCTTGCCTACATCAACACTTCCGTTCTTGATACGACGCGAGTGCGCATGTGCAATGTGATGCATTGTCTTTGCCAAGATGGCGTTGAGTAAAACATTCGGTCAAAAGCCGATAAAATTTCAACTTGAACAAGATGGGGATTTTTATATGATTGGTTCAGAGGTCTGTATTTTAATTGCAAATTGCACAATTGAGTACTGTGTTGGAACTGGACCGATGTACTTATTAATTTAAACCCAGAACATCTCGATATTACAGTGTTCAGTTTGCCCCGCTAACTCTTTGTTGTAGGTATCTTAGCTAGGTTAGCTAACCTGTCTGTTCACCTATGTCATAGCGTGTGAAACGTGACCAGCAAACGAACAAATGTATGGGAGGATAATTGAACTGATGAATGATGCGGTCAGATTTCCTTGTGTTGAATTGGTTGATATAGTAACATAAATCTGTCTAACGTAAGATAAGCAGAACCGTCTGGGCTGTAGTTAACGCAGTGGTGTGATGTTTGGCTAGCTGGCATCAGGGGCAGTATCGACACAGCGCATGGTGGTCTAGCTCACGCAGAACCGGCTCCACAGGTTTCTGTCCTGGCACAAGGCGCTAATCATTACTTCGTTACAAATGTCATTGTGAGCGGGTATGCTTCCTCTAGGTTGGGAACTATCTGCGCATGTTCAGAGGGTCGTTGTACAAGAGGTACCCATCACTTTGGCGAAGGCTTGCATCAGTGGAGGAGCGAAAAAAGATTGTAGCGTCATCGCACGGTAAGTGATTCGCTTGCGTTTATATTACGTGTACACACATCAAACGTTTGGTCGGTTTACTGTGACTTTAAGGTCCAGAAAGCAACACTAGTAATATGCCACTACAATGTCTTTTTTTGGCGTACACGTGAGACCCGAGTAGTATTTTAGCTCTGCTTCTGGACAGCAGTTTGTGCAGTGTTTTATTTTGTGATAGATCATGGTTACACAACTTTAGCCACCAGTGTGACTCTGCTGAAGGCGTCTGAGTGTGAGGAGATTTTCGAAGGGAATGATGAGAAGTACAAGGCAGTGTCCATCAGCACAGAGCCACCAGCATACCTCAGGTAAGAAAGACCTTCTTTCCACCTCTGTTTAGATTTCAGAATTCAAAGGGCCACTGAAAACATGGTGTACACTTGCTACTCAGTCCACAGTGAAGGACTTGTTTTTCATGCAAGGTTTGCAAAACATTGAGATTGATTTGTGTTTTCCACTCTTTTTTTGTAGAATTTTACTTTGTTTCTTTTTCCTTTTTTTGATGTGTAGTTCTTGCTTTCTCTCGCTGTATCTCTGTTGTTTCTGTCTGTCTTGCGGTGACACACTCTGTGTTCCTTTGTCTTACTGTCTCATCCTCCTTCTCACCATCAGGGAGCAAAAAGCAAAGAGGAACAGCCAGTGGGTGCCTGCACTTCCGAACAGCTCTCATCACTTGGATGCTGTCCCTTGCTCTACCACAATCAACCGGAATCGCATGGGGCGTGATAAGAAGAGGACCTTCCCCCTGTGGTGAGAGGGGTTTTTCCCTCTGTTTGTCTTCACCAGCTTTCCAGCAACGTCTATTAATGGTCTGGACCAATTTGAGGTTCTGGTTCTGTTTCCATGGATATTTAACTCTTTTGATTAATATGGCACTGTAATATCTGTGCAGTAGATACGATTATTCCAGGACCTACAAAATCACATAATCTTGTCAAAGTTGCAATTAATATCGTCTTGGAGTAGAAACCTTTTTTGTATCACTGAGTAGGCTGCTGTGTAAAGTTTGTAAATGTTTTTTTTAACAATTAAACTTTTCTATATAGTGAACTCATTAACGTGTTGTCGGATGGCAATGTTAGTAAAGATGATCCAGGATGGAGGTTTGTGTAGGAAGCACAGGAACTGCCAGCTCGGCTCCCAGCCAGCTCTCGTTCCTCCCCTGCGTGGGTTGTTCTGGGCTGCAGACTCAACAGTCTGGTTGCATCCCTGGACCTGGCTCAGTGTGCGCGCCCAGGTCCCTTCAGGGCAGCCAGCTCGTTTTCTCCCGATGCTTCCAGTAATGTCTTTTCAGTCCCAGCTGTCTTTTGAGGTCTTGGCTGTTTTTTGACCCAGCGTTCCCCTCTACTCCCACTGTGAGGAGGGAACATGGGAGTTCGACCTCAAGTTAAAAATGACCGGCTTACTGAAACCAGCCGGCGGGCGGGCAGGCAGACAGACAGACAGACAGACAGACAGGCAGCACTGTGTTTTAAGGGCATCAGTTTTGCTTTCCCTGTCTAGGATAAAGGACATGGTGAAGGTTCATAGACGCCTCATGGGTCACTGTCTTAGGGTGTCACATCAGAGATCACGTCCTCACAACTCAAAGGACATCTGCATGTATCTCTTGTCCTGCTCTGGTGCATCTTGCATGTATCTCTCGTCCTGCTCTGGTGCATCTGCGATCATATGCGTGCATCAGAGGGTGAGGGTGATCTCAAGATTTAGTTTCTTTCTCGCTTCAGTCTAACAAAGGGTCACTTTTTAGTGTACATTGTCCATCTGCTAAACCCGTTCTTGCCTATGAGCTCTATTCCCAATGAGTGTGTTCACTTGCAGTTTTGATGACCATGACCCAGCAGTGATCCATGAGAATGCGTCTCAGATGGAGGTTCTGGTTCCAATCCGATTGGACATGGAGATAGATGGTCAGAAACTTCGAGATGCCTTCACTTGGAATATGAATGGTAACGAAAATATAAAACACATGTCCAGCAGTCCAGTATAACCTAAACAAGGACACAGCAAATGTACTGCAGAGATTCTCCAAAATGACGCCTGCTTTGCTCGGTCATGTCTTCATTTCAGAGAAGCTGATGACTCCTGAGATGTTTGCAGAGATCCTGTGTGATGACCTGGATCTGAACCCTCTGACCTTTGTGCCTGCTATTTCATCTGCCATCCGGCAGCAGATTGAGTCCTACCCAACCGACAGCATACTGGACGAGCAGACTGACCAGAGGGTCATCATCAAGGTAGGAAACCTCCGTCTCTCTTGCAGGTATAATGCCTTTATCTATTGAGGTCTTTTTTCCAAACGTGCTCGAGGTGATTTTGACCCTTAAAATACTGATTGGTTGTACGTTTTTGTTTTCATGCATGTTAGTCCAAACAAACCTCTGGAGTGGAGAATGTTGTAGGTAATTCCAGGTGTGTTGCATGACGTGTTTGTGTGCTGGCAGCTGAACATCCATGTAGGAAACATTTCACTGGTGGACCAGTTTGAGTGGGACATGTCTGAGAAAGAGAACTCTCCAGAAACGTTCGCTCTCAAGCTGTGCTCTGAGCTCGGCCTCGGGGGGGAGTTTGTCACCACCATTGCCTACAGCATCCGAGGACAGCTCAGCTGGCACCAGAGAACATACGCCTTCAGGTGAACACACACACACACTACACCAGAGAACATACGCCTTCAGGTGAACACACACACACACACACTACACCAGAGAACATACGCCTTCAGGTGAACACACACACACACACACTACACCAGAGAACATACGCCTTCAGGTGAACACACACACACACACACTACACCAGAGAACATA
>JAOXYF010000003.1:23341699-23353659 GCA_028565775.1 Sternarchorhynchus goeldii
GATCAACCCATGGGCCAACCAGCCGACCAACACCTCCAGGTGGAGCTGAGAGCAAGACTGATTCAGGAGAGAGAGGACAGCACTCTCCTTATCTCTTTGCCTTCAGTATTTATGTACGAGGCAAAACAGAGCAGAACAGGCCAGATTAAAGTACTGATCTCTTGAGATGAATGAACGGCAATGAAAGATTTATGGACCGTAATACCAGAAAGTCAGTCTGTGAGAGGTTTTAATCAATAAGCGTCTGCTCAACAAATATCTTCTAAACCCAAACTACCACTTGGCTCCTGATCTCCGGCTGCAAAAATAAGAGTGGAAAATAGAACCATGTGGGTCTCGCTGCCGTTGTACATATGAGTGCCCCACAATGACACTGCTGCTCTGCCTCAGGTCATGACCCCGCTGACCTCAAATTACTGGGCAAGGCAAATGTCTGGTGGTGACCTCGGCTGAGTAAGATGGAGAAGGTGAGTTGCCTTGGACGACAGGCGAGTGGGAGAGTTAGTCAAAACACTAGTGCTGGACAGCGAGGAGGGCTGGGGGCAAAGGTCAGCATGCCAGTCATACAGCACTACTAAAAAAAAGGTGAAATTCAAGTCGACTTGAAGGAACACCTCTCTGACACTCTGAAGAATGACTCCGAGACCTTCAGGAGTGGATCCAGGTCTTTGTATGTTTGAGTGGAATGACTAAATCAAACACATGTTTGGTGGGTAGTGCACAATGTGCTTGTAGATTTGTTTTAAACTAGCACCGAGGAAACGTGCCGTTTTTAATTACAGGGCTAAAAGGTTGAAAGGAATAATTACTTTTCTAGAACAAAGATGCAGTGGTATATGTGACTGCCTGAAGATCTCGCATGTGAACTGGAATATCCAGGTGAAACACACATAAAACTCCTCTATCTTGCGGGGCCTATGGAAGGTGGGTGTCTGATATGAAAGCAGAGGAAGAATAACAAAACACAGCCTACAGTACTTCCCACATGCCATTCTGCTGTGAAATATCACTTATGCCAAACCTTTCATAAGCACTTTAATAAAGGCTATAAGGGGCGTAGCTGTCTGTGATGAGGAACACTACTAGGACAGACGAGCTAACCTCTAGTACGGCCTGAGGGGAATAATCTGTGTGTGGCCCAGAATCGCAGACACTGTCTGCAATGGGAAATGCTTTTCATGTTTTCCACATATATATACACATAATATAGACACATAATATAAACACATAATATATATAAATAATATATTACCCACAGACATGATGGAAAACTACTTGCAGAGTTTTCCTTTAATCCAGAGCAAAAAAAAAATCATATCTGCATGTTGATATAAACCGAAGTCCTTACTTGTAGGTGAGATCTGTCTTGTCCCAGCGTTCCCCAGTCAGCACAAAGCGCTTGCTTCGGTGTTGCCTCCCATGATGCCCTCCTCTTTGGCCTGGGTGGTGGTGGTGGAAGGTGGTGTCCGCGTCCTGCAAGGGATAGTCTGGCACCCCACATCGGGGCCTGCTCCAGATTTCATTTTCGTTCTTGGGTGGCAACGCTGGGTGGCGTTGGCTTCTCTTCACGCTCAGGTCTTCCTTCAGGGTTTCCTGAGCATGCGTCAGTCTCATTCTCTTCTTTAGATTGTGGTGAGAGCTTTTCTCTGGCCATGCCTATTGTCACAGACAGAAACAATTCATCATTTACTCTAGCTATCATTACAATAATGTTCTTTGCAAGTGCAACCCTGCCTTCAGGTAAACAATCTTGGTTTGAGAAGTCATTGAGAACCTCAATGAACTCAGAGAACGTGGCCTGGAGTTCTGGAACAGTTTCTTTAGAAGACCAATGTTAGATGACCAGTGCTAGAAGAGCAGTTATTACATAACCTCATTTTGGAGTTTACATCAAAGCACAGGGTTTTATCACAGCAGGAATTATCACAGTCAATTTCCCCTTACAAATTTAAAGGAAATGGCTTTGTTAATTGGCTGGGAGGAGAGATGACTACAGGGGAAAGTATGATAGTGTTCTGCTTGCTCCCCTCCCCTCCCCTCCCCTCCCTTCCCCTCATTCTCTCTTTGCCCCTCTGGAAAGTTGCTTTGCTACAGTTCGCTGAGTTCTTGCTGTAGCTGCAAGGGGTTACAGTGTCTTGCTCCCTTCTCCACCAGCCACCCCCTGCCCCTTCTCCACCAGCCACCCCCTGCCCCTTCTCTTTCTCTTCATCTCTCTTTACTTTGGTCATTATTTTTGTCTCTCTCTTCCTCCACTTCACTCCATCTCTTTCTAGTGTCCTAGTGACGCCAGAGGGTAGTATGGGGTGAATTGTTCTCTTTTACAAACGTTTCCGCCTCTCTTGGCCTAAGGGAGGCTTTTAAAGACTGTGATTTAAGGACAAGCTCCATTTCAACAAGGATAAAAAGTCAAGCAGAACAGGCAGGAGATGAAAACAGAACTTTGTTTTTCAAGGTCTGAATGAAATTTATTCTAACAAATAGCATAAAAAGCCAAATACAGCCTGGCGTGTTCAGACAGATATATCCTAAACTTGATACTGTTACAAAAAAACAAAAAAACACTCCTGGTAGCAGTCACATGGTGGCAATGAACTACCAAAGCACTATGTCTGAAGGGCTTGCCTCTGTCTGAGCAGCTCTGCTGAGTTAGCGAGATAGCATGCACTCCTCACATGCTGTACCATTATTAGTGTACTATGTGTGCAAAACATGAGTATAATCAACACTGTATCTAAATCACTAGTTTGCCAGTCCATGTTGACTCTCTCCTGGGTCAACACAGAGAGAAGCTTTTTACAAGTGTTTACTACAGGCTTCATAACATGGTGCACTGATGGCAGAGATGGCAGCAAAACACAGGAACATCTACATTTCCACAGGGCTCAGATAGTGGTCAAGATCTAGATCAAAAGCACATCCAGGGAGGGAGAGCAAACCACGGGTATGAAAACCTGACTAGTAATCAGAAGATTGTAGGTTCAAACCCCACCTCTACCAAGCTACCAGTGTTGGGCCATTGAGCGAAGGCCCTTAACCCTCAATTGTTCAAGAAGTATCCAGTCACAATTGTAATTTGCTTTGGATAAAAATGTCAGGCAAATGCCATAAATGTAATGTTACAAAAAAAGCCAGTACTGCTAGAGGATCTTCATGAAATAACAATATCTTTCAGCTGTACAAAAGGTTAGTGTACTATTTCAAGGACTTTTAAAAAAAAAAACCCTCCAACGTTCTGAGTAACCCTCAAAGCTTTTCACTACTAAAACGTTACCTCTAGATGCTACCTATTATGACTAACAGATAGGGCGATGTTTTTAACCTTCACCCATGCACTGTATGGGTGAATCTACACTTTAACCTACATTTGTTATTGGGTCTGCTGGTACTCATGGTCAGTCAGGAAATAATGAGCTGTTGGAGGGCTTTCGTGCCCCATCAGTTTACCTGACAGAAACACAGGTACACATTACTAGAGCCACAGAGGAGCATATGTGGAGTGGAGTAGCCTGGAGGTGAAACCAACCCCTGGCTTTGTTTCTTGATCCTCATTATTATGATCATCTCCCAATCGCCATCATCATCGTCATCTTCATCCTCGCTGCAGCATTAGGAATGTTTCACCATGCATTATGATCAGCACATCCCCAACAGGTGCAGAGACGTAACCAGAAGCACATGTGATCAGCCCTGAGGTGAGAGAGATTGCTCAGTCTCAGTGTCTGTGTTCTCAGTGTCTGTGCTCCAGTCTCAGTGTCTGTCTACCCTGAGCTCATAGCAAAAGCCCAATTGAAATGACTGGCTTCAGTGTTCAAATTATCATGTTACTTGTGCACCATGTTTAACACTTAAAATGGTTAATAAAAAAGCAGAGCATATCTAGGGGGTTTCTTCATCCCCATCACTCGTTTGTGGGTACATTTTACGACATCCACCTGCATGCGGTGAGACAGGTGAGGCATCTGGTGTCTGGCAACCCACCTGCAGCCACGCCCCCCCTCCACCTTTCACTACACAGCTTCCCATAATGTGTATTTCTGCTCTTGCCCCACTTGCACAAATGAGTGTTTTTGATAAATGTATGTACTCACACGAAGACATTTATTACCTGGTAGATATACACATCATCAGATGACAAGCCACTAGGGTGCATATAAGTAAGAATATTGTTCTCACATCCAGCTACATGGCATTTGTAGAAGCATTACATCACTGAGATGTACTTAAGATATAATACATGTATTTTGTTTGTGTTTGTTTATACTCAAGTATTTTATTTGTATTATGTTCCTCTAAACTGCATGGCCAACATATTACAGTTTATAGTTTAATCTCAGTTTGTCTGAGCAAAAAAGATTAGATGTGTCTGGACATAATCAGTGTCAAAATATTAAATGGTGTTCCTTACCCAGGCTGTATTAGTAGTCGCCAGAACAAAGAGTCATTGTTCTTTAACAAACCTTATGTACATCAGCTGAGTATATAGCCAATGATATATAGAGGACAATAGAGATGAACCTCTAGACAATAGCTCTGTGTGTTTAGATCTAAAAGCAATTGTAGATCGTGCACAGGTCTAACCCTGAGGGTCCAATGGACCCATGAACTGATTTAAGATCTAGAAGCATTGTTAATCTGGATCTGAACTGATTTAAGCTCTAGAAGCATTGTTAATGTGGATCTGAACTGATTTAAGATCTAGAAGCATTGTTAATCTGGATCTGAACTGTATGTGTAAGTCCCTGTTTGCACTGTACAAAAGCAGTGAATTCTGAATCAGTCTAGCCAGTGTTCATGTGAGATGTCTATAAAGAGTTTGTGTGTCACAACAAAAAAGAAAATCCAGAGCAGCATGTCGTTGACTCGCTCTCTCCCTTTCACATCCTTCTATCTATCTGCTCAGAGCTGAAACGTACATATGGCGCATATGTGTGTCTGCGTGTGGATGTGTGTGTGTGTCCGTGTGTGTATCTGTGTGTTAGAGTTTCTGGCCTTGTTCCCATTCTGCAGGGTTCCTAAGGATAACAAGCTCTCTAATGGCAGTTCGTCAACCCACACAGTCTAAGAGGCATTGAGGTGATGTCATCCGTTCTTTATTTCTCTGTAAAACACAAGCAAATGCACCAGGTGTGGGGATATACCTCTGCTTTCCCATCACACACACACACACACACACAGGCTGCACACCTGGACTGCTGCTAACTAAATTACTCAGCACACTCTTGAAGTGCAGCTCACAGTGCTTCGGATCATCTCACCGGATCATCTCACCAGAATACTCATCTGATTGATTGTCTATTACAGCTTTGATCCAGATGCTGTTAACATGCTGTAGCCAATCTGTCCCTCACTGCTGGGCCACACTGTCCTGAGATTGTGGCTGAAGACCACAAGGATAACACCCATTAACAGCTCACACATCCTCTGGCAGGCAGAATGAAGCCTCACCGGAGATATAAAAAAAAAAGTGCTTGCCAGAGGAAATTAGATTGGGTAAATATTTACCAACAAAAACCCTTTCAGAGAAATGCACAGCTTGGAGGGTGTATACACAAGTGAAATGATTACACCAACAAGGGAGACAGGAAAGAAATTACGTTGATGGGAGTTCAGTAGGACACTCAGAAGAGTTGCAAACGAAACTAGATGCTGTCAGTGGTCAGTAGGTTAGGTTAGGTCATGTCAGTGGTCAGTAGGTTAGGTTAGGTCGTATCAGTAGTCAGTAGGTTAGGTTAGGTCCTGTCATGTTGTGTGTTAAAGTAACATTGCCTGTATTAGTGTATCTGTATAAATTTAGTGTGTGGTCTGCAGTGATTTCTGTACAAAATGTTCCACATTTTTTTCTAGGTTAAGAAGGTTTTTTTTTTTTTTTTCACAAATTATGTACATTTTTCCAAAACCATTTAAAAATGTACATGATTTCTAAGGCTGGAGATCTCAGTACTCACTCTTGATGGCATGAAAGTGAACAGCTAGCATGTGGCACTTAGAACCTTGTCTGTGCTCAAATGGGCATCACACACTCCTGTATGAGTGCAGTACCTGCACTACAGCTGCTGGACACACTCTTAAGTTAAGTAACTTTAGATGGAACGATCTTAGATTAAGTTTCTTATGGTCGCTGTCATCCAAGACAGCTAAAGACATAACACAGTGCCTAACAAGGCCAACCCCTCAGTGAAAAATGATAGCATGAGAATGCAAACTTTCTCTCAAAAAATATTGCATTAAGGCCATCCATAAGCTGCAATTATCCAAGCAGGTGAGTGCATGTTTAGAGATTACACCGACCGCTCAAGATTCTCTTCATTTCTGTATAAGCTGCTGTTTGATGAGCAGGAACTACACGGCAATTGCACAGCCAAGCCCTACCAATCACAGCCAAGCCCTACCAATCACAGCCAAGCACTACCAATCACAGCCAAGCACTACCAATCACAGCCAAGCACTACCAATCACAGCCAAGCACTACCAATCACTTTACACTGGCACTGCTGTATTTTTTTTTTTTAGTGTGCTCCTGTATCTCTTTTGAGAAAAAAAAGTCTGAGTTTCTCTGAGTTTTCTGGGTGTTTTGTTTTTCTAGTGTTCTAGTGATTACTTTAGTATAGTCCATCTGTGAACGTTTCCCATGGAGGTTTAACCAAGCCCCAGACATTTTGTTTAGATTACTACTGGACTACAACCTCAGTTTCCCCATTAGAATGGGAGAGGGGTAGTTCCAAATATATATTTGTACACAATGTTTAGAGAAAACCATTGAAAACCTTTAGGTGTGCACTGAGATCTCGGGATATCTTCGCATAGTTGCTATCCACACCAATAATAATCGTAACATTCAAGACTGCAACCAGTATTTAGTACCCACAGGGTATCCGCTTAGCATATTTTACGCATCTGCAAAGACTTTGTTTAAAGATCCGGGTTTGCGCCATGCCGAGGCTATATTCTGATGTGGATGGAGTTGTTCATCACGGAGCTATTTTTGCACACATTTAATCCAATTATGTTACATTTGAACTGATTGCTTCCAAACCCCAAGCAGTCTCATTAGCTGACATCTGCCAAACCACCCCTTACTACTTTAACTTGCATATGATGTGTGCACATCTGTCTTGAACTGCATCGCAGATGGGGCAGATCATTTATTTGGATGCATTGCGAATACCCTCAAGATGTAGGACGGAATTGTGCTAACGCGCTCGCAGCCTCTATCTCACTCTTTCTCTTTCCCCGGTGTCAGCAAACAGACGGCTTGTTATTGTGCGCGGCATGCCAGACAACTTGCCCCTGCCTGCATAATCTCCCACTGCAGCTTTGTCAACAGCGGAGAACAAATTGAGCGCACATGTTAGGCACATGCAAGTCACATGCTAGTCGCATGCGAAGCTGTCACTCCACATTCACCGACCAGCCTAATTCTTCTGCCGCTGGCTTTTTTCCGGTTTGAGATTGTTTCGAATTCAGAGCCCAAGTGCGCCGTAACCGACTGAAGACAAAGAAAGCTACTGTAATTCCGCATCACTCGGCGTATGACAGTTGATGTAGTGTTGGCCGTGTGTCTGAGCTGATGTAGTGCTGGCCGTGTGTCTGAGCTGATGTCGTGTTGGCCGTGTGTCTGAGCTGATGTCGTGTTGGCCGTGTGTCTGAGCTGATGTCGTGTTGGCCGTGTGTCTGAGCTGATGTCGTGTTGGCCATGAGACACATGGCGCACATGTCCAAAACATGGACACGAGTTGGCTCAGTACAGTGGAGGGAACGGCGGCTCTTTTAGATAGTTATTCTCGCCTTCAAACACATTATTTCTCAAACACTAACGTTTCCTTTGGAGAATATTGGGAACAGCTTTGGAATTTCTCCAACCTGGTTAAATTAGTCATCTGCTGCACCTCTTTGTCATTCTTCCCTAAACCCAGTCAGGGAAGGTCCTGCACAGCCATGCTTCAGTAGTCCGCGGATTAGCGGAGAGCTGAGATTTGGCCCGGAGTTGGAAATAGCTGCGCAAGGTGTTCGGAGCTGATCCTGAAGGCTGATCTTGAAGGCTGATCTCTATGCCAGAGGGGTGCACAGTACCGTGAAGCGTTCGCTACTGTTTCACAGTTCAGCTTTTAACCTATTTTGTGCAGAAGGAGGAAAGCTTTATGGTAGCACCCTTTCACTGACCTACAGGTCTTTGTTTCTCTTCTCCAAACGTACCTGAACGACACTAAAACTTTCCAAGGTTCTCCCGTGTCTTCAGCAAATGCATGTGTTTTGTTGCGTATTATCTACTCTGACATCACTGATTACAAACATGATTCAGTATGTCCGTCACACATATTAGGTTAAAACGATACCATAATCATGAAGTTGTAAAACATGCTCAGATTACCTCGTAAAAGTTTTATTGCTCAAATCTCATAATTGCATTCATTACTGAGTTGCAGGAGAATAAAAATTTTGGGGATTGCACAACACTGCTGGAAGGCTGCTGGAACTTCTTTCATCCGAATAGTGCTCAACGTTTATATTAAAAGCTTCTCGTCTTCAACAACAAATTTGCGAGAAAATCCATCTCGACCTATCCAGCCAATCTCCAGACAATTACACTGTGCGTATGTTTGACATTATGAGTCAGATTACCTGACACACCTAGCTGCCGAAACAGTTAATGATCGACTTTTTGTTTGTTCTTTTGACACTGTAGTCTGACAAATGAAGGCATGCGGTCCATTTTACTGCGGGTCCATATAGAACAAATAATATTCGATGTTTTATATAAATGTCTAATAATGGAGACGAAACCTTTTAAAAGTAACTATCGAACATTTACAAATAAATCTTTGGGTTTGCAAAAACAATAACTGCTTAAGAAGAATTACTTTACTCACCAGGGATCCCTTATAACTTTGCCTGTTTCTCCCGTCAGGAATCGAAAAGGAAGAAGCGCACAGCATGCAGCAGAATGCAAGCGCGCCGGGGAGAACCTGGGCTGCCCGCATCGTCTTTTGATCGGACTACGAACCCGAATACCACCTGCGCGCGGGCGAATTCAGGATAGGGAAGATAAGCGTATAGAACGTGCGCTGCTGTGCTGTGGAGTCGGGTAGTGAAGAAGTGCACGGCGGCGGGCAGATTTTATACTCTCTGATTTCTTTGTTCTCTTTTCTTCAAATTGCACTTTTTATGGGCTGGAGTGACAAGTTCACAAGCACTCACGTGATCCAACTTCATTCGTCCAGCGTGCGCGGGCGCGCGAGGGGAGTCGGTCGGGAGGAAGGCAGGTTTTCATCATTCACGAGACACAGTCGCAAGATGTGAGTGGTATTCAGAAGGAAGGTCAAGACATTGAAATAATTTAGCGGTTTTTAAATTATTTTTGTCTGCAGAAAATGAAAGTATTGCTATTAAGCCGGTATTATTGGAACAACTTGTCTGAAGATCATGAATAAGTCTGAACTTGTGTAGCGTAGTGACGGAAGTAGTGATAGTCTAAGGCGATTTTACTCGCGTTTCAGAGATGTAATTTTCAGGGCACCATTAAGTGGCTTCTTATCAGTTGAAGTGCACCTTCTTCAAAATGTCTCCAAAACTCCAGTAAGACCACATAGGAAGCCCTCAGGGGAAGCATTCACTAAGGAGCTCTCAGACGCTATAAATGTAGCTGTTGTTTTGAAGTTCAGGCTGAGTTTGGCACAACCCAGAGAATGTCATACTTGAATGATGCCCCTTGACCTCAAAACACCTGACAATGAGAAGATCCGTTTCTCAAATGTCTCTGGTTAGAAGGCATGAATGGTGTCATTACTGCTGAGTTCATCGTTGAGGAAATTGTCTGTTTGGAATGCATCGGTAAATTAAAGGGCTGTCACTGATTTCTTTTGAAGAACGCTGGTCCAGTTTGTCATGGAGGACATTTCCTCACCATGGAGATGGACCAGTTTGCAAGCCGTAACTCTGTGGATGGATGTAAACTCTTTGGTCCTTTAACTGATAATACACATAATTTATAAAAGTGTAGTCTGGGCACTGAAGAGGAAGCACATAGAGGATATTATCTGAAACTAATTATATTAAAAGTGCAGTACAAAGCTTAGGATCTTCCTGAAAGGTGCTTAGATCGTGTGTGGCAGCTCTGACAGGGTCACAAAACAAGTCAGGCAGAATCTCCCTCGTTCTCTGTGTTTTTGTAACAAATGACCCAGTTTACTTCATCTGTATGTGTCTGGATCTGAACCGTGGAGCTCCTTCACCGAGGGCTGTGTTACAGCGTCTGGCCGATGACAGCTCAGACATGGAGAAGGAGGTTTCAGGAACGGAGGCCACTCTGGAGCCAAAATACACAGCGCGTATAAGTGATCTGATATTGCTGCTGGCAGCTGGGATCAGTAAAACCCTTCATGATGCAGAGCCTGGTCTGCTAGTAGAGTGACGCTTCATGACAACAAAGGCTAATCAAGACGAATACGCTCAGAAACTAGAGCTAGTACATGGTTTAAGGTTCAGAGAAAGACTCGCTATCGTTCTTCTTAACCATAAGCTTCTAATCTGATTGATAACAAAAAACACGAGGACAGAAAACTAAAGGCTTATCATCAGATTATCATCTGTCTTTTCAGTGTGTACTTTTAGGCAAGGTAATTCTGAGTTTAGCAATAGTGTTTTCTTCTGGTTTTTAAACAAAAAGTCAGTTTCTGGCTAACTTCATCTATTAGATTCACTTTGCATATTAAGTTGGTTTGAACATCCGTGTTCAAACTGGTTTTACACTGGGTATACAGTGATGTGAAAGTAACCAGATTTTACAAAATATACATTTAACTTGATAAGTGTAAACGTCCACACAGCCTGGAATATATTAATATGAATATATATAATAATTGGAAATGAAAGAAGCAATAACTGACACATAGGTTCATGTAAGCATACCACCATAAACTCTGAGGGAAGCAGCTCGGAAAACAAACCCAAGCTGTCACTGAATGTTTATCCAGAGGGCACAACGGAGACAACAAGAGCCCACACTCCTCTGCAGGAGCTGGGAGGTTGAGGTACAGAAAACTGACACTGTTTTAAAAAAACCGTAAAGTGTGGCATTTGAAAGTGTGCCTCCGTTCTCCACATGTTTTCTCTTTTTTAGCACCACCCTCTGTTTAACTGAAGAGCGTGGCATTGGACCCATATGCTCCAACACTCATTTGTTAGTGGGTGTTGATTTCAGTTTGTTCAGGGGTCTGGTTGTCAGTTGCTGGATGCCGCCCTGAGACAACCTCTCCTGGGACAACCTCTCCTGGGACAACCTCTCCTGGGACAACCTCACCTGGGACAACCTCACCTGACCTGCTGCGACATTGCTAGCGCCAGACAGACCAGCGAGTTGGACCCCCCCAGGACTCACTTAAGATCAATTACAGCTCCAAATGGTCCCTGGAACACTCAGACAGCCTGTTGGCCTTAATTACTGTCAGCTTTGCCTTAGAAACCATCGAGCCATCACCCCTCACTTTAACAGAGAGAACCGCAATGAGGCTGAGTCATCTCAAGTTACCGCGTGACTGGCAAACCTGCTTAAAAAGGGCTATAAAAGAAAACAATAACTGCCTTTTTCTGTTTTTTTCCTTCCCTTTTTTCCATCCACGAGAGCCCAGGTGTGGAGAGAGTCCTGGAGGCAGGACTGGAGCAGCAGGAGCGAGGTGCAGGTGTTTGGGAATAGGCAGGACACTGGTGCAATCACTGAGCTGCTGTACTGTTTTAGCGTAGAGGAGTATCAAAGCAAGCAAACATAGTAGGATTCAAGTGTATCACAAATTGCTTTCTTTTTTCTTTCATCCTCTTTCTTTCTCACCACACACTCACACACACACACACGTCTGGGCCATCCACTGAGCCAGAGTGATGAAAATGCTACATGGTGGTTCATGGATTCAGCTTGGACACTTTGGCCTGGTTATGATTTCCACCAGGCTTTCTACATAATACAGCAA
>JAOXYF010000003.1:23358310-23379370 GCA_028565775.1 Sternarchorhynchus goeldii
CTACAGTGAGAGGGGATCTAGAAGCCTAACTACAGTGAGAGGGGATCTAGAAGCCTAACTACAGTGAGAGGGGATCTAGAAGCCTAACTACAGTGAGAGGGGATCTTTGCAGGGAGCTCCTAAAACATCCTGGTCCTGAAATACACTCCATCCATTCTTAACACAGTTTGGCTTTGACCTCTTATATAAGACCTATTAGGAACATGGATTGCACACTTCCATGGGATGCATACCAGGGATTTGGGACATTCATTGGAAGGCAAACCAGGATATTCTTTGGAAGGCCGGAGGGTCGCATCCTTAGCTGGAAGTTGACTTTCATAGCCCAAATGTTTTTGCTGGGAGTAATTGACATGTAAATACTATTACATTTCCCAAGGCAGTAAATCATCATTTCTTCTGAATATTATGATAGAGAGATGATTGTTGTCTGTAATTCGGTCTCCCGTCTTTAGATCACGGACTTCCCCATCTAGTCAGAGGGTTTTACTGCACTGTCTCTACGATACAAATTTAAAAACATTTTCTTCTTTGTATCCTTCTTCACAATAGAAATCACTTTGAACATTATTACATAATGTTAATAAGGAGCTGTACTATGCTGGAGAGAGAGAGAGAGCCAGTGGTTGTTTGCCAGCTCAAGTGTATTTAAGTAATGAGGTCTTTAACGAGAAGCAGCTAATCGGTGTATAACGAATCAAAATCAGTTTTCTCATGCCAGTAACTCCACCTGAAGGCAATCTCACACCTTCACTCTTTCTAAGGCTTATAAATATTGAAATTATAGGGCTGTGACATCCATATCCGATCCAAAGCGTGAAGTTTTGGGGTAAACATATTTCTGTAATTGCTAATTAAAAACATGATAAAGAAAGGAATCTGGTAACTAGTGTTGTGCTAATCTGTGTTTGCATGTCTGTATTTGCATAAGTATGTCTATCTGGTATGTATTTGTAATATACTGTGTACTTGTTGAGCTGGATATCTGCATGCATGCTGTTTGGATGCTGGTCCAAGGTTTAATGCAGGATGATGCTTTTCTGCAAGAATTTGTTTTTATGTCTGTTGGTCCCATTTTGCTGCGCTCAGCCTCTGTTTCATTGTTTGTTTTGTTTGTTGGAGTGAGGGGTAGGGGGTGGCTGCAGTGAAGGGCCTCTCCATCTAATAAAAATGAGAGCCAGACTCCTCCAGCAGTCCCAGCACTGTCAACTCTCCAGCCAAAACCCCCCGGCTCGGGTAAACACACTCAGGCTGCAACATGAAAGAGTGCCCTTCGGCAATGAGTCATTCACTCACTCCTTCTCTCCATTTAACCCCCCATGCATCACTGACCACAAAAAAGAGAGCCTAGGGGTAGTTCTGAGGGGCGATTAAAAGCAGGCTGACCTGGGCCACAGCTGACTCTAGTGAAACCCTGTGAGCTGGTGTGTTGATGCGTTTTCCACGCACCACTTTGCTTTACCTTGGTAGCACGTGTTCAGCTTTTAACAATCGATCCAGCGGTCCGGCATCTGGTCGGAACAAAGGCGGGTTTGAAACACTGCGCCACGTTCATTACCCTGTCCACGAACCACTAATCATGATCACAAGAACAGCAGAGAGGCAGGGCGGGTGACCCCTGACTGCCTGCCCCCATCGCCACCTCCAGCTCACACACGCTTCCTGTCCCTCTGATTTACACTGCACTTCAGCCTTTAGGAGTTGGGCTGGAATTTACAGTGGGGTCAAAGACACCCACTGTGCCACCTGGGAGAGCTTCTTACCACGGCCTAACGCAGGCTGGGTCTGACAAGTGTGTGGAGATCAGGTGTGCGTCATCAAAAACCGACCTGGTCCCGAGTTCAGCTTGAGATACGGTGCGTTTTGAGATGTAACATTCCCACTGCCAATATTGTCCAGCAGAGACTTATGAAGTAGTTACAGTAGAAAACAAACAAACAAAAAAATACCCTACCCAATCAAGATTCAGCTCCAGTGTGGAGACACAACAAAGAGCTTATCGAGACGAAAGGGAGCCCAACAATACACAATGGGCAACGTGCTGTGACTCACTGGCCTTCATCCGTAACCAGAGAGTGAATCACACCAATTTCAGGCTGGACTTGGAGACCCCCAAGTTCTGTGTGCTACCACACACAAAGATGCTTCCGGTCCTCTGGAGCCCACACAGAACACTGCGAGGCTTTAACAGACGTCTCTGTCTCTCAGTCTTTGGGAATCTTCATTGTGTGTGACATATTTTTATTTACTATGACTAGGAACAGTATTTCATACAGAGGATGACAGGCAGGATTTCCGTATCCAGAATAAGCAATGAAAATCCAGCCATCGTGTGTCTATTCTCATTAGACTAAACTGCTTTTTTTCTGATCGAAGACTACATGACAAAGAATCCCACTTAGGATCTGGGTCTATGGAGGGTCTTTGGAGGGTCTGTGGAGAATTTATGGAGAATAATGTTTCAAATGGTTGAATTCAAGCTCAGCCTGCGATTCCAAATCGGCAGATTTTGTAAGACACCAAAAAAAATAATAATTCTGTTGCCTGTGAATTAGGTCAATTTTTAATCTTTAATAAAGAAAAAACATGCCTGTGTGAACAAAACATCAAATGCCTTGACTATCTTAAAGGATATCTCTCCTGGAGTATTTTATTCATGGTTTTCTCAACCCTCTTTTCTCTCTCACAGAGTGCAAAATCAGGCTTTTGCTACCACAGAGATTACGTGTTAGAAATATTTACAAGTAAGCCATGTTTAGTAGACGTGGTTATCATTATTAGATTAGATTGGTTAGATCAAGTTTTTGTTTTATCTGTGATCACACTTATCTCAGTCCTGACATGAAATTTTGTTGTGCAGGTTTAGTCACTCAATAATGAGAGTTAAAGTAGTGCTTCAAGCCACATTTAACAGCACAACAAGCAGTCATTATCAAAAAATGGCACTGATTAAGCTCCAGTATCTTCAAGCATGTTATTAATGTTGATTTACTGCAATGAGGTGTCTCAATACATCAAACATCAAAAACATCAAAACATCAATGCATCTGTTCACATCAACTACTTTTCCAAGATGAAAACACAGATTTGGCCAAATAATATGACATTCATCTATAAATCATTACAAAATCGACGCATTACTTCACAGTCTGACAAAAAACATCAAAACAACGCATACACGTAGGAGGGAGGTAAAATAAACGTTAGAATTATTACTAAGCAGGTGACCGCCATCTAGTGGTGCAAATTGCACAAAGCAAAGAAAAAGTTACATCCTTATAAAAATGAACGTCCTACTAATTCTTGTCACTGCAAAGAATATAGAAAAGGGTAGCATACTGGTGTCTGGCTGTTGAAATGCCAAGAAGGGTGATTTATTAGAGGACCACGAATTGTCTAAGGTGTCCTGAATTCTCCAGTTCCTTATAGAGAAGTTCTCACCTTCAGGACTGGCTGCTCTGAGCCCTTACAGCAAACAGAAAATAAATAAATAAACAAATAAACAAACGAATAACATACCAGTACTTCCCAGACAAGCTGGGAAACAAATTATAATTCTGTAAATGTATCTATAATGTTAAATATCTGTTTGAATAGGTGAGGGTACATAAACAAACAGGTCATTTTCCTAGCCTCTACAACATGAGCTATAGGAAAACACTGATAACTCCTGCATACATCTGGAACTATGTCTGATTCTTCAACAACCACACACCAAACGTGTGGGCGTGAACTGAATTACAGTCTGTAAACAAAGCATCACTAATGATGGGATTCCTTAACTGAACATTGCATAATAATATTAGATAACCTAAACACCCAAACCCTTTTTATCCAGGACCATGTAGTGTAATAAAACTGTAATACGATAGACTTTTCCACTGCTTTAAATTATACTAAATATGTATGTTTCATAGAGGATTGTATTTCACGCATGACACATCTCGTTGGTTAGGAGACTTTATCTTCAATGTGAATTCTGATAAATCATAAGTCAGCAACACACTAGATCTGTTTCAGAAGAGACACGATGAACGTCTTCAATCCTTAACAAGTGCGTGGTATAAGTGGACGGAGCGTTTCCCATGTACTGTCCATTACCATCAACCAGGTCAATAAATTGCTATGCCTTCGCTAAAAGGCCTTTTAGTGCTAATGGAGAGGTAATTTAGTTAAAAACATAAACCTTAGTTCATGATACCCGGGACAAATAATTTCAACTTAAACAAATAACAAATTACATTTATCTTAAAGATTAAAAACAACCATTGGCAGAAAAACACCCCCTACCCTCCACCAATTGCACCAGTTATAAAATAATAGCATCGGACCGAAGAATTTTATTTTTGTTTGAAAAAATGTTAACGTAGCCTAATCTATATTTGGCCTGAAATGCCAAACTATTTGACCTTTCAAGTTACGAAATGATCACGCAGAAGGAATTGATTTCTTCAAGAGACATGTTACTTCACAGACCTGATTGTGAATGTACAGTTAATGTTTCTCTTCTTCAATGTACAAAGACATCATTTAAAACGTACGTTAAATGAGTCAACATTATTGTTCTGTCCTACACTCTGCCTGGTGTCTGCCTCAAACGTAATCCTTTAACAAGAAAAAAACCAAAAAAAAAAAACACATACCCTACCGTAAATCCAGAAAGTGTTGCGCATTGTACAAACGCCTACCTCATTTGCCAACGAATTGGGATACACCTTTACCTGTCTTTTTTTAAACCCGTGTTTTCACGTGATCGTTTTAAATTGCTAAGTGAAATGTTTTTTGCCGATCTCGTGACGTGTTACCCGTTAAGAACCAGCAGTCTTGTTCCGTGGGGGTTCATGTCTTCGTAGGAATTTTAGCTTCCCTCCCCAAGCACGTCTCATCCGGCCGGTTTTTCAAGTTTGAGCGTAGTCTGTAACAGCTCTCGCTCAGGTACACAGGTAGAGAGACGGAACCGCGGCGGCTGCTTGAGACGTGAAGAAAACATGGAACAGTAACTGGATGAATATATTGTCCGCGGACATTAAAATAGATTGTTTGAAAAAAGGTGAGTGATGTTTTATTTATTTTACAACGATCCGCAGTTGTTCATCGGCATGTTTCTAAATTGCTGACACCACGTAAGCCTTCAAGGTGTGTCTTTGTCAGGTAACGTAGCATACGTTACTTTGGTTGTAGTATGGCATCTTCTGTCCCGTTTTAATGATCTGATTTAATAGTATAATGGTTTTGTGATTTAGGTTTCGCTACATTATGAATTTGAAAGAAGTGTTGTGTAACACGGAGCGAAAAAGATAAATAACTTTTGTCATTTCGTACGAAGGTGGAAACCTCCGTACGGAGGTGGAAATCAATCGTTGCTAAATGTGCACCACCGCCTGGTGTAGTAATATGTGCTACTGTAATCTGCGGGACTACTTTTGCAATTTCAGTGTATAACATATGAAGGGAGGGATTCACGAACGGACAGGTGTAAGTCTGTACTGCTATATTATAAAACGAGTAGACAAGAGGGGGCCGAGTTGGACAATAAAACTGTAGGGTAAATTGGATTGCATAAGTAATCTGGAAATACGCACACGTGTGAGTGAGTGAAATATTTGTATCGAAAATCAGTATTGTAATGCTGCCAGCCGAATATCTAGCCTTTGTCTCATTTATATTCATCCTCCTCACGCTGGTCAAACATTATAAATAAGGAGATGGAATATACACTGCTTTGATGTGTGTGTGTGTGTGTGTGTGTGTGTGTGTGAGTGAGTGACCTGAAAGAATAATTAAAATTTGTATGGCTGGATGTGCAGATGATTTACTTGAGGTGTTCTAAAACAGGTATTGATTTGAAAAGAAAGGTGCTCACTGGTTACCTTTGTGTTTTTTTCCCCATGTGATATTCATAAATGCATCTTAGGTCATGGTGATGAGGGTTATGTGTTTAGGTATTTCAGTGGGATCTGGAGTCTTATAACCACTTTGGCTTTTGACCTCCATTATTTCGGAGTGGAGTCGCACTATTTTCAGACGTACCACCTTGCCTCCTGGTGTGCACTTTCTGATTGTTGAGTCGCACGACTTTCAGATGTGTGAGAATTGGAGCACGTCCTTTGGTGCTCTGCTGCTGTAGGATTCCCAGTCTCCTCTTTCAGACCCCTCTTCAATCTTTAATGGAAGATGGTGTTGCCTGTAGAAGCTGCAACAGACACGTGCAGCACAGCTGTAGAACACAGGCGCTCTTTAAGATGGAAGCACCAGTAACATCTTGAACACATCTCTCTGTCTCTCACCCCCCCCCCCTTCTGAGTTAATATTGTCACTGTTTTGTAGAAACCAGTGCTACACACAAGCAATTCAAATTGGGCTGTTTGAGAGATCTTGATTGAATGGCAGTTTATTGGTGATAGCTGTTCTCCCACACTGTGTGTGTGTATGTAAGGACTTATAAAGGTCCTCCTGCTACATACAGATTGTCACTCTGTAATAGTTGAGAGAGCCAGGTTCCAGGGCCCCTATCAGGCTCCTGGTTACTGCTGGTGTACATGCAGTGTACAACCTCTGCAGTGATGACTTTACCACACTAGTAAATGTAAGAGGGCCAAGGAAGAAAGTCTATGGCTCAAATGTACAAGTCTAGCACCTTTCCTGGCACCTTACTGCTCTTTTCATTTTTATTCTGTTCTGTCTTCTTGGGCTCTTCTCTTAGCGTAAGACTGTTCTTGTTATGCACGTGTGCTTGTAAGTGTCACATACTTTGCAAAACAAACTATTCTGATTCTTCTAAGGTTTCGGAGGAAAAAAGCCAAAGCCATCACTCAAGAACACATTAAGCCCCTTTAATAAACATATGTATTACATTCAGATTAACTCAAGTATATTAACTGTGTTAGATGAACTCCAGTATACTAATTGGTGGGTATAGGAATTGTTCTAGAGTGTGGTGGAATTGTTCTAGAGTGTGGTGGAATTGTTCTAGAGTGGCGTTTAGACATGCTGTCAGAAATGTTTGACCCCTGCTGGTTTTATGCACAGCTCTGGTTAGGACACCTGAATGTCTGTGCATGTCCATCACATTCTGAACACTACAGTAGGACACTACAACACCTGAGTCAATATACATATATACATATATTTTAATGTCAAGAAACTTGTTCAGTACAGTGTTGTAGTACTTGACCCCATATAAATGGTCACAAACGTGTCTGCAAGCGACTTTGTATTCAACCTCAACTCTGTACTGAGTATGAAACTTCGACCTGAGATCAGTTAAGACTGTAGAATATCTGATCACTAAATACAGATAGAAAAATGAATGTAGAATTGCGTTCATAAGCTTGGAACATTTCAGCTGCTGTTTAATTTAAAGCTTATTCATCATATCTCATTATCAGATGCTGTCAAAATGAAGAAATGCAGTGTACGTGTTTTTTTGGGTGGATTCTTTTGTGTTTAATATATCATTAATTTCTTAGTTATGAAAGTTAAAGTAAACACAGTTGTTATAATGGTTTAGCACTTAATTTGTAGTTGCAGTTTGATATCAGATTAATGTTTTTTCCCCCCCAGATTAATGTTTTTCTTATGATTTCTGGGCTTGGTTTCTATTCAGACTTGGTTAATTGTGGTTTTAATTAAGTCCTTAATTAATTAAAATCTTAACTAATTATGTTGATCTCCCTTAAACTTTCAGGGATTTTGGCACAGTGAAAACTTTGCTTGTTTTCCTCTTTTTTTTTACTCCATAAATGTTTATTGTACGTCTTGTATTTCAACCCACAGTGATTTTCAGTACCATGAGGCCATGAATCCTTCCCTCCTGAATGTTTCTGATGTTTCTTCAGTACTGGTGCAGACTAGCAATATGAGCAAGAAACTTCGGTTTTATCCATTCAAAGGAGATATGGATTTAATTTTCTTTGGTGTCTGCATCAGTAAAATAATATCTGAGTACCAGATATGATCAAAGCTCTAGAAGTATGAGCAATGTAACTATCATCTTGATTTCTGTTCTTGCTATGATGTGCATCGACTGTATGTGCATGTGGCTCTAGTTTGAATATTCAAGGAACCCAATGGTTTTGTGGGAAGGGTTTCTAGGCCTGATCCAGGTTTACAGAGGTTGTAATTGTCAGAAGTTAAAAAGCATCCTTGTAATGATCACTTGCTTAATCCCTTCTGGCTGCTGGTATGTTGTGTTTGCCTGTCAGTAATTTGCTGTCATCGTGTCCTAAACCACTTTGAAATGCTTGCCTTGCAAAAAAAACCCAACCAGAGACCAGTGTCTCCGTGTTGGTGGTTTCATACTGGGTGTTTTATGTAGACACATGGTTTAATTTGCATGGCATATTGGATCATAACACTCAATAACTGTTGGTGACGCTGGCCATTCTTACCATTATTGAAAGCAGGACTGAAACTTTGATGGCAGGTTGGATTACAAACGGCCATTTGCCAACGTTTATACGTTTTTACTTGTAAGATTGATGGATGATTTAAACAGTGAACAGTAAACAGCGTGTCCAGCCTTACATCAGACTCCTACAGTAAGTTCTGTAGGTGTGTCTAATGGATTGTGCAAGTACAACTCATTTGTTGTTTTTCTGAGTTTCTGTCTGGAAACTGTTTTGTTCTTCACTGAAACACGCAGAGCCTGTTTTAAGTGATCACCTCTGAGTTTAAAGAATGTACTATTATTAAACCATAGTGAGAGACGCATTTACAGCAACGTACTTGGGGTTCCTGGGTGGGGCTCTGGTTCTGACATAGTAAAAACTTCATTATGCTGTTGTTCAGTGAAAGATTTTGCTGTCTCTGCTTTGACGTACACGGTTGAGAACAGGGTGAGACGGGTCACTGGCTGCTGCCACAGGGGCTCATGTATAGCAAATTACGAATAGTTCTTTATATGCCCATCACACTAGTTTGATTTGAAAATGCTTACTGTGCTCTTGGACAGCTAAGAAATGAACTAGTACAGCTTTATTGTGTATTTGGGGAGTTCCAAAGACACACTGCTGGTTTTGGTTGAAACCCGTCCGCTGTCTTCTGAGACGCTCTGCTGTTTCTGACCCTGGGCAGTAGTAGTGTTTCCTGTTTCTGACCCTGGGCAGTAGTAGTGTTTCCTGTTTCTGACCCTGGGCAGTAGTAGTGTTTCCTGTTTCTGACCCTGGGCAGTAGTAGTGTTTCCTGTTTGTTACTTTGCCTTGGGCTCTTCTAGGTGTCGCACCTGCAGCCTGCAGCCATCAGAGCAGAGTATGTGATGACTAACCTCTTACTGGGGATTGATGGTAAATGATTTGGTGATTTAGGAAGTGAAGGACTCCTGTAATAGGCCTGCTGGGTCCTTTGCAGTGACCTGCATGTCTCTCTTTTGCTTAGTAAAATTTTTTTTTTTTTTGCTGTACAGACTTCACAACCAAATCATTCATGTAAGGACGTGAGGCCAAGGCTTTGGAATTTGAATTTTCAGACTTGTGACGCAAATGGAAACAAATTTGAATTGAGACGCTGAATAGCAAGGATGTTATAAATTGGCTTCATCTCTGTGAAAACTTGTCAGACTGAGATGGAAATCAAACTTCCCCATAGTGTGTCCTTATCTCAATAAAGGAGGTTTGCTGTAAAAGTCTTGAGACAATGAAACTGCTGGCAGCTTTGTGAAGGCTTTCTCTTTTACATGCAGTGTTTAGATGTTGGATTCAAGGCTGGCAGTGCCAGTGTCAAGCACCAGTGTAAGATTACCGAACAAGCTTCAGTGCACTTGCGTAATAGCCTTTGCTACTGCTGAAGTTCAACACATGAGTATTTACAGCAGCAATGGATGTGTGGATACAGAACCGGTGAACCTGCATGACTCGAATGATGTAATCATTTAAGACAGTTGTGACCTGCATTTTCCCCAAGAAATATTTGCTAATATTTGACTCATTAAATTAGACTCTGTGTGAGTGTGAGTCACTAGGCAGTTTGGTTAGGAACTTCCCTGAGGAGGATATTCTGTGGGTAGGTATCTTGGATAGGTGAGAGCAGGCAGTACTGGAGGCACTGTTACTACGGGATCGATTTCTGGAACGTACTATTGGAATGTAAAAGACTCGTTTTAGCAAGAGAAGGAAAAAAAAAAGAGAAATCCTTCCAGGTGTTTCCCAGCCATGATGTGGATCAGTCCTGATGAACCATGGTGGGGGTGGATCGACATGCTGACTCCCAGACGATTTAATCTCCTCTCAGGAAGGAGACCTTCTACCAGAACCTGCGATCAGTGCCAGTGCGCTCTCTCTGCCTGTCTCGTCTCTCCGTCTCTCTCTCTCTTTCTCTGTTTCTCACACGCATACACACAACCCTCTTCTTCCTCCTGTCTCTCTTCGTCTTCCTCCCCTGGCCTGCTGCTGTAGGTGCTGTTGCATTACCCCATCAGGCAGGTTTTACTCAAACCAGTTTGCTCAGAACTGCCACGTCCTGTGTGTACAGCTCAGCCACGGGACACCTGCTGGGCCCTAGTTTCCGTCCTGTAATGTCCTGAACAATTAATGACGATGTCTTGAACAAAGCCCACCCCTCATGCTTCTTTAACATACTCTCTTCTATGAAATACCATGCAGTGAGTTAACAAATTCAGATTTAATTAAAAAATATATATTAAAAAAAAATCTTACATACCATATAAGGGAGCACAGATATTTAAAGGGGATTTGCTCCATCTATGCAATGGTAACCGTTTCAGTATTTCTTTTTGAATGAGCATGTTTTTTTTTACTTTTTCTTGGGATATGAATAATTTAAACTTCAGGTTGCTCAAGCAGTATGAAGTGAAGCTGTAGCTACATGGCAGGAACCCTGAGGCTACATGGCAGTAACGTGTAAAACCATTCCGGCTCTGCCAGTCACTTGGTTTTGTTCTGTGTGATTACAGAAAGTGTGTTAATAACTTCACCGCAACTGGATGTTTTAAAAACGAGCAGTTATTTTAACGAGGCAGTGATCCATCGCACATGAGCTTCTGTTGTCCTCATGCTGTCAGGACTCGAGTCCCATTCTCATTGTGTGTCTGGGACCTCATGAGAACAAACAGCCGTTTGAATTCAAAATGAAAAACAACACATTTTGTTACCGTTTGCTTCTGCCATCATACATTTTTAAAAACTACTTGGTTCATATTTTTATTTGCAAACTTGAAATAATCTTTAATAGATTTCTGAACAATATTTGTTTATTTCTTCACTCATCTTCCTTTATTACGTTTGGTTTCATGTAGGCTCATGTTTGGTTCACACAAGTGGATGGAATCGTTTCGTTACAACACAGCACTGCTTCTGTGTAGGACGTTGATTTGGGTGCCTTCAGTGTGATGGTCACTTCAACCCTGATCCTTACAACCACAGATCTGCAGGATGGAGATTTGCAGCAGCACGGCCTCTTGCACTCGGCGTGTTCTGTTCAGTCCGTTTTTCATGTTTCTCATTAGATGATCTTAAACCTGAGTTTAACGTGTGAAGAAACCTGGTGATGGTTTTAAGAGTTCCTGATTCTCTGAGCAGTGTTTACCGAGTCCTCTGACTAGCCCAGTGCGCCCACAGATCAAACATTTGCTTCCCGTTAATTCCTTTCTTCACTTATTTGCGTGTGTGTATGCGTGCATGTACATACAAGTGCACACCCACTTGCATCTGACCGTGCCTGAGTTGGTGTGTGTGTCTCTCTCTCTCTCTCTCTCTCTCTCTCTCTCCCCCTCTTTCTGACTCTCTCTCTCTGGGTGGAGTGTCCCACTACCCCACCGTACTGCAACTGCATAATTGAACATAAGGAACAGATACATCAGCTCAGCGTTAACTAGGCATTTCTGAACGGCAGCACTTGAACTGATGCCTGCTTTATTTTAATAAAGTGGTTTAACTAAATGGGTTCATTGTTTTTTCTTTCCTTTTTGAAAAGCTGCTTGGGGTCTATTATGCATCTGGAGCTAATCGCTGTTAAAATATGTCATATCATCCTGAAACAAAAAGACATACTGGTTACACCAGTTATTCTTGTAAAAGTCCGTCAGAATGTCAGGCTTCTCTGGATATGGAGCCTGTCTGTGAATGTAGGAATTGCCAACAAAATACCTTTTATTTAGCTGGTGAATGTTCTGTGTTTATGAGGCCCCTGTTGTAACAGATGACCACAGGAGTGTGTCGGGGCTGACGGGTGTAGATGACACAGACCCTAATGTGGAGGACGGGTGAAGGCTCAGAGAATGGGAACGACTACACCTGGTTTTCATCAGACACCAGCAATGTTTACCCTGACAACACAGGCTTCAACAATTGTCTTGCAAAAGTGGAGTTCTCTGAAATGATTTATTTTAAAGGGGATTATATTGTCAAAACTGTGAACCTCTTTTTTTTTTTTCGGTACTAAACTATTTCTCTAAATTTAGACTAATATTTAAAATGTTAAATCTGTCTAGCATGAGGACTTGTGGAGAGAACTGACAAAACTGGATAAAACTGCACAAATCTCTTTCCGTAGTTCCCTGGTAGCACCCACATGCATGCGAATTCTGAATGAATATATGCTTCATGAATAATGACATGAGAGCATTTTTATTTAAAGCACTATTGCTGTACATTTATGGCCCTCGATAAAGACGGTGAGCACCGCGTTTCCCAGAAGCTTCATAATGTTACATCGTTTCCTGATCTTGGTGTTAAGAATCTTTACCTGTTTCCCATAACCTGTCCTAACTATGTAAAGAGCTATTTAATCTCCTGCTTCTTTGTTTTTAGCTTGCAAAAAAACGCTGTGTAACCGTGTATATACACACACACACACACACACACACACACACACACACAGATGTTATATATGTATGAGATATATCGTGTGTGTGTGATTATATAGATGTTTTAAGCATGAAAATGATGATGATCTGGTGAATGGCCTCTTCAAAATCATATAAATGGAGAGAGAACATAAAACCCACAAACCAAATCTTTGTGGTATGTGCTGTCATTTAACAATTGCTTCATCCAATGTTTACAGGCCACTAAACTGCATTTTCTACTTAAGCTGAATGTGCAGACCTTAAAAGAGCCACATGTGCAGAGAGAGAGAGAAAGACAGAGAGACAGAAATATCTTGCAAACACACAGGCTTCCCCTGACTTACAGACTCACCAGAGAGATGTTTCATCGTGTATCATCATGGATGTTTCAAAGTAAACTAAATGCCTGAAGGTAATATAAAGCGCCTTTTTAAACGTTGTTCGACCTGCTTGCTTTAATTCATTTATTCGTTTTATTTCAGGCTCATTAATATGGATGTTTTGAATAACAGTGACACATTTACACTAATACGAAAAATTCTGTTGAACAAACCCAGATATTTTGTCCTTTGTTTTGATGTCCTTTGCCACAATTGTTCAGAAAAATTTGGAACTCGTTTGTACAGTAAGCAAAATGAAGGCAAGAGTGAGTCTGTGTTTTTACTGCAGTACCACAAAACACAAACACAGTGGGAGATGAAAAACAGCAGAAACACCTACCAGAGCTCTGGATATGGGTCCTGTGTAAGTGTGTGTGTTGAGGTGTGTGTTTGTGTGTGTGTGCTCAGCAGTGTCTGTGGAGAACAGGGTTGATGTTGTTGAATGTTTTATTTCTGGTGCTGATTATCAAAGGTATTGTTAAAATGAAAACTCGGCATACATGAGATTGAACACTAGAAAAGACCACTTCCAAGACTTCCAAGTGTTTTAGGGTTAGGCGATGAGATAACCAAATCAAATGTTTGTTCATGCATTATTTGGTTCTTGTGTGGTGTATCATTAAACCTCTCATTATCAGAAGTGCATGTTTAAATAGTGCTGTGAGAATGATCTCTCTCCTCCCACTGTTACAGCACCATGTAATCGGAGACTGTGGAATTCACGTTTCCCAGGAAAGACCTGACATTTTCCATGTTGTGAAGACAAACGGAGTCTGTTTTCACTGAGACTGAATGACGCTGGCAAAAACGAACGTCTTCTAGAGTGACTCATCTTGGCATCTTGGCTAATTTATCTAACAAGCCATGTGTTGCTAATGATGGTCTTGGTGTAAAATATGGTCGGGCTGCATGAATAAAAGAAGTAGGTGTTTAGTTACTTCTTGTTCACTTCAGCAGTTATAAACATCTGAATCAGTGTTTGTCTGGTGTTATTCAGGTTCCATTGCCCTTCCTGTTCAGTTCCACGTTCACTACAAGGTTTTGCTGATGTCTAAGGGCCATATTGGTGTAATGGTGGGATATTTTATAATGTTTAAGGCTCCCATTTGTGTAACTCCACCATATCTTTCTGATCTTCTGGGGGTTTAAAATCCATATTCAGTATTTTATCCTTTATAGTAATTTGTTTATTCATTTGTCCTAATCTGTCTAGAAAAAAAGATGTACAAACTAACAACTAACTAGCTCGCGGGATTATTTCAGGAGTGGGGGGGGGGCTTTTTCATGTCCTGATGTCCTGTATACACACTGCTGCTCACATTATCCTTATCACTGCAAATGTGTGTAACCTGGGCTCCTAATACACAAATGTCACTGTATGGTAAGACAGTTTTTTCCGTGTACTGAGTCTGGATAAACACTGTGTGGGAGACTGAGGAACATTTTACAAGCTGAATCATTCTTTTGAGATCTTATTCCGTGTTGACATAGTGTTACACACCCCTTGTACTTCTCGTTATAATTAACCATTTAATAGAAATTGACCATTAGAACAAATCTTGTACAATATAAAAATGTCGGAATCATCCTTCTGACAAAATGTCTGAAAGTAATCATTCAGTCAATTGGCAGGATGATGTATAATGAACAAAAAGACCTTGTCTTAAGTTTACACATCTTAAGTTTTACACATGCATGTGTTGTGGGCTGTCGTGCTATTTTGCACACGAATGTAAATTTGGATCACCGTGAAGGTCAAGGTAACAATCTGCTTTGTCTTTAAAAATCTCAGTGGTGTCATTTTGCGTAAAGAAACGTATTTGGTGTGACTCACTTTTGGGTCAAGGTTTCCAGTTCAGTGAATTACAGAATATTTCAAACGATCCACAAGAGAGAGTAATTAACACTATAGAACAGAAGAATGTTGTAAAAAGAGACTCAAAGTCTTGTCCAGTGCTCTTCAACTCCATTCATGCTGTTATGAAGCTGTAAAGCAGTGGTTCTGTGGAGACCAAGTTCAAATCGTATGAACCGAGAAAGATTTGAGACAAACTGATAGAAGGAGAACTG
Organism: Sternarchorhynchus goeldii; assembly: GCA_028565775.1. Classification (NCBI taxonomy): domain Eukaryota; kingdom Metazoa; phylum Chordata; class Actinopteri; order Gymnotiformes; family Apteronotidae; genus Sternarchorhynchus; species Sternarchorhynchus goeldii. The sequence goes on from JAOXYF010000003.1 coordinate 23,373,563, forward strand.
AGTGGTGAGCAGTTGCACAGGAAACCTTGGCATGCACACCACCACACCTAGACAGGACAATTTAGCGTAACAAGCTCTGTTTATAGCACCACAATGATGATGATCTAATTATTTGTTAATGTTCGTTAATGGCTGCAGAAACTGCTTTATCTGCATACTCCTTTTCATTCATGAGTATTATAATATATGATTCTCTTTTGAGAATTTATTTTGTAAATAGATTAGCACAAATTGAAGTCCTGCCTTTATAATAGAAATGGTGGAGTGTTACTTGTAAATGAAAATCATACTGGCAGAGTGTAAAAGAAACCGTGTCGTTTACTGTACATGTAATGCATAGTGTAGTCTTTTTAGAATTCTGCCACTCTGTGTGAACCTGTGCAGAACTGCATAATGATTTGTGTGGACATAGTCTGTTTATTTATTCTCTTATAGAGTTTCAGTTAACAAAAATTTGTAACTTTGTAAAGATTTTTTCTTTCTTTCATTGTCCGTTGTTGTCTTCCTCTCTCTCTGGCCAGTGTCCAGTCTGTCAGGATGAGTCGACCCCGTGCAGACTCCCAGGACTCCCTGGAGCCCGATGATGAGGTCATGCCATACAGTGACGATGAGACCGATGAAGAATTGGACCAGGAGGACGAAGAGCTGCCTCCAACTGTGCCAGCTGTGGAGCCCGGTCAGTCACTGTTTGGACCATAGTTTTTATGTTAATATTTCACCTAGGGGATTCAGCACTGTACTGAAATGAAACGCAGACAGTACTGAACTCTTATGCACGACACCCATCTTTTTATGAGAATGAAACCGTGTTGAAGTGGGTGAGGCACAGTGTCCACATCACTTTATCTCCTCACATGTAACCTCTAAGACTTTGATTAAATGCTGCAATCATCTGCTATTCTAAATGTATTGCATTACATGATGCTTGGTACTATACTGTGAATCTGCTGGCTCACTTGCGGGAAACCACAGCTGTTCTATCAAGCCATTTCTCTGACCTGGGATCTGTAGATAGTTCTGTTTAGAACACAATGTTTTGGCCTGAATTCTGCCGTGTTCCGGTTATCTGTAGTTTTAGATTAATACTTTCTGTCGTTTTGGATTAATTTGTTATTTCTGAATTATTAACGTTTTTGAATTTTCTAATTTTAATGTTCAGAAGCAGGATGGAAAGTCAAAGCGAATGACAGAGATTTCTGCAAACGTCCTGAATTCCAGAAGAAGGTCTTCCTGTGCTTGAAGAAGAGCAAGTACTCTGTAAGTGGAAAAGCTTTTTTCTCGATTGTGGAACCTACACGTGATGATTTGTTTACACCAGCAGATGTCCTCTGTGTTTACACCAGCAAAGAGACCTTGTCCTCTGTGTTTACACCAACAACACTTGTGGCTGGAGTTCAGTACTTTATTCCACACTTTCATCCTTGTAAAGCAGACAGACACTTCAGTAGCAGACAGTGTCCCTTCCTCAGTGCTGAAATAAGACAGAGGTTTGGCAGCAGAGGCCAGTGTCTTTTCTATGAGGTCTAGCGATGCCACTTTAATGGTGGAGTTGCCATCTGAGACTTGTGGCATCGGTTCAGAGAGGGCTGCATGATTTTGGCCTGCCATCAATCACTGACAGCCACGCTGTGTGTTGACATGAAGCCTAATTCATAAATGACGACTCCAACTACTTAGGCCACGCACACACTTCTCCGATACAGCGCTGTAAAGGCACGACCTAACCCTAACCCTAACTAAAAAAAAACAGCTTCTGTTCCACTGCAGTTCATATCCTAAACAGCTAATCCCTGTGCATATTTGTACAATACTCTTTTCCAATGTTTACACTCACCACCCACTTTATTAATGCATTTTTTAGCTGTACAGTCCCAGAATGTACCTGTTCTTTTGTGGTGTTTATGTGATTAATGTCTGTAGTGTTTAATGTTGTCCTTTTTTTTCCTGAGGTCAGTGTGAATAACCATTCCAGTGGATGAATTGTTTTTCTCTCTCTTTTCCACCATCATTACTAATGTAAGACAGTGCTTCACTGTACCACTGCGTACCGTGGTAACACGTTCTACCTCCTCCATCCCCTCTCCTGATCAGTATCTCGGCTGGCTTTGAATTATTGCTGGAGGTGAAACCTTTATTTACCCCCTTCTCGCTTTCTTTGAAATGAGGCTCGGAACGCGTGTTCCCTTAATCAGGAGACTGGAGCTCTTCCTCGATCGGTGGAGGAACTGTGATCACTGATCGGGTTCAGCATCTCCGTTACAGGCCCAATTTGTTAGAGACGTTCGTGTCGGTTTCCTGTGACTTCAGACCAGGAGCTGGATCCACGTCCCCAGCCGACGCCAGTTCCAATCCGCATGCCTGTCCGAGGGAGGGCTGTCCTACTCTGATGCCACTGTAGCAACAGCAATCTTTCTGTAATAGTTTTTCTTTTGGAGCACGTTTTTCTGCCTGCTGCCATCAATGAAAGTGTAGTTGTTGTGGGTGTTGTGGCATTGGAATTCAGCCACTCCCCTTGTGGGGCGGGGTCTGGAGGGGGGCACTTGCCTCTAGCGGTTCATTTGTCATCTTGCTGTTGTGTGCTCTCGCGTGTTAAAACTCGTCCCGGTTGACTGCGCTAGCTTGTGACATAGTACAGCGGCTGTTTCAAATCTTTTTGAAACATTGCATAAAAGTTTCACTCTTCAGTGTCTGTAGAACAAGACCCAACCCTGCAGGCTTTGTGTTTGTGTGCATTTGTTTTAACACCAATTAAAGACATAAAGCTGTGGCTCTCTAATGGAGGCAAACGTCAGACAGAGAGCAGCATTTAAAGAGAATCTCTGATGAATAGTTAAGCTGGTTTCAAGATGGATATTAACGTCCCAGGGAGTCACTGTCTGCTGTGGTTCAGTAAATGGTTTTGTGGCTGTTTCCTGATGGGCTGAAGTGTTTAAAACCTTCCTGATCCTCTCCTGTGGAAGCGGATCTTGTTAATGGAGATTTCAGTCACCGTGACTCCGTTGCAACGCTAGCCGACCAGGAAAGATGCTGTCAGGAACAAAGATAAAGCAAAGTTATGATCCATGAGCTGACAGCACTGAAGCTAATCTTACAGTGTTGCTATAGGCCCTTAATTGGAAAAAGGTCTCATTTGAATTGTCAGCTGCAATCAAATCCTCATGGAGCTTCATGTTCATGTGGTGGTGTGTTTTTTTTTGTTTGTTTGTTTTTTAGGGAAATGATATCAAGACCTATAAGTACAATGCCGTTACCTTCATTCCTCTGAACCTGTTTGAGCAGTTTAAGAGGGCAGCCAACCTCTACTTCCTGGTGTTGCTCATATTACAGGTACACTAAAGATCCTTGTGGGTCTTTTAAATATCTTGACTCCTGTCCTGTTAAACGTATCTAGGACTTTGTGTTGGTGACTGATTTTCAGCCAGCATGATGGCCTTTGTTCTGTCCGAACAGATTTATTTACATTTCAGAAGTCTGTTGTGAACAAAACAGTGATGTGTGGTTGTCTTTGCTTTTTGAGTAGATTATCCCACAGATCTCCACCTTACCCTGGTACACCACGTTGGTGCCACTCGTGCTGGTGCTTGGCATCACTGCTATCAAAGACCTGGTGGATGACCTGGTGTGTTAAGTGCACAAGCTTTCGTGTGCGTGTGTGCGTGCGTGTGTGCGTGCGTGTGATTGAGGTTGTGTGTGCGTGCGTGTGATTGAGGTTGTGTGTGTGCGTGCGTGTGATTGAGGTTGTGTGTGCGTGCGTGCGTGCGTGCGTGTGATTGAGGTTGTGTGTGTGCATGCTAGACCAGTGCAACTTTACAATGTGGTGAAGAGTCCAGTCATTTTCCTCGGTTCCTTTGCGCTCTCAGGCTCGACACAGAATGGACAAGGAAATCAATAACAGGAAGTGTGAAGTGATCATCAACGGCAGGTAGGCTGACCAGGAGGAGTTTGACTCTGGCTTCTGTCACAATAAACAAGAGGAAAAGCACTTAACTTTATTCTATCCATTTTACTTTGTTGAAACATTCAAACTTCATCTGCGCTCAAAACTTCACTCTGCTCCAGGTTTCAGGAATCAAAGTGGATGGATATTCAAGTTGGTGATGTGGTCCGTCTCAAGAAAAATGACTTCATTCCTGTAAGGCAGTCCATTATAACTGGTCATCTTTGGGGTACCTTTCGTTCTTTTAGTCTTAAATACATCAGATATAGCATTTCCAGCACGGATGCAGATGACTGTGTGCACCTTAGCTGAGGTCATTACTAGAGGAGGAGGGGTTTTGCTATGACCACACCCCTCAGCACATGTTGTGATACATTTCACATTTACTTTGTTTCTCTTTTTTTTATTAACATTTTCATTGTTTGATGGTTTCATATTGATTTCATTTTATTTCCTGATATTTTTCTCATGCAGGCTGACATTTTGTTGTTGTCCAGTTCTGACCCAAACAGCTTGTGTTATGTAGAGACAGCCGAACTTGATGGGTAAGAAATTAGTTCTTTTTTAGCCCATTAAAATGTTGATTAAATGTTAATTAAAATGTTCTGTTACTCACTTGGCAAAAAGCTCATCTTTGCTGCATCATATGTACAATGTGATGGACTTTTTCTTTCCAACTGAAATGCCTGTTATGGAAAGTTAGAATTTCAAATTCACAGGTTAATTAAAAAAAAATAAAAGACTAACAGATTCAGTACAAAGAAAAAGTCAGAAACTTGGTACCTTTTATCTAAGATGTATCTCTTCAGCTTTAGTTATACCTGCTGGAGTATAAGAAGCATCCCGGTGTTCTAGTACCTCTGGAGGGATAATACATCATTTTGATTTTATAACCACAGACGGGGCATAACCATCCCAAGCACTGTTCAGCACGGATGTCTGTCTCTCAAATGTTTGATTTGAGGGTGTTTGAGGAAACTCCACAAAACCAAACGCATCCAAGTCAGGAGCTCATTGGTCCTCTTTTTCGAGACCATCTGAAAGAGCTGTAATGGTCCATCATATTTTCCAGGTCCATCATATTTCACTGCCATGTGTTGTGCTCTATTGTATGACAGAAATACTCGACAGTCAATATTGACCTTGGGTATGTTTGGAAATTAAATGTTTCCTTGTTCAGTATTAAATTAGAAAGAGACAGAGACTGATTCAAGACCCGAATACACAAAGTGGACAGGTGATCCGCGATCGGTTTCGCTGCCGTTCCTATGTGAACAATCATGCTAAAAAACACAAAGCTAACCTGGGAACAGTGATGACGTTTCTGCCGCTGCATCAGTCAACATGAGGACCCTGTTCCAGAAAAGTGGCCTGAGTGGAATTTTCCACTGGAATCACTACATGAGTGAAAAAATGAAAGTTGTGCCCTGTACTGGCAGGAGAGGTAATAGGTGTGTACGTTTCTGTGTGTTATTTCCAGGGAGACGAATCTGAAATTTAAGATGGGACTGAAGGTGACACATGAGAGACTGCAGCAGGAGGGGCAGCTAGCAGCGTTTGATGGTGCGAATCAACACGGGCTGTTTCAGCATGACGCTCCTGATGAGCTTGGACCACTGATAATTTAACTGAATTGAATTAAATTGTGTACATAGATCAGACCTTACAAGTGTATGGTAACTCCATGTGCTGAAGGCTTTGTAGTGACATAGCTTTTACAGTAAAACCACACACCAAGCCCCAGATCACAAGATGTTTGATGCATGGCTCATTTTTCTCTCTCTGTGTGTGTGGTGTGTGTGTGGTGTGTGTGTGGTGTGTGTGTGGTGTGTGTGTGGTGTGTGTGTGGTGTGTGTGTGGTGTGTGTGTGG
>JAOXYF010000003.1:23388832-23409943 GCA_028565775.1 Sternarchorhynchus goeldii
TTCTTCCTCTCTGTTGCTCACTCTCTCTCTCTCTCTCTCTCTCTCTCTCTCTCTCTCTCTCTCTCTCTCTCTCTCTCTCTCTTCTTCTGTCTGTCCCTTGGTCACCTGTAGGTCCAGAGAAAGAAAAAGAAGTATGAGGTAGAGGAAGAACAGAGGAGGAGGCCGCCGGCGTTCCAGCGTGGGGCGCGATCGCGCCGCTCTGCATACGCGTTCTCTCATTCTCGCGGTTACGCTGACCTCATCGCATCTGGTCGAAGCATTCGTCAGAAGCCACGCCCACGTCCTGAGCTTAGGGACAGTATCAGGGAAGAGCCCCAAGCTGAGAACCTGTGAGACACACCTTCACCTGGCCTGTGATTGAATGAGGAGGAAAATCGCTTGTGGATTGGTTTCAACCAGACCTTGTGAGGAAGAACTTAACAAATCTAGTTCATCTGGACCTTGTTAGCATGCTTTTGGAACAAAGCCACCTGCTCTGATTCTGTTCAATTTTGGCCCTTAAGCACCTCCCCTACATGGTCCTTTCTTTCTATTGTAAAAAAAAAATTTATATATTTTTTTTTTTAATTAACCAGAACCCATAGGAAGGGCATAGGGGACGTGTGTTAAAGGCATAGGGGACTATGGGCAAAGGCTGGAGAGGAAGAGCATGTAGATGAGGATAGGCCGGGGATAACAGATACAACAAAAAGCGAACAGGAAGAGCTTGTATATCAGAGTTTACATAAAAGTTCCCAGTGAGCCTCACTTAAACGCCAACCACGACTGGTTTTGACATCCTAACACTGTGCATGATGGATGGTATAACTCAGGTTTTTATTTTCCATTCCTCTCCCCAAAAGGTGCATTATGTAGGATATAATTTGTGCATAAAGAACACCAGAAATGTCTTGGGGATGGTTTCATCCAAGGATAAAGCTTACATTGGCTGATATTTAGGGTTGCTATGCTGTGGTAATGCGATCATATTTCAGATGTGTGGTTTTGTGGATGCAGACAGAAGCCATTTTTGTGGCTAGCAAAATGTGACGCTCTGTAGGAAAGACCTTGTGTTTATGCAGCAGAGCTATTTAATGCCATTGGTGTCCTTGTTCCTGCTTTGTTTATAAAATGTTTATCTTAAATGTTTATCTTAAATACTGCTATTAAGATCACCCCCTGTGTATATAAAACAGCCATCATCCTTGTTGGTGCAATATCTCTGTTTTCAGACTTAAAATAATTAACCAACAAGTGTTTACATTTTAACCCATGAAAGAAGAATTTTGGCTTTTGCCTTTTCCTGGCCAAAAATATAACCCACCATTTCGGAACACAAAATGCAACATGTACAAAAGTCGCACTGAATGAACGGCAGAGAAACAAAAGATTCACTTCTGTCATCAGATCCAGCCCACCCACCCAAGAGACGTCAACCTCTTTGGTTTTGAACTCCTCAAAACCATGGCTTTGTTCGTTTGCTTCTGTGCAACTCTTAAGCTGTGAGTGGTTCTGTGTACTAATTTATACGTATGAATGTTTTCATCTTTATGCAGATGAATTTGTCAGCACTCAATCATAAGAATTTCAGAGGCCTGAATCCTGCAGCTGTCACCTTTTGTGGAACTTTTTACATTTTTTACAAAAATATCTAAAGTGCCTTTGCCATGGATAAAACTCTATTGAGGCGTGTGGTTGTCATTACGGGGTGACTGGGTTTGTGTGGGATGTCTTAGAGGTGATTCCAATGTGGAGTTCCTATGTTTACACTAGCAATGCTGCACCTTCTTGCACTTCCGTCTATTCTCTTATCAAAGTCTTGTTTCTTATTTCTGGTCACGCAAAACTATGAGCACAAGGGCTGATTTGTGTCGTTCTCTTTGATTACATACTTGATTTTGTCTTCAGTGCTGTATTTCTCATGTTCCTTTTGAGTTCAGTAATCTTTTTTTGACCAGGGCATTACAGACCCAGCTTATTCTAATCTTGTTACTGTCATAACTGTATACTGGTAAAAGGGACCTATATTCTCTGTAAATTTAACAGAAAACTGTTACATATTTAAAATCTGCCATATTTGGAATAGGGCCTACCCTTTATGTGAATTGTCATGTTCATATCTTGTTTTAACATTCCCATTTTCTGTATGGAAGCAGAAACTCTGAATGACCAGCAATATCAGTGCCTTATTCTCTGAAAAAAATACTTTTTACTGAATATTGTTTTTAATGTACTGTAATGTAACATACTTTGTACAAATAACTATAAATAAAGAATTAGTTGGACGTGTGTGTTGTTTGTTACAATTACAACAAAAATATAATTTTATTGGGTTTGTGTTGTTTTAGGATACTGTTTGACATTTGTTACCCACATAATTTCTGTCTCTGCTTCAGGCTAGTTTGTGGTGTTTTGTAGTTATTTGAAAGCGAGGTGGTATTGTTTTCAGACTGGGTTGAGCACTAACTTTAGTAGGGATGGTAGTTCTTATGACGTGCAGTAAGGACGTTTTGGGCGTGTGTGGTTTTAGGCTACAGTCTGCAGGAGGAGAGGACACTGTACTTCATGCACGCGGTTGTACTTCGGGTGGAAATCTCTAGGAAGACCGTATACTGCACTGTGCACCTGTAATCTGAGAGAAATGCGGTCAGCATTTCAATTTAAAGCACTCGATTTAAAGGCAGTTCCCGGAACGACCCACGGGGAGCACTGCGTTCCAGTTGCACCTAGTGTCGTAAATTCAGAGAAGAAGCACCACTATGCGTTGGCGTTCGGCACGTAACCTACGTAATCATACGTAATCATCGGTGGCGACGTGGATGGTTACATCTTAACCAGAGTCTGCTGTTACCAAGCTAGCCAGCCAGCTAGCTAGAAATATCACCAACTGCGTTCCTCGAATTCCAGCTTTAAATTAGAATATTTTTTTCCTATTCACCGTTTGAAAATACTTTAGAAAACGACGACATTTTTTGGAAAATCTGTAATCACTGACGTTCATCAGGTGAGTTAACTTTGCTCATGTCTTAGTAGCCAGCTAGCTGTTGCGAACGAGTTAGCTTAGCTAGCCAAGTTCACTAAGAAAGTGCGCATTGATGTTTAGATTATCTTATGGTAGAATTAGCTAGATAGTTATTGTCCAGTTGTAAATAATAGGATAACCTCTCTTTTAATTGATAGCTACGTAGTGTGTGTAAAAGATAAATATACTTTTACATTTAATATACTCTGCAAATAATCTAGCTGTCTGAGTGTTTTTGGAAAGCTAGCTACTAGTTAACATTTCGTATATTGCTGGGTAACGTGATGCTGCTGTTTGTTACCTGTCATTGTCGGTGTTTTGGTCTGGCTTTGCAAGTTTGCAAAGTAAAACCACTTTAAATCTCCTTCGTTGATGTAACGTTGTGTTGGGTGAAAGCGACGCATTTTGATTACCTGTCTGACAGCTCCCACACTGAAGCAGTTACGTTAGCTCCTTTAGCTAGCCTAGCTAACTAACATTGCTGTCATTCGTACCTGTTCGGCACGCAATGTAGTTAATAACTGTCTAACAAACTAACGTTATTATCTTGGAAAGCTGTCAAGGTAACTTGTTATAAACCTGCTCGATATTTCCATGAGCTTCGTACACCGAAGTGGTACGATCTCGCTGTTAGATGTTTGGCTATTTGCTAACTTGCTAGCTGCAGTTATTAGGAAGTGTCCAAGCTCCCAATTCGAGGTCTTTACTGTTGGTTATTGGCCAACTAAAGTCATGATGAAACGGGACTTTGGGTTTATATGAGCAGTACTTGTACTCGTGGTTTGAAAAGGCAGGGAGGAAAAAAAAAACTGGGAGAGCTGGCTTCACTTATCTGGTTAAGGATCATTTGATTTTGAATAGACAGCCTGGCTGTCTAACCTAGTTAGATATTTAGCTAGCTACTAAAATTAAATAAAATAACTCTGCCAATAAATTAGTGCAGACTGCATGCACAGTCCTACAGAGACTGATGTAAATGGATTTTTTGACGTCGGCATTCCAGTGAAAACAGACCTGTACCTTTTAGCGGAGACGCGGTAAATAAACTGACGGTGTTAGAAAGAAACTGTTGGGCCGTGTTGTGAGCGAGGCTGTGTACTTAACAGGTGTTTACCGAGGCGTTCACCTGTATCACTGAATGAAGAGTATACGGAACTTTACTCCTAAAATTTATGCCACTACAGATTTCAGAATAACCTAAATGTAGGTCTAATGGGTAACATTCCTTTAGATTGCTCAAATCGAGTTCACGTATTAAAACCGACTATCTAAAGAATTTGTTATTCACTTTGGTAACAATTTTGAATCACATTTAACATGTATGCTGTTATTTGTACTGTCCATTGTCAGCTTTTCATTATGTTAATTGGGCCTAAGAACTTGTTTGATCACATGCCAGTCACACACAAATACCAGAACCCAAGCAGATTGATTAAAAAATGAATCCGTGTTCCTCCTCATAGTTCACAGTGTGTAAAGGATCACGTCTGTATGGTTTTGCAGCTGTGACCGTAACACTTATGTTGACTCTCTCTCATGTGACTCTTCTCTCACATTCTCTAATTGAAAACCAAGTAACCTGGAAATTTCTCTGAGAGCGTGTGACAAACTAAAATCTCATTAACTCTTATTTAAGACTGTAGTTCACACACTTCCCTTGCGGTGAGAGTGAGTGTGGGCTCAGGATGACTGATGAACAGAATCGCTGAAACACAGGTCCAGAAGGGAAATGAAATTATGTATGACCATGTTCTGGTTTATTTTTGTTTATTTTGTTGAAGATGAGAAAATCTTGGCAGCAACAGTATGAGGCAGTAAAAAGCTGGAAATGTTTGAGCAGCAGTATCCACTTCTGGTGATCATTTTGTTCTAAAGCGATGCTGTCAGTTTTAACATATAAAATTATATAATAAGTATAAATATAAAATTAGCTAATAAGTTTGATATAATATGTGACGTGTTTGGAGGTGAAAGTGTGTTGGTTTCCATTGTGTATCTGATGAAATGTAATAAATGTGGATTACAGACCAGAGCTGAATTTAGAAATATTGGGGCCATATTTCAGGCAAAAGATTGACAGATTTGTGAAAAGATCTTGAACTGATGTCATCGTTAAGATTCATCAACATGACAACTGCTAATTTAGTCTAAACAAGCCCAAAAATGTCTTATCATAGTGATGGGACGACATTTCAACCTGTTGGTAAAAATATAATAAAACAAAAATAGAAATGCATAAAAATCTGCTTCTATATAATAAAAATGTATTGAAAAATAAACTTAAAAAAAGAATTAATAATTCCATTTTAAAAGCCATGTAAAAACGATGTGGTTTAATTACACACGTTTTTCCAGTGTACAAAATGCACACTTGCCATTTGTAACAGAAAGCTCAACAGAGTTGAAGTTCAAACAATATGTACACCCTTGCCAAACAAAACCACCCCTCCTTGACTAGTACTAGTGTTTCCATTTGGGCTTTTATATGAATATTACTGCTGAACTAGATTGTAACAGACCTTTTCATAAAATATCAGGCTTAAGATATGGCTCATTAAGCAAATGAACATGGGCTATAAATGATTATTTTAATCACCGTTTTACTAAAGCTTGGCCTGCTAATATTCTGCCTTGTTGGCTTCAGTAAAAGCTAGGATATAATGTACCTTGAACTGGATTAGTCAATGTGCTTTCTAATGTACAACCTTTGAGAGAAAAGAGTGGCCATTCAGAGTGCTTTATGTAGACATAAGAGTTCATTACATATAGGGATTGAAGAGGTTTACACTAGAATCAAAACAGAAAGAAAAGTTACCTTTAAAAAGTATTTAAATATAATTAGTGTTGATTTAAATAATAATAAAAACAAGTTGATGATAAAAATTTAAAAAAGGAAAAATAAAATAGTAGAACGAGAAACATGATACAAATAGTAAAATTAATTAAACGAAATAGTGAACAGTAATAGAAATATATCAAAATATATTAAAGTGCATAAAGTCAAGGCTATGAAGTAGCGTAAATGATTTGAAAGGCACAAAACATGTTTTTAGTTAGGTGGGTTTTTAATTGATTATAGACTTTTCCATTCTAGGGTCTGTTAATAGGTCAGATTCCACTGATTTAAGGTCAGACTTCACTCATCTAAGGTGTCTAATAGTTTTGTGCTTTTCCAGCATATTGGTAATGTAAGTGGGAAGTACATTGAGATTGGAATAGAAGGATCTATACACTCTATATACAGGGTTTATAGGGTTATTTCCTGAATTGGGCATTTTAGCTTTTAGCGTTACTGACTCTGTATTTATTGCTCCATTTCATTCCATCTATGTAAATGCAGTAAAGTTTTATTTGAAGTGCTTTTCCAGTGTCACCATGAAGGTGGTGTATAAGATCACACCTGCATGGCCTCGCTTTGAGTTACAGGACTCCAGTTTCACAGATGGAGGGGATTTCATCAGCCTGCTTAATTAATGTTCTAAACATATGGTTACATGGGTGAACAGTCTTTGCTGTTTCTCAGGCTCTTGAGAGGGGGCTGATGAGGCGTTGAAGAAGCCTGGTGTGGTTGCCAGGGGCGATGGGTGCCAACACCAGTCAGGTGAGTGACCTGTCGGAGAGTCAGAGCATCCGCACTCTGATTGGTCCAGAGTCCATCTCGGAGAACGAGCCCTTCTGGAACCACCTCATCTCCTTCACTTTTGCCAGTCCCACCTGCAGGTGAGCACAGCACACAGTTCTGTGACATCAGTTGAGTTCCATGTGTAGATGATCTGCATTATCTGTCTAGAAAGCATATGGTTCAAAGTTATGGTAAATGACTTTGGACGAAGTTTACCAAAGCTAACCTTTGCAGGCGAACAAATATAGCCCTTCCTTTCAGTGTTTCCTCCAGAGCTATGTATGCACATCATGACTGCTAAGCACGTAGAGATGCCCTCTTATCCGGATTGAGCAGATGTTGGTGATCCATTTATTTGCTCAGTTGTTTATATTGTGTCTATAGAGTGGATCAGATTACCTGTCACACTTGGTCTTGCGTCACTTTTGTGCCTTTTACATAGTGAGTAACAGGATATTTAAAAAAATTGAACACCTCTATATGTAACAATGTAACGTAAGTTTTTCCTGCTGACTAGTTTTTGCACTGGTTGATACTGGTTGGACAGAGTTGTAGTGTTTGATGTCGTATTGTTATGAACCCACACTGTTGGATAGAGACGTTGTATCTGGTTCAGCCAGTTTTTCCTCAGCAGAGACTGAAAATTGTTGCTGTAGTCCTAAAACAGCCTTAAATAAAGATTATTTAAGACATTTTCACAGGACAAGAAACATTCAGAACGCTGCGTTTAATTTGCAAACATCACTAAAAATAACATTTTCAGTAGATCCACCCATAAGTCACTGAAAGCTGTGTACACAAAGGCTTCTTCGTACCTTTGTGGTTTCCCTCATGCTAGCTCCACTCTTAAACTCTTAAACCCACCTGTCCTTTGGTGGTTGAAATTAATTCATGTCCTACCAGTGACCCGAAAAACACAACATCCTTAAATATTTGTGAATTAGGCATGAATCAATATTTACATGTTAATAGGGGAAACATTGCTCGGGTGATGTCACGTTTTCCCTTTTAATTACAGGTCTGGGGTTTTCTTAGCCCCAGGCTGGCCCTGCACGGCTGGATGCCGTCATCTCCTCGTGCCGTTGAGTTCAGTGGCACTGTGCGCCGAGCCTTCCTGTGCCTTTTCCTGCCCCTCTCGCCTTCTGTTACCCTCTCGCCCCCCCAGCCCCGGTCTCGCAGCCTGGTTTCATTAGGGCAGGTGAGGGAAGGGTCAGGGCAGACTGTGAGCGCCTGTTGCTGTCAAAGCTGTCAAAGGCGTGAGCTGAACCCCCTTTGGCGGGGGTGGGGGTGGGGGTGGTTTGGTTAGGGTTTTTGTTTACTGTATCCTTCAAAAGTCCAGCCAGCGTTCTTTCTGACTGGTGCACTCGCACATCTGGGTTGTCTTGGCGAGGTTGTCTTGGCTTTATTGAGCGCATAAAATGACTCGATCGAGGGGAAAGTATCCATCATTAAACATGCTGTTCCCAGCCTCCCTATGTGACAGACAGGCTTTCTAATCGGCTAAGACAGTACCGATGAGCTGCCAGATGACCTGGCCTGCCAGGGTTCGGAAGGTGTGTGCGGGAGTCTGACTGAAGCCGCACTGGCTCTAGGGGGCGCTCTCCACACCTGCAGCGGGTGGTGAATTCCAGCAGCACGTTTCAAGCCCAGGTGCTGCATGAAGGCCTTCCAGGCTATATGCAAAGGGCCTAAGCTGTTTACCCTCCCTTAGGGTCCTACTCAGATCTCTACAGTCCAGCCAGTGGGTCTCTGGCAAACTAGTGGATGAGAGAGAAAATGTGTATTAGAAACAAATTGATGCATCAAGGGTAAAATCACCTGATGTAATCTGTCTCTCCCCTCTCTAATCTCTCTTGCTTCTCTCTCTCTCTCGTAGCGCGGATGCTAAGCTGCTGGAGGAAACCGTGATCCCCCTTGCCAAAATTCTAAGTACGTTTCAAATTTATTTATTCATTGGCTTGTTGCTCTGAGTGTTGATAAACCCAATGCAGCTGCTGCTTGAATACTGGTTTGGTTATGCTCAAGACATACTAAATCCTGGCAAATTGTGGATCATCTGTGCTGTGTGATGGAGAGGTTAGTGGGGGTCAGTGTGTTTGTAGAGTATACTGAGATCTGCTGCTGTGGACTTGCTGGTGCCTCGATTCCTTTAATAAAATACTTTGTGTTGTTTTTCTTCTTCATTTTAAAGTTGAGAACAATCCAAGATCGGGGAATTTTGGCGCTTTGGTGAGAGTTTTCCTGGGAAGAACCAAAGAGCTGAAGATCTCCACTGAATGCCAAGAGTAAGTGCCCAGGGAATGTTCCCCATATGGGTTCTTATGCAGGACTATGACACGTGATGTGGGAAAAAGTCTTAGTAAATCGGATACAAACCCATTTTTAGATGTACTAGTATCATGGTGGGGCTGGCAGAGAGAGATTCTATAATCTCTTTTTAATGCCAGTCTGATGTATAATTGTTTGCTTTTATTTTTAATAGAAAGCCTTCAGCAGTTTGAATTGTGATCCATCAGTGAAACTAAATGAATGGAGAGGAAGATTTTTGCAGAAAGCTGCTAAAGGTTTTCTCTCATGTCTGTATGTTAACAGAATCTGTAAATGTAAAATTATTGGAAGAAGCAAAGTATTCTGTAGAGAAACAACAGCAATTCCCAGCAGGGTCTGATTTTTGCCACGCCCCCCACATCATCTCTCTCCCCCCACTGGGGTCTCGGTGTGGTCTCCACGGTTCCCACGGGAATACCAGAGGTGCCCTTCGTATCTGACCTCCTGCCAGAGGGAGAGGGAGAGGCTCTGTGCTGCTCGGTGCCCGTTCATAACCCTGGAGAATGTCCTCTCTCCAGGACCTACCAACGCAAATGAGAGACAGAGAGAGACTGAGTTGTGCTCTTGGGTTTGGGAGAGTATAATGTTTATCCTCTGGAGGCGTATACATGGTGTGTAAAAGTGGCTGCAGCCATTCACATGCTACTGTCGGTTGCTAATGTACTGTTGCCGAGCGATGCTCGCGCTGTAGACCCTAGAGACTGTGGTAGGTGGGCATGTCTCTGTGCATGCATGTGTAGTGTGGGAGTTCAGGCCTGTGCGCACAGTCTGTTCGCTTCTTTTAAGTTTTGCTAGTGTTTCTGCTCTTCATCAGCATTATTTATTAAGTATAGCTGTGAGTGAAGATCTTGGGGCTGATGGGAATTGGCCTAAAAATCCTCTCGTGGTTCTCTCTCCCTTTTCCTGTAGTCAGCTGTTTATCTGGCAGGCCCACAATGCCCTGTTTCTGGTGAGATGCCTGCTCAAAGTCTTCATCAGGCAGATGAGCGAGGAAGAGCTGCAGTTGCAGTTCTCTTACCAGGCGAGGGCGCCAGGCACCTGTGGTAAGTCATGCACACTACCAACGCACCAGACCTCTTCCTACACTCCTTTGTTAGTGTGGGCAGTTAGAAAAATGTGTACTTAGTGGGGCATATACATAGTCTCTCATCTACATTCAAACTGCCACATATTTTGGACCTTGTAGGTTGAGCACTTTTTTATTCTAACCTGGTTGTTTTGGCCTGAGTCATATGTATGTACACAGTCTTTCTCAATTCCTCTGCTAATTAATGGACAACAAAAATGTTGCTCCCGTGTGTGTGTGTGTGTGTGTGTGTGTGTGTGTGTGTGTGTGTGTGTGTGTGTGTGTGTGTGTGTGTGTGTGTGTGGTTTTAGAGCCCAGTTCTGAAGATCTTCTGGAAGAGCTCATCTCTAGCTTGGTGCATCTCATCGTGGAGGTGCCTCTGCTGTGAGTGATGATGTGGTTGTTGTTTTTGTTCCTAGTGTTTGTGTCTTTTGTGATGTGTCGTGGGGGTTTCTCTCCTCCTAGTGAGTAATGTGTGTTGTGACAGGTTGTGGTGCTAACACCCCTCACACTCCGCGTGTGTGAAGGTCAGTGAATCAGTGTACACTGAGTCACACGGACAGCTTGCCCAACACACACTTTTTTCATATCGGTTTCTGGTTACAATGGAAGTTTTATCTGAAGTTAAGTTTCGATAAAATTTGGTCCGTCACTTTTGACTCATGCTAATTACAAAAGCAAGTAACACTAATTCCTCATCTCAGAAACTTTAGTTTTCTAGACCTTTTGTTTAAAAAGAAGCAAAAAAACCAGTTTGCATACATGTATATCTACCATCACATGGTTCCAGACCCTAATCACTTCCGAGCTTTGCCCTTGGAGTGTCCCTCACTCACTGCCGTTGTTACGGGCAACCCTGCTACAGCGAAGATGTCCAGAGGCGCTGTGATGAGTAGGTGCAGGTGTTAAAAGCCCCACTCACACAAAGCTTTCCTGTTAGAGAGAGCTGCATTTCACGACCACTGAACACGTCTCTCCTGAAGCCTGCCCGCGTACATCCGTGTGTCCTGGTGACCGGCCGGGGACCGCCGTGTCTCTTCCGTGCCCGAGTGGACGCTCGGCTCGGAGCCGGAGGTGAGGGGACTCGTCCCCCGTCCGTCCGGTTCCCAGAGGAGCGGACAGACTGCTGGGGTCGAAGGGCTGAGGGAACGAGAGAACGATGCAGAGAAGAAAATAGAAGGGACTATGACTGACAGAATCAGGTATTAGGAGAGAGGTGGAAAACAGAAGGTGGAGTTATTAGCGGTGGATGCTCCAACTGTAACAGTTACAGTTAGGCTGGCTTGCTACTTCCTGGGGGAAATGAGGCTCGCGTCAGTGAGAGCTGCTTGTGGACGGGCTAAAGATACAGGAGGAAATGAGCTTCCCTTTATGTTTCCAGCTTTATACATTGTGTGTGTGTGTGTGTGTGTGTGTGTGTGTGTGTGTGTGTGTGTGTGTGTGCGTGCGCGCGCTCACACCCTGATGAATAGAAATGTTAAATGTTTGCTACATTGAACTAAGGCGAGTTAAATGGTGAGGATGTTTCAGAAAGAAATTCCTACCCCTTCAAAGAAACAACAATCTTTTATGAGCTGTCGGAAGTGTCTGATTTGTCAGTAAACATGGCAGAGAGAGAGAGACAGAGAGAGAGAGAGACCAAGCTCTGTGAGCTTGAAGCAGTACTCTGAGGTTCTGGTTTCTGTTTCTGAGTTACGGTCTGGAAGAAGATGAGGAGAAAAGGAATGTTATTTTAGTCCACTGTTGTCTTGAAAATTAAACATTTTTTTTCTTTTTCCAGAATAAAGGCTAGTGTCTGTCCATGTTTTAGTGTTTTCTCTGGTTTGTGTAGCTGTGGAAGGCCAACACGCTCCATTGTTACTCCTCTGAATGTTGTTGTTATTTTCGGTCTGTCTTTGTTGCCATTTTTCTGATTTCCTTGCTACGTGCCTGGAAGTGGGATGCAGAGTAGCATTCAGACGTCTGAGGACCAGGAGCTCTGTGTTCCCTCATCTCCGCCTGCTTGGTGGTCAGGGTCCAACTTTAGCCTTGCTAATGCTCACAAGAACCAGGGTGGACCAGCTCTGGGTGGTTTCAAACACGCACTCCTAGAAAAGAGTTTGTAAATTCTGAGAGTTTGTGTGCTGATCTGAAACCAGATTCCACATGGATTTGCTGTTCTTGGTCAAACTGGTCCAGAACATGCTGGTTTTAGAGACAGACCCGAATTAGTCTTTGGACGTGCCCTTTATAGTTTGTGGTTCATCCCAGCGCTGGGCTTCTCCATGCTCTCAGTGGAGCTTCTTCAGGTGCTGTGGGTTTTAGACTAAAGTTATGCCTCGTGTTTGTGGAACATGGACCTGCAGTCTTCATTGCACAGTGTGCTTTGTAGTTTCTTGTTTTCACATCGAATAGTGAAGAAGTACACAGCCGTCCAGTGTGGAACTAGGCTGTTGATAGTAGAACTGTCGTGTAATCGTAATTGGATCAATCTCACAATGATATTCTGTGGTTAATTTGACTCCTTATGTGCGCGGCTAACTGCCAATTAATGCGATTAAGTCAATGGTCTGAGAGTGAGCAGGATGAATGGTGAATGATACAGTGGCTTGGTGTGACAGCACTCTTCACTAATGCTATTATGAATTTCAATGCAGGAGAGACTTTAGGGCAGGAATTAGAAACTGTGTTTGGGTCGACCCCCTTAACTTACTGCTGCCAGAGAACCGTAGTGGTGGGAGAACATTACATACTAATGGGGAAAAGAAGATTAGATGTATATCTGTGAAAGGGGAGCTAATGGGGGGGGGGGGGGGGTTTATGTCTGCAAGCATTCAACTAAGTTTGCGCATGTGTGAGTGTACATGTGCCCATGTATGAAGTACAGAGATTTGTGTCCAGCTGGGAAGGGGAAGTGGAGCTGGATAGACAGGGGGCAGGAAATAAGGAACAATAACACAAGTGAGAGTGATGCTGGAGTCATGGAGGTCTGCTGTACACCAGTACAATAAACCATCACAACATCGCAGCCCAAACACCGCTGGACGCCAGCGGCGCCAACGAACTCTCGGCACCGACCTAACGCTCGCTGCCCTCACCGGGGGGAGGCCTCAGAACATAGGAGGCAGAGACTCTGTGTAAGGGGTGGAGACTCTGGCTGCAGTACTTTTGCTCATTGCTTCCTGTTTTGTGTCCGTCGTTTCAGAGACATCACCTACAACATCCTGTTTGAGGCGGTGACGACCCTCCTCGTTCTGCTATCATATCAACTCTTCCAGAAGGACATTCTGAGGGAGGGGCTTATTTATCGGTGCCTGACCAGGGGACGATGGTGAGTGTGTGAGAGAGAGAGAGAGAGTGAGCTTCAGTCTAATGCAGGAATAAATGTGTACTTTGTATTTAGATCAGGAACCTACTGTAATTGCCTTTGCTAGCTTATCTGTGATACACACACACGCTGAAGGCATTTTGTGTGTGTGTGTGTGTGTGTGTGTGTGTGTGTGTGTGTGTGTGTGTGTGTGTGTGTGTGTTCGGCTGTCTAGAAGTTTAGTTTCACTCAGCTGACCTTGCAGTGGCCCTTTATAGCCACAAACCTAAAAATATTCCTATCTAATTTCCTAACCCTACTTAGTGTTGGAGGCAGACAGCCATTGACAGGATCCCGCCGTTCTGAATGGAAATTAGTGACTTCATTAATTCAGCAGCTGTTGGGCTGGGTGAGCTCACGCTTCTGTCCCGCTGCCTCGTTACCCCGCCGCTCCCCGCCTTCCTTCCTGCCGCGCTGCGCTAGCATGTGTCTCGCGCGCTGGCTCGGTGCGGTGGCTCGGAGACCCGGGGACTCTGACCCCAGAACACCGACGTTCCCCGGGGCCGAACAGGTGCAGAGACGTGACACTGCTTCAGGAGCTGATAGTGTTTAGGGTGTCTGCTTGCTTTAAGCTCTTGTCTGCTGTCTGCTAGACTAGTGTGTCTAGGTCAAGAGGAGTTTTATCCTTGAATTACAAGAAAGTCCCTTAATTAACTTTCTCTATTAAAGTGGATGTAGGTGATTTTTACAAAACTAAATGTTTTGTAAAAATGGCGATCACAGAATGGGGAAGGCGCTCTGTGTTCTGGCGGCCCAACATCAGCAACCGCCTGGGGGTTGTAACATAAAAGAGGTTGGACGGGTTAATTGGCCGCTGACTTGGTCAGGCTGGTGTCAGCATTACTGCAAATCACAGTCATCAGTCAGTTCACCTGTGATGCTCACTGGCACAGGCTAGTTCCTCAAAAGGGACGTATTTCACGGATGTTGGAAGACAAATGCTAGCTTAGCTACGTTTCATAGCTTGGGTTAAATACATTTAATTATGCTGTAATATCATTCCAACCATGGATCGCCTGCAGTAGAACCTTTTTCCTGAACGGTTACGGTGACCTGGCACACTTGAGCCAATAAGGTCATGACCCCATGACCTCGGGTCTGGATGCACTGGGTGGCACGGTCTCGGGCAGAGAGACCAGGGTTAGGGTTAGGGTTGGGCTTCATTTGGGTTTTGAGTTGTGTAAGCTTGTGAGCTGGGGACCAGTGTTGTGTTGTCAGTTTCACAGTTGTTGTGAAGTGCATATTGGTTTTGTTGTGCTTTCGGGCGTCTGCATCAGTTGGGTAATATTTTAATTTCAAACATTAAATAAAATCTATAGTCAATGACCCAATTGCAACAGCAATTTAAATTGATGTAAGTAAAAAAATGGCTTGAACAAAAATTTTTAATTTTAAACAGGTGTACAATGTACTAGTTATCTTGTACAGTTATATATCCAAGATGCACATTAGAGTCCATCTTCGAGCTGTGGTTGTAATGGATTAGGGTGTATTGGAGACAGAACCACACACCCACACGCGCC
Source organism: Sternarchorhynchus goeldii (assembly GCA_028565775.1). NCBI lineage: Eukaryota > Metazoa > Chordata > Actinopteri > Gymnotiformes > Apteronotidae > Sternarchorhynchus > Sternarchorhynchus goeldii. The sequence goes on from JAOXYF010000003.1 coordinate 23,403,719, forward strand.
CTTGTACACAGTCTGTCAGACGTTTCTGCCAGTTTCTGTTGGCTCCTGCCTCATGGATATAAATGATTGAACTCTGAGTGTTGCTTTGTCAGTGCGAGCCCTTCCCCCGTTTTCACACCACCCTTTGGGAATACTCTCATAGTGCTTGAATGCTCTTGATAAGTCAGTATTCAGTGAAGTAATAAGTAATTTACTTCAAAACAACACTTACTGTTGTCTTTTTTTAACAATACACTGCAATATTGGTCGACTATATTTATCCTTAATGGAAATCTCCCTCTCTCTCTCTTGTCTCTCTCTCTCTCTTGTCTCTTTCTCTCTCTCTCTGTCTCTCTCTGTCTCTCTGTCTCTCTCTGTCTGTCTCACTCTCTCTCTCTCTCTCTCTCTCTCTCTCTCTCTCTCTCTCTCTCTCTCTCTGTTCCTAGTCTGTGTCTGACGAGTCGCTTGGTGAAGACTCTGCTCTATAACTTCATCAGGCAAGAGAAATGCCCTCCGCCTGCAGCACACGTCTTCCAGCCGCAGGGCGACGGAGGGGGGCTCCTCTATGGTCTGGCGTCGGGTGTGGCGAGTGAGTAACGCACACACTCACATTCTTCTCCCAAGGGAACTGTTCTTTTAGACGGGCGTCAGGGGTAGTGTGGGAGCGTCTCACGCACAAGCACAGAGACGCCGAAGGAAGAGGGAGTGCTGTGAGATCTGCATGCTGTAATCTGATGGAGCTACATAAACTCTCTAGCTTTTCATTCTGTGTGTGCACCAAGCTCTTATTACAGAATCCTGGTCAGCCTTAACAAAATCTACAGGAGCCTCTCTGGCTGTTCTGGAGCATGTAGTGATCACCTCGCTGGGTTGGGGGGGAGGTTCTACTGGTACAGCTCGCCTTCTTAATGGTTATTCATCCTTAGTGTAATATTGTATTATTATGGAGTTGTTATGTAATGAAATGAAAATAAATAAAGATCACAGCAGGATGTGTGGAAAGGGATGTTGGCAGGAGCCAATCAGGGTGTATCCTTGCATGTGGGTGGGTGGGCGACTGGGCGCACCACATTGTGCCTGGGATTGAAAGGAAAATGTCTGGGTGATATGGCCGGTGATAAGAATTTGTACACAAACACACACACTTTTATTTTCACCCATTTTTTCATTGGATGTTGAAAATGAGGACCTGTGGGACCATTGTGTAACCAGAATACCACTAAGCTCACATGATTTCACCCAATAGTCTTGTCTGGAATCCCCTCCACTTGTTATGTCCATTATATCTGTTCTTCCACAATCTCAACCCCCCCCACACACACACACACACACACTCTCCGTGTGTGCTGGCTAAACCTTTATACTGGTCTCCCCGCCCTCTGCATGCTGGATAAACTTTTGCGCCGGTCTTGCTGCTCTCTGTATGCTGGCTAAACTTTTATACTGGTCTCTCTCTGCCCTCTCTATGCTGGCTAAACTTTTATACCGGTCTCTCTCTGCCCTCTCTATGCTGGCTAAACTTTTATACCGGTCTCTCTCTGCCCTCTCTATGCTGGCTAAACTGATGTCAGTGTTTTCTTGACTCCATTCTCTCACCTCCTGTGTACTCGCTCACTCATTTTATACACACACACACACACACACACACAGACACACTCTGTCTCTCATTCCTGTGGAGCTGTATTTGGCCTAGGAGGCAGTGTGGTGTGGGTGTTGGTCTAAGCTCATGTTGCTGTGAGCTGCAGAACCTCGGTGGTGCGACTGACTGACATGGGCTTCTATTTTAAGGCCTTCACACCTGCTCCCATGTTATGTAGGACAAACACACTGATGCAGACATACAAACGCACAACACACACAGTATGTCCTCTATCACAGACGACACCAAGCGTGCTCACACATGCAGTTAAACACTATAGTTTGTATCTGTGTCGGCAGCTTTGACGCGCATCGGTACTGCTTTTTAACCCTCACAGTGCCACACTGCTGTTAATGGACTCGGACACTTGCTAGTTCTCCACTGCTCAACCAAGAGTGCTCTAATGACCTAAGCTATTTTTAGCATCACGTTTTCACCTGAGATGATAACTGGCTCTGACTGAGAATAATCGTTTTCTCTGCTCAGGCCCTGGACTAGAGGTTCACTTGTGTTCATGGTGTTTTTAGGTGGATGTGGATGTGTATGTAGATATGGAGACTTGGACACAAATCAATAGCCGCTCCCTATTGGAAGAGCTCGACTGTTAACGGGGTGGTCCGCCTCACTAACGAGTACCCTGCATCTTCTCATCTTTCTCCCTCTCTCTCTCTCTCTGTCTCTCCTTATTCATTTGCCTCAGAATGAATGTGTTCTCATTCAGGCTATTCCCCGGTCTTGTCTTCTGATTGGATGAGGAGGAAAGTAAATATTTACAGGCAGCAGCAAGGAGCTGGAAGTAGGGATATCAGACGGAGGAGTTCAGAGCTCGGTTAAGCCTGGATGTCTCCTCATCCTTACGCGGCGATCTGGAGGCAGTGCTTGAAGGCCACGCGACTGGACACCCTGCTGAGTTACATAACAACCCCCCCACCACCCCCTCACCCCTCCCTCACTGGGCTGGCAGGACGAGAGAGGAGAAAAACCGAAAAGGTTCGGTACCTCTATGAAAGGAAAGAAAAAAACAGGTCAACGAGAGACGGGGAAGGCATGTAGAAGGTATGGAGGAAAGCCAGTGACTGAGTTGTGTAGGCTTGGGTCTTCAGGAAGCGTCACAAACGCACACACCCACGCCCTATGGCTCCTGAACCACAGCTGTCCACAGCGCTCTGCATGTCTGCTCACCTCCTCCGTCCTCCTCCCAGCTCTCCTGCCTGCGGAACCCTGTAGGCCACGCCCCCGCCAGCCCCTCTTAATTCAACTTGACTGCCTCTTCCCGCTCTCGGGGTGTTTTGTCTTCTAAAGCAATAGCATACTGCAGCAGTGGTCATTCGAGCTCTTTATGCTGCTGCGCAGGCTGTGGTCTTGCCTTAATTGCAAGTGTTAAACTTCATCAAATAAAAAAAGCACCATGAACCAAAATGTCCTTTTCAACTGAATACATTTGAATACATTGAGCATCACAATGCAGATACTGCGAATGATGCTTTAAAAATAGAAGGTTTGGCTGTCAGTAGCGGAGAGTGAAACCACAGTGCTGTTAAAGAGGCCCTTCTCCTATTTAAACCTGAAGAGGATGTTCGTGTCCAAAGCTGTGTTTCCAAGTGAGCAGCCCAGGTTCCAAGAATTCCCTTCTTGGCTCAGACGTGGTGTTGTGCCGTCTGGGGAATCCACTCGTCTGGCCTCCTGTGTGCTGCTGGTGGTAGTCACACGGTCGCTCCCCACAGGCTGTAGAATTACACCCGCGCTCTGCTCTGTACCGGACAGGTATGACGCACCGAGAAGACACTGTCGCCCAGTGACACGTCAGAACCGTGTAGACGGAGAGCTAATGAGATTATTAACATCTCTGAGTCACAGATGCGATGATGGGGTGTGTGTAGGCGAGTGAGTTATCCTGTGGAATCCAGACAATGTGTGCTTATTGTCTGAGAGGGAAAGCAAATGGGCTGGAGGGAGATGCAAGCCTCCTGTTCCCCCCCTCCTCTCCCAGTTTCTAACACATTCTTTCCCTTTCTCCAAGTGCCTATTTCTGACCCTCATCCCAAACCATTTCCAGCCAGAATTCCCAATACAAATGCCAGAGCTGATCCTGTTTTCTGATGCCTCTGTGCGGGCAGAGCCAGGTTGGATCTGTGCCTATGCGAATGTTTCCCGTTCCAGAATTAGGAATGAGATTCCACGGCTGCTGGCGAGGTGCGTGTGTGTGTGTGTGTGTGTGTGTGTGTGTGTGTGTGTGGACGCAGGCCTCATTCAGATGCCACAGACATCTCTGGTGTGGCTGAACTGGGGAAGGCTGTAGGTGGGGCGTGAGCGTTTCTGCTCGAGACAGGTCCTCTGGATATTAGTTTCCTTTACTCATCCTGTTTCTTCACACATTACCTTCTGTGGGCTTTAGTGCACCCAGCATAGTGTGAGATCGTTTTACTAGTGATGAATGGAGATCTTGGTGTTCTCCCAGCCACCCTGATTTTGGAGATCAGTTTGCGGGTGGTAAATTGCAGCACTGGGCTGCATGAAGAGGCAGTGATGCATTTTGTTGTTTTCAGAGCTATGGAGTTCTGTCTGTTTTCCGGGGGGGGGGTTGTGTGTGTGTGTGTGTGTGTGTGTGTGTGTGTGGTTTCACATGTCTGTAATTAATCAGTCCTCTTATTACAGTATCACTTCATACTCTAAACATACTCATTTACCTGTGAGAATGTGTGTGCGGGTGTACACAGGAACGGCAGGGAGAGTGTGAGAGAGTGTGTTAAGCCCTGTGCATTCCTATGTCTAAAGACTGACGCTGTGTCTGTTCTTGGAATTAGCCAAGACTCCTCCACCTTCCGGCCAGCCAGCCTGAGAGGGTTGGAGAGATTGAGAAGATGGGCAGGGTGGAGAAAGGGAGTGACTAAGGAGATAAAACACCATGGGGTGTAGGGAAATGGCTGGTTAAAACTCTGTTTATAACAGTCTGAGGCTTTATAGAAGTGAACAATTTGAATGAACTTTGAGAGAGAAGGAGAGGGAGAGAGAGAGAGAAGGAGAGGGGGGGGGAGGGAGAGGGTTTTCATTTTACCCTGAGCTGTGCACACACTCTCCACTGAGCCCTTTACCCCGGGAAGTGGATGTTGTCTCTCTAGTTCTCCCTGCAGCTCTGATTTATATGGTTTATGTGTTAAACGAGTTCTCAGACTTTCTCTCACTCACCCCAGGGTCTTGTGTCATGAAAAATGTCTGGCAGCACATATGTATTCTGGGCCTCTCTGACTCTCTCTCTCTCTCTCTCTCTCTCTCTCTGAGAACAGGGAGGTATTGGACAGACGGTGCTGATGTACACAGGCCTTTTCCTCTGACAGATGGCACTGCATGACTAAGCACTTTATCTTTGGAGTGCTTATTTACATAATGTCCTTCATGTAAATGTTTTTCTCTCTCCTCAGGAAGAAAGCTTCCACAGAATAGTTAGACTAAAGTGCAGAGAAACTCACGCCCTTAAAGGAATACTTCAGTGTATACAAAAAAAATTTAAATTCAGAATAGTTTTTTATTTATTTTAGGTTTTAAATTTTGTAAAAGGTTTGGAATTAGATTGGTGGAAGTATTGTCTGTGAGAGGTAGTGTTGGGCCTGTATGGAACTCTAAAACCAAACTTTTGACAGACAAAATTACACCCTAAAACCATTTCATACTAAAAATTCACCTCACATAAGATCTTTGGTGAAACTGGAAGAAACCGAGAAGGGAGATGCTTTTCACAAGAACATGAGTGAGGGGATTCAAATGTAAACACTTCCTTTAAGCCGTCATCGTGATGTCATCGTGATGGCCAGCACTATCTTACACCATTGTCTCCCTAAGCATTGTTTGGAGTTTCCCCGTTTAATTGGACTTTCGATGCCTTTCAATACACACATACACAATGTCCTTCCTTGTAAGCTATTTATCAGGAGCCTGACTTGCACACTGGCGTCAGAGTTCTCTCGCTCGCACGCTCGGAGGCGCTTCAGGCCATGCCGGTGTCGGGGCTGCTCAGGGTGGTCCGGTCGAAGCTGTGGGTCAGTTCCTCTTTTCTCAGCCATTCGTCCTCCTGCGTATCGATCCGATTGCTCGGTGAATGATGTTTTAGCATTGTTTCTGGAAATCACAGAGGCATTTAGCTTTGCATCTCTCTGTGAGAGACGTGCAAGTGTGAATGAAATGTTTGGTTTTTTTAAAACTGCCAATTGAACACTTGAATATGTGTGTGTGTGTGTGTGTGTGTGTGTTAATGTAGCTGATCTGTTCCACTGGCCCTGTGTTGTCCCCACAGTGTCCCACGTCTGAAGCCACTGTATCTGAACCCCTGGAGGGCAGCCACATTGTTTTCATTTACTTGCAGCAAGTAACTAAGGCTTGACTCGTAACTAAAGCTGAAGAACACATCGTCTGCCCCCCCATACACACACACACGCGCGCACACACAAAACACACTCACAAAACCCACTCACACACTGTTCCACCACCTGTCTGAGTAAACACAGCTACATGCTTGTTTCTCCGCCTGTGGGGGACTGATGGGACAGTGGTAGCTCAGTGGTTAAGGCACTTGACTAGTCATCAGAAGGTTGCTGGTTCAAGCCCCACCTCTG
>JAOXYF010000003.1:23416150-23428670 GCA_028565775.1 Sternarchorhynchus goeldii
CCCCCCCCCCCCCCCCCCCCCCCCCCCCCCCCCCCCCCCCCCCCCCCCCCCCCCCCCCGCCGGTACCTCCTGAGCCTCCTGCAACCTTAACTCTCTACCGCTGCCCACCTGATCTCATTACAGCTCCATCCCTCTGCTCAGCTGGATATTGATGAGGCTGGGCTCCAGCTTACAGGGGCTTATGGGTAAATCAGATAAAAACATAACACAGAGTCATTAAAAATTCATTTGAGTGGCGTAATGATTTTTCTTTTTCTTTCTAAATCCACTTGTTCTGCACGTTGGCTCTGTTTTCCGCGCCCCGATGTTCTCTCCGAGAACGGAGCTGTATGGCATCCACAGAGAGCGTTTGGCCCCGCCCCGCCCCTCAAGCCCACAGCCATCGGGGCCAGAGAAGTGGGGCCAGCCCTGTCCCCATGACAACCTGCTGGCTGCAGCGGCTCTGTAGCTGAGGAGCCTCCTGCATCAGCAGAGCACACACACTAGTAGTGATTAGTGTGTGTGTGTAAGAATATTAGTAGTGATTAATGTTCTGCCCCAGAGCATTTGGTCTTATACACACACGTGCACACACACGTATTTGCCAATACTAATGTTCTGCTCCAAGTGCTGCTATATGTGTGTGTATAATATATATTTTATACACACACACACACACATACATATATATAGCTGAATGTCATGTCAGAATATTAAGACCACTCTTAGTTTGGAATGAACTCGGGACGTCACAGTTACCATGTGACTGGGTTGGCTGCGTGTATATAAGCACACCAGTCATTTGTAGCAATCATCATGGGCAAAAGAAGAAGGTTTGACTGATGTGCCTGGATGATCACGTGATGGTAGCATCTCTGAAACGTTCGTGAACTCCGTGGGATGTTCTAGTGCTCTTGTAATGAAGGTGTGCCGAGAATGGACTTACCCCAACGGTATAACACAGGTCACTGATGCCTGAGGGGGACGATAACTATGGTGGGTGGTATAGGACGGTCCACACGTCACAGTGGACCAGTCCACCTCTGCTATGAACACGGGAGGACCAGTTAACGCAGTGGACCAGTCCACCTCTGCTGTGAACACAGGAGGACCAGTTAACACAGTTCATCGCCAGCATTTCCTCCAGTTTGCAAGGGAGCACCTTGATTGGACATTGGAGGATTGGAAAAGTGTTTCCTTTGTGGATGAATCCAGGTTTGCACTGGAAAAGGTGGATGGATGGTGGTGCATGTGAGGCCAAACACAGGGTGGTGTATACATCCGGGGGTGTTTTCCCGGCATGATGTTGGACCATTAATACCACGGCACGAGTCTCTGAACACCAGCTGGTCCTTGGCAGTCCTAGCAGTTATGACTTCGGGAGTGTCACGGTGACTTTGGTGTCCTTCTCTGGCCTGCTCACTCAGTTCAGTGGAGCATATCTGGGAACACTTGGATCTCCAGGTTCACTGTGCTGACACACAACCACATGGTGTGAGGGATCTCTGTGCTCTACTGCAGTTGGAACGAGAGGGTCTGAATTCCTTCAGTCACCTAATACAGTGCATGTCATGACATCTCGCTAGTGTCACCCCAGCCAAGGGTGGTTATTTCCACTATTAGATAGGTGGTCATGATGTTCTGATGTGACAGGGTATGTGTGCATATACACATGCACACACACACTATGTGATATTCCAGATGATTAACTGCAGTGTACTGTAGTAGGATAATAGAGAGATTTAAAAATGTAGTGAAGTGTACAATGTTTCCAAAGAAACGGGACGTTTTGGACAGAGGTCCTTCATCAGCTGTGCAAGCAAAGGGATTCTCTGCATTTATTTTTATATTTATTTAATATGTAAAAAACATTATCAATCATTATCCAAAACACTTAATCCAATCAGGGTAGTGAGGGGGGGTCCCCATGCCCATCCAGAGGAACACATCGACTGCTGGGCAGACACCCAGGACAGGGTGTCAGTCCAACAATGGGCATAATAAAATATATTTTATATATAAATGATGTGTGGCTCTGCGCCTGAGTCCATGTTTGTCTGTTGTCAGTTGTATCTGTGTGTGTGTTTATGCTGTGCTGGTCCTAGATTACTAGATTACTATGCAGGAGATTACACAGCACCCTGAGGTCAGAGACCGGGTCAACGCCCTTCCCTGTGTCTCTCCTGCTCTCCCCTCCCCCTGAATGTTTGTCTCTCGCTGACTGTCTCAGTCATTCTCTTTCTCCATGTCATAGATAACAACTCCTTTGGTTCCTGTCTCTTAGACCAGACGTATCTACATATACGCACGTACTTTCCAGTATGAACTAAGCACAAAAACTTGCTCAGAGTGGGCCGGAGAAACTAACTCACTTCCTCCTCCACCCTCCAACCCCCCCCCCCGTCTGTCTCAGATGTTGAAGAACATAAGCTGGTACACCGAACGGGTGCTGACGGAGATTTCTCTGGGCAGTCTCTTAATACTAGTGGTGATTCGCACCATTCAGTTCAACATGACCAGGACAAGGGTAAGTCTCTCTCTCTCTGGTTCACTTTCCATCTTCCTCCCCATATCCCTCCTGGGAAAATGTTGGGGCCCCATGACGATCAGAAAAGGCCCCTGGGGAAACAAAAGCCACCCTCACAAACCAGATGCTCTATTTGGGTGTAAATGCATTGCATAGATTTCCTAAAAGGGACAGTTTGTTAATGAAACGCGCAGCACAGTCCGTCAGTGAGGCTGTCTGTTCATCCGGGCGTCTGTTCAAGGCTTGGGCGAGATGGCTGTAGCCCGTTTCAACATCCATCGAGCTACTTGTCCTACAGACATAGCAAGCATTTGTGTGTGTGTGTCTGTTTAGAACAAGTACAGATATTATTAAACGAGAGCAAGGATATAAAGAGTTGCTTATTTAATGATGCCAGCAAGAAACATAAGGTGCTGATATCCAGTATAGCGATGATGGTTTATTGATGAGTGGGCAGGAAAGGTTCCCTCTCTCTAGCAGACCCACGTTCTCTTGGCATCTCCTAATGGATTGCAGTTTAATTCTGAGTACATTCATCACGCGTGTGAAACAGCAGCGTGAAGGTCACTCTCAATTTGAGATGCGTGTCCAAGGTCATCAGTGGAAAAGGCTGTGCTGAGGTTGTTAAACCCAGTGCTTGAGTATTGATCCTGGCAGTGATGACGAAATAAATGCAGTGTGGAGTTAACAGTGCTGCCTTCTTTTTCCAGGACAAGTACCTGCATACAAACTGCTTGGCAGCCCTGGCCAATATGTCAGCCCAGTTTCGCTGCCTCCACCAGTATGCAGCCCAGCGCATTATCAGGTGGGTGGAAGGAGATGGAGGTGGAGGAGGTGGAGGGGGGGTCACTGATTGGATTGTTGTCCAGATCATAGATGGCTTTGCCTGCACTCGTTACAAGGAGAATGGACTGTTAGAAAAGAAAAGTTCATGATGTTCCAACCACAAATGTTGTTTGTCGACTTTCTGTTTGGTGCAAAACACTCACCTAGACGCTGCAGTTCATCTAAACTGAATGAATTTTAACTTGGGCTGGAGTCATGTTTGCTGTGAAAAGCATTAATAAATTCAGTTGTTGGACATTTCAGTGGTTTCATTAATAGTCATAGGGAGTGGTGCGCGAATACGAACATTTTGAACTAGGATGGAACATTCCAGTTGTGTTTGTTCCACAGCATCATGGAATCTGAACTGGGAGAGCGTTTCCTCACTCTTTAATGGATGGTTATGGTCTCTGCGTGGTTAGTGTAACCCCTTCATTCTAACCAGATTTGCCATGACTTCATGATGGAGTAAATAAACTAACCATAAACTCAGTGCGCGGCCCTTCGGCGGGACTGAAGTGCTCCTCGCGGCGTAGCTTAGGCCGAGAGAGCCACTCGTCGGTCTGTTCCGTTTCGCAGTGGGAAAACGAGCAGTATTACTGTCCTTAGGTAACCATATGGGGAAAACGAAGCGCAGAGCGGAAAAGCGTTTTACCAAAATACATTGAGCATGCCCTTTAAAATGTCATTACCATATTTTGCTTATGCCTTTACTGGCATTTTGACGAACGTAATTAGCTACACACACTTGCAGTTTAGCATTAGCAGCGCTAGCCGTTCGCTAATGGGTTATCTTTTCTCATTCGCGCTTGTTTTACGCGGTGACTGGGACGTTCGCGCGGACTAGCGGGACACTAAACGAGGTTCTCGTGTGTGTTGGTTTGCGCAGGCTGCCTCTACTATTGCAGTTGGATCAAAGGCCAATTAGAGAAACGTGCAGTTGTTTTAACGCAATTATAAAACGCAAACGGTACCTAACGCTCATTAACAGATCGAAATGCGCTGTGCTCCTGCCTGGTTTTTCGAGCGTTATGCGGTTAATGGTTTTCTAATGTTTTCGGCCGCTCCTGTCTTTCCCTCTAGTGGTTGTTTTGTCGCTCGTTTCCTCGTGAGCTGTTTAGTTTGGCAGAATGGCGGGCCCTGTAGTTTTTGTGGCTCCACTGTGTGCTAGAGTTTAGATCCTGTGTTCACCACATTATTCCCTAGTGTGTGATCGGTCCTGGCTTTATAAACCGCGCGTGTGTGTGTGTATGTGAGAGAGAGAGCCTCATTAATAATGTGAAACAGTAGACAAACGAGCGAGCCCCAGAACAGATGACGGGTCTCTCATGCTTACTCTCACACACACACACACACACACACACACACACACACACACACACACACACACACACCCTGGCAGGACCATGATGACATGTAGGTCTACTGTAAATGTGGCAGCGGTCCGTGGTTGTAATGCCCATTAGCCTCGCTTGCTAAGAAACACCGACTGTCTTCCAAAGCAGTGCTCAGCCATCAATGATCGGCTACAGGCTTTATGAGGTTTTTACGAGTTTTTTACGACGGCACTTGGCTGCGTGTAGCTTGTTTCTTTGTTTCTAGTAGTTGCTTAGAGATGTTGGAATTTTCCCTGCTTGTTTATTGTTTGAATCATGTGTTCTGTTTTGTTGATAATTTTCCGTTTTCTCCCAGCGTCTGTTTGCGGTTTTTTTTTTTGCTTCGTCCCCGTTTGCGAGTGCTTCATGATACGGCAGGCAGTAAATGATCTGTAAATGATCTGTACTGTTGAGTGTACTTTGTCTGTTTGTCTTTACTCAGGAAACGGAAGGGCACTCTGTTTTAGCAGGAGAGCTCTCAACATTTTAGTTAGTTTCTTTGTTTTTGTTTGTGTTTAGTGTACGTTTTTCTGTCAGTAGTGGTAGACTGAAATGAAAATTTTATCTGTCAGAGCCGCTCTTCTGTCTAAATGCATGTACTGGATTCCCAAAACTTGCTGAAGACTATGCAGCAGTTTAGAAAGATTTACTCATTTTATTAATACACGTCTGTGTTCTGACTTGATGTAGGAGATTAAGTATCTTTTAAAAAACTGTTCGAGCCTTGTTTTTGACAATCAGTTGCTCGGGGGAGTTGTTTCAGGGATTCAGTTTGCGTTTGACCTGACGTTTGAGTAATATTTATATTCTTGCTTAAGTATGCGTTATGAACCACTGTGGCGGTGAGAGTCTTATCTGTGTTGTGAAGTCACAGTTCCTGAACTGGAGAGATTCATATGGCTGCCCGATTAAATCTGTTGGAGCAGAGGTTGAGAGTTCCACAGGAGCCTCTGTGGCTGCGGCTTGCTCTGGAGGCTGACGGGCTGACGGGTGCGAGGCTGGCGGCTCACGGGCTGTCTTTTTCCCCAGACCTCTCTCGCGCCTTCCTGTTTAACACTCGCCGGCTTCACTCGGCTAAAAGGTGCCTGGGCAGGGAGCCTGTGATAAAGATGTGCCCCGAGACCCTCACGCTAATGATTTAACCTCCCCTTAGAGACCAGTTTTCCAGAACGAGAGGAATCCTTCATCCGAGTCTGTCTGCACCCCGTATTGATTTCCTGAGTGACGTGCCGGTCGATCTCGGACCGTCGCAGCCACTCTGCTGGGTTGGTTGGCGTGCACGTGCGATCCGGTGCGCTGAACCGTCATCGTCGCTCCTGAGCTGTTCTCATCTTCACCGCATTCCAGGAAGACCGTGATCTGTACGTTCTGCCTCTGAATACCTGGTTGGGAAGAAAAAAACACAAATAAAGCCTCAATTTTCATCCCTTCCCCCATCTCCACGGTGAAAGACCTCACTTCTTTCTGTGTTCACCTGTGGGTCCAGTGCTCAGTGTAAACGACTGAGTGTAAACGATGATTGAAATGCTGCACTATTGCTGTACTTGATTATGTCCTGCTGACACTCGTGAGACGTGTGTGTGTTTTCTGTATGAGGACACATGAATATAGGCATTATCTGGAGTGGGGGGAGGTAGAGGGCCTCTGTACGGCATATATAGACCTCAGTGTACATGCAGTTAGATGGACCTTAAGCTTTTTGCCTGCCAGTCTTTCAGCATCTACATTATTTAAAATGCATACAGACACAGACATTTACTTTTACTCTTTACAATGGACTATACTGTTAAAACATCAGTCAGCATGAACCGTACATGTCAACCTGCAGTCTATTGCCTGTATTCTGTTTCTCAGCCGTGCGTGCGTGTGTGTGCGTGCGCGCGCGAGCGTACAGAGCATGCATGGGGGGGTGTAAGATAAGCAGGGAAGGACACATAGGAAGGTTTAAAAAAAAAAAAAAGCAGAAACAAAGCAGTACAGAGAACGACAAACACAAGGAGGAGAGAAGGAGATGAATGGAGGGAGGGAGGAGGGAGGGAGGAGATGGCCAGTAGGACTGTAAGGGAGGCACAAAGAGATTTTGTCTGCGGTTTTGTGTGTGGACGTGTTTGTCTGGGGATGCGTGTTTGTCTCCCTCACAGACACTGAGACGGTCACACACACACACGCATGCAGGAACGCTAACGGCAAGAGGCAGAACACTTGAAGCACTGAGTGTGCCTCTGGTCAGGCAGTGTGCTGTGTCAGTAGGTCACAGTGACACAGCTTCCAGGCACACTGTCTAGCCCAAACACACACACACACACACACACACCCTCCCCATTCCACCCACACAGACAGACAGACATGGACAATAGTCCAGTCTGCCACTCTGTACCCTGCTTTTGTTTCTGCCTAGACGCTGCCACCTGGCACTTCACTGTCTGTGTTTAATACAGTCTGTACAGCCGCTTCCCTGGTTAATATCACCTGCCTTCCTCTTACCAAAGTCACGCCTGTCCTTTACCTGCTTATGGTTTACATTTATCTGATATGTACAACCAAAGAAACTTACCCTTGGGTCTAAATCCATCTTGAGCAGTTAATGGCCTTGTTCAGGGGCCAAACACTGAATGAATGTTCGATTTATATAGCTCCTTTTTCTTATACTCAAGGACGATTGACAGTATACACACACACACACACACACACAACTTCCACAGAGGTGAGAAACAGCCACTCGCACACAGTGTACCCTCCACCGCAACCCACAGCCCCCTGGGGAACTACATCAGGCACTACACCACCCAGCACACTGCACCACCCAGCACACTGCACCATCCACCACAGGAGAAAGGGTACAACACCACCCAGCACAGAGCACCATCCACCACTGGAGAAAGGGTACAACACCACCCAGCACAGAGCACCATCCACCACTGGAGAAAGGGTACACCACCCAGGACGGAGTTTAGTAGGTTAATCATCACTGGGCACACAGACACATTTACACAATAACAATTTAGTGGCAAGCCAGTTTACCTAACGTCCATGTTTTTGAACTGTCGGAGAGGAAATCGGAGACCTTGGAGGAAACCCACACAGACACATGGAGAACATGGAAACTCCACACTGCCCATTAGTGGCAGCATGCCAGTGCTGGGGCTTGAACTGGAAACCTTCTGATTACTGCATTGTGTGCTTCAATCACTGTATGTATATCACTGCACAGCAGTTATTATTGTTATGCCAGCAACATCCACTTTATGGACAAAAGTATTGGGACACTTACACATCACTTACAGGAGATTTTGTCATCCCATTCTAAATCCATAAAAAATTAATATGGAGTTGGCTTCCCCTTTGAAACTATATCAGCTTCCTATCTTCTGGTTTTCTTCAAGATTTTGGAGTGTGTTGGTGGGAATTTTGCTCATTCATCCAGAAGAGCATTTGTGATGTCAGACACTGATGTGGTTTGCAATCTTCATAACAGTTCATCCCAAAGGCTCTGTGTGGGCCAGTCAAGTTCTTCCACACCAAACTCACCCAACCGTACCTTTAAGGACTTTGTTTTAAGCACTGGTCATGCTGAAACATTCCCCAAAATGTCTTGGAACATTAAGATTTCCCTTCACTGGAACAAAGGGGTCTAGTCCAACCCCTGAAAAACAATGTTACAGTTGGCGCCATGCAGGCATACTCTGAGTGCCAGATAGAGAAGCGTGGTTCATCACTCGTCAGAACGTTTCCACTGCTCTGTTGTGCTTCTTGATGGAAGGCTTGCATGCAGGAAGCCCATGTCATGAAGCTCCAGGAACACCGTTTTTTGTACTGCTTGTAATGCCACAGAAGGTTCGTATCTCTGTGTAGAAGTCATCAACGCTCTGCCGATTCAAACTGGGCTCCCCACTCTGAAACTTTACCTGGTTTGCCACTTCTTGGTTGAGTGGCTGCGGTTCCACTTAACACCTCAAATGTTCCACTCCCAGCTGATCAGGGAATATCTATGAGGGAATGAATTTCACAAACTGACATGTTGCAACAGTGACATCCCATCACAGTACCATCCTGGAGTTTAGTGAGCTCTTCGGAGAGACCCGTATCTTCCCCACGTTAGATAGACAGCAGGGCCGGGTGCTTGCTTTTATACACCTGTGGTGGTGGAACTTGATGAAACATCTGAAATTCAATCATTAAAAGGTGTGTTCCAATACTTTTGTCCATATCGTGTGATTAATAAAATGGTACTTACGGTGCCTCTTGAATGTATTGAATAGAGGTGAAGCACAGAAGCTCCTTTCTGTTAGTAAGCCCAGGCTTAAATGTCTTAAATGTGCTTACGTTTGCTTTAACATACTTCCCTATAACAGAACGTAGTTGCAGATTTGTTCGTCTCGGACCATGTTTTCCATTTTCATATCGGCAGCGTGCTGTGTGCTATTTAGACTGCACCAATAACACTTTTTTGTTGTTTGAGCGCTTGGAAAAACAGAGTTGTCCTCTGTCAGTGGTGGTGTTCTGCGTCTCCGTGGTAACTAGCTTGTTGTTTTACCAAGCATGGCAGCAGATTTGCTAGTCTGACACTGGCTCATGACGGTTCAAAACAGGTCACATGCGGTACTAGGGGCATGAGACGTGTGGCAGAGAAAAAAACTACAGCTGCTTTTAAAAGCTCCCAATTAGAAATGAGTGCAGCTGAACCGCTTGGTTTTCGGGCCGTGCTGAAACAAGTCTCTGATGCAAACAGTAAGCTGCACACTTTGTTGTTTCTGTTGGTAGATAACCATTTTCATGGATAATAGCCTTTTATCATGTCTCTGAAAATACTGCGTTTTATTAGTGTGTACGTACACAAGAACAGGTCAGATGTGGCTTTGTGGATTGAGAAAAGCTTGGGAATGTGAATTCAGTGGCCGGGGGAGGGGAAAGTTGAGCTCCTGAATGAGTGTGTGGGGGTGTGTGTGTGGGTGGAGGTGTAGGGTGCTCTCCCTGTCCACTTACACACGCCTCTGCTTGGCTGTAGAGATGGACACGGGCTGGGGGCATGATCCAACCAGGGTTTCACAGCACAGCTCTGCTGACATTTCACACACACAAATTAAAGCAGGTAGATGGTGTCGGGGTGTGTGTGTGTGTGGGGGGGGGAGATAGGGGGTCTTGTGTGAAGGCTGTATGTAGTTCATGTTCAGGCTACCACTCAAGGCTAGATGTGTAGGTTGTGATTGATGAGGTCATCAGTGTGAGTCATGTTGGCCATTTCCCATAATGCTCTCCAGTCTGCAACATGTTTAAATGTGCAGTGTGGCTCCTTTTTACTCTGCTAAAATGGCATTTTCTCTCTCTCCCCAACACACACACACACACACACACGGTGCATCTATAAAATCTCTTTTAACCTCTTTGTTCCCTCCTGTTAAACCTGCCCACACACAGAGCATCTACATAATGCTACGTCCACATACACACACCCTCAGTGGAAGGGCATTACAGGGGAGCCTCCTCCTGTGGTCCATCTCAGAGCAGAGGCCTTCCCCTCTCTCTCACCCAGCACCCTGAGTGCTGACCGCCATGATCGCGGTGCTGATGGTGGTGATTTGGGGAGGAACTGGAGGACCACGTTCAGATTAAATAGCTTTTTTTCTGTGAGTTTGATCTCAGCTCTAAGGAGCTGTGGTTTTGTGCAGGGGCCATGGAGAGTTCAGGGCTGACCGGCACACGTGTGTATGTGTGTGTGTGTGTGTGCGCGCGTGTCAGAGATGGCAGTAGAAGCAGTGGCACTTCCTCTGCTGTGCTAAGGTTCACTGAGGGACTCATTAGGGGACTCATGTTGCCATAGGCAACACACATGCGTACGTGCACCATGTGTTCCAATTGATTGACTATATGTCGACTAGAGCACATCCATATCTTTGGCTCTCATGCTGTGTTTTTGTTTGTTTGTTTTCTTCTCTAAAAGGACGAGTCATCACTTCCGAGGACTCGCCCCTTCACCCCTCCGAGCTGCTGCGTCTGCGTCAGACAATCGTTTCTTTATTGAGTTTGTGTTTGTTTAAAAAAAACAAACATGAACAATTGATGAAGTGCCGAACTAAAGAACCAAGGCCATCAGTGGCTGTAAAATTTACTGTTGAGTGTAGTGATTTCAAAATGTAAAAAAAAACAAACCAACGTTTAAAAAAGGGAAAAAATGATTTTCACTGTGTATGTATGTCCATATTTTGTTGCGCCTGTGAGATTTAACCAGGCTGGAAAACAAGCACATGTACTGGTTTTGTTGAGAACAGAAGAACGCCATGTTTGTTTTCTGGTCTTAATGTAAGAGGCAAGGAAAAACGGACCACAATCACCTCCTTTTTGTCCAAAGAAACACTTCCTCTACTTTGTAATTGTGTAATTGAGTGATTTAACATTTTCTTCCCCCCCTCTTTTTCAGCTTGTTTGCTCTGCTATCTAAGAAGCACAATAAGGTTTTGGAGCAGGCCACACAGTCTCTGCAGAGAACACTGGGAGCGGATGATGGCACAGCCCTGCCAGACTATGTGAGTAGCAGTGCCTCTTGAGGAAGGGGGTGGAAGTGCAGGCTGAATACCCAGTGAACGAGTGGGTGCGTGGCACGAATGCCCAAGTGAACGAGTGGGTGCGTGGCACGAATGCCCAAGTGCCCGCTGGTTTCTCATCTCCATATGAGACACAAGCTCTTTTTTAATCTTCCTCTTTAATTTGTGTGCAAATACACTACAGCTTGTAAAAATGGAAATCGTCTCCCTTGTTTATTTGTTTTTTTCCATGTTGTTTACAATCATGGTAAATTGTAGTGTCAGGCTGTTGTGGCTGCGGTTTTATGGCTGTCTTATTTAGTCATATCCTTCAGTTAAGGTAAGTGAACAAGGACCGGACGACCTGGAGTGGTCTAGGGGACGACCTGGAGTGGTCTAGGGGACGACCTGGAGTGGTCTAGGGGACGACCTGGAGTGGTCTAGGGGGACGACCTGGAGTGGTCTAGGGGGACGACCTGGAGTGGTCTAGGGGACGACCTGGAGTGGTCTAGGGGACATGCATTATGAGCAAAAGGGACTGCAGCTGCCAGACATGAGCCTTAGATGCTGCAGGTGGTGGTGCTGGAGACACAGAGGAGGAGAGTCTCCTGGGAAACACTGAGGTGGAGCTAGGGCAGGGGTGGTGCTTACAAAAGACAGCCCGAGTCACAGTGTCAGGCTTTCTCTGCTGTACCCATGGGAGACTAGATGTGGCTACATCAGCTGGAGGGGCAGTGTCGCGCACAACACGGGAACAAAGATGTGTTGAAGCGGATGGTGGGTGGGGTGGAGTGTTTGAGAGACTGACGGCTTATATGGAGTGGTGCCAAAGGCTTAGGGGGACAGCATTAGTGATGATGAGAGTCCACGAGGTTCTTCTGCTCCCTGTGCTCTGTACCGTCTGTGTCAGTGTGCTAGCAGTGCTGATGTTTACTTTGTGTTTTTGTGCGTCTGTGTTGCGCGCGCACACACACACACCAAGGCCCTGCACCGACGTCTGGCGTGTTAGACGTCTGAGTGCGTCAGACGGCCGTCTGCTCCCCTCATTAGTGATCCTCTCACACTCGTTCACATCTCTTTTGTGGCGCTCCTTCGTTCTCTGCTCCCTTTCTTCTTTTCGTCCGTCTCTCTGTAGTCTTTTGTTCCTCTTTTTTCTTTAACGCTTTATTCATGCTGTCTCTCTGTCTGTCTGTCGCTCTCTCTCCCCCTCCTCTCTCTCTCCCCCTCCTCTCTCTCTCTCTCTCTCTCTCTCCCCCTCCTCTCTCTCTCTCTCTCCCCCTCCTCTCTCTCTCTCT
>JAOXYF010000003.1:23449771-23460411 GCA_028565775.1 Sternarchorhynchus goeldii
GCACTTTTCAAACTATCACCGTCACACCACTGAAGCTGAAGTGTGTGGTGTTGCCCAGCAAGGTGTGTGTAGATGCCCCTGTGTTCCATGCAGGCACATCCGCTCTGTTCTGTTCTACACACACACACACACACACACACTCATGGACATTTCACCTTCTTTCATGTTGACAAGAGTTCATAGAATATTTAAAAAATATTTACAGAAATGCATATTAAGAATGTAAACTCTTGCAAAAAAGCAAGTTCTACTTTTTTGTGTGAGGGTTTTTTTTTGTTGTTATTAGTTGATCTTAAGGAAGAGCAGAAACTGGAATGTTACACTCAGGTAACAAATAAAAAATGACAAAGATGTACCTTATAATGAGAATAATAATGATGTACCTTATAATGATATACCTTCAAAACAACTGGCAGAATCCAACTGCTGTCAGTCCTTCAGTCCAGAGCCCTTCTGTTCTCTTTCCATATAGATTGCCACCAATAAACATGAATGTTCAGCTTTTAAGACTAAATGTCCTTTGTGTGCATGTTTGTTTTAACAAAATGTTATATACAATGTACAGTGATTGTGTGAATACAAGCCTTTATCTTAATTTCATTATTTCCAGAACGTTACCAGTGTGAGAATCTTCTTACTTGACATTTTTTCATTCATTCTCGTGACAGTAAATTAGAAGTCCAACTGGCAGCTGATTTGCGCATGTGCTGGTGGTAGAAGAAAGGCATTGTGGGATGTGAAATCGCCCGCTGTCTTCACTGCTCACAAGACAGAGCTAAAAGGCTGTTTAAAGCACAGTAGTCACGCACTCTCCATTCCTTCTCTCACTGTTCCCCTCTTCTCCCATGGGTGGGTGGAGAAGAGGCGTGTGTGTGTGTGAGTGTGTGTGTGTGTTTCCTCTCAAGTGAGCAGGAAGCCGGCGTTTACTGTAATTGCGGGTCACAAAAAGAGCAAACTCGCATCAGAGAGGGCTCTTAAAATGGCGTCTGAAATTGTAGACGTTAGTTCAGGCCTTAAAGGCTTTCTGTATTCTTATCACAACTCTGTGCATACGGTATTGGCCTTAGAGGCATTTCTCTGTGGCTGTTTAGGCAGCTGTTTTCTGTATCTGCTTTCTGAGTCTTATTTGGTCTTTGTTTACTTTTTGTTTGCTGCTGCTAAGGGAGAAGTTTTTCTCCTGGTGGTACTAACATATAAGAACAGTAACAGGAAGAAACCCTAAAAACATACGTATGTGTTATTCCACTCCAGCAAATAATACTGTCCAGCTCTGGTCAATGGTTCCTCTCCAAGTTTCGGTGAACAGTACTACTGCTCCAGTGCCTCTCAGAGTAACTGTGAACAGTACTGCTGCTGCTCTGTATTTGCATACAAACATACTTGTCCACATTTACAGAGTCTGTGCATGCAGGCGGGAGTGTGCTGCCCAGGCAGAAACAACAGATGGTGGAGGTCTTGCTGTAATGACTTGCTTGTTGTTACCTGGGGGGGTCACCTTACCTACTCCTAGCTTTGCCTTTCAGGTGACAGCTGCTGATGAATGCACTGTGGGATTCTGGGAATTGTATTTCCCAAGAACCGCCGCCTGATGCCGTTTTCCCTTGGGTCCTAGGTGAAAGGTACCATAATATACTGTTCGTTTCCCACCTTTTCTTTACTGAAGACCCAGTTCAAGAGACACAACAACGCTGCTCTCAGATCATCTTAAACAGGTAATCTCCTTCAGGACTACAGATGCTTTTGGGGTTTGTAAGTGGCACGAAGGACATTAATAAGATGAATGGTCATCATCAACATGATGAGAGCGTGGGGGGGGTTGTAGAAGGACTGGAGGGCTTTCAATACTTCTGGCTTAACACAAACCACCCAGAGCATTCAGCGAAGGATGGTTATGATGTTTGTGTGTGTTTGTACCCTAACCCTAACCCTAGCCCATAGGTTATGATGTTTGTGTGTGTTTGTACCCTAACCCTAACCCTAGCCCATACTGCCCATGGGTTAATACTAACCTATGAGCCCTTCGTGCTGAATGAACTGATGCCATTTCAGCTTCCGCTTTGTGTTCCTTCTCCTTATTTGTTATTGGTTTCCATGATGTTTGCTCATCCCTCTTCTGTGTAGTAGGTTCCTCAGAGAAATACAAGGCGTCATTAGGTGTGAAACCTTTCCTGTTTTTCTTCAGTTTTGTATGAAATTACTAAACCATTAGTTGCCTGTTTCTTTGTTTTCTTCAAGAAAATCTCTAGTACCTCGAAGCCTTTGGAAAAAAGGCTGTGTTTGCTCTCTGGCTGGGCTGTGTGGGGGAGGTGGGGGGGAGGTGAACAGCAGTGTCACACGTCTGGGTGAAACTCGAACCTCCCCCATGTAACGGAGACCTCGGCCGGCTGGCCAGCGTCACCGTGGCGACGTTGGTTTTGACCACTCTGTTCCGTCCGGTCCGATGCGCGTAGCCTCACCGTGGGCTGGCGCGGCGGTGAGTGGGTTGGCGTTTCATGGTGGAACCACCCCCTGACGTTACAGCCGTTTGTTTGCGACTAGGTGTCCCTCTTGTTCCGTTGTGACCGCAGGGCAGGAGGCCGAACTTCACGAATGCGGCTGGAAGCCGTTGAGGTAGCAGAGCGTTGGTTTTACAGTGCACTTCAGAGTCATATAAGACTCATAAACGTAAGGTCTAGAGTTCAGCACCCAGTCGTAAACCCCTTTAAGCTGTTACAGTTCCTCTTGTTCAGAGAGAGGGACAGACTAGGGCTGCAGGCTGCCATATGGTGTCCTCCTCCAGAACTGCAGAGGCAGCCATGGGGTGGGGGGGGTTGGGGCATGCTGCAGGGGGCGTCCTGTTTCACAGAATCCTCTTTCCCAGGGAACATTTTGTGTTGGCCACCATGCTGGATGACGCACACTATCTCTGTCCTACTACACTCTGCACTTTGTGTGCTTTTCATCCCTTTACGTCTCTCTCTCATCCAGCAGTATTTCTTTAATTCTGTCTTTCCATTTTCTGAATTTGCTTCACTTCTTTTTGTGGTTTATGTTCTAATTTCATCCCACTGTTCTTTTTTACTCTTCTTTTTCTCCCCCTTCTTCCACCCACCCCCAAAACACACACACACACACACACACACACACACACACACATACATATACATATTTGTACCTCCAGCATGAACACTAAGCCTGCTCTATTTTCAGCACAGATATAGGGTGAGTAATTACAGGAGGTAATTACACGTTAGGTTCTGAGAACATAACAGCATAACTGTGGTCATTTTGAAGATGGAGAGCTCTGGTCTTTCACCTGCCTCATATTCACAAGGAACGTCCATTATTGTGTGAACGTCAAACTGCACGTTGGAGCCAAACTTCAGAAGACATTTTATTTTGAGACAGCAAACACTAATCCTGCATGCCTTCAGTCTGATACGTGCACAAATTCGGTCTGTTTCAGGGTACATTTTCCATACCTGCTAACGATCATTTTTGGAGTGAGTGGGAGTTTGCTGATGGCCATTACTTCAAAACAACGTCTTGATGGACGACATGGTGGATGACAAGAAACCAACATGCCTCTATACAGATGTCTAAGTTTACTTTCTAATGGCACTTGACTAGTAATCAGAAGGTTGCTGGTTCAAACTCCACCTCTGCCAAGTTGCCACTGTTGGGCCCCTGAGCAAAAGCGCTTAAACCTCAACCGCTCAAAATGTATTCAGTCACAATTATAAGTCACTTTGGATAAAAGCGTCAGCCAAATGCCATAAATGTTAAATATTAATGGGGTCTGCTTTTTTAAAAAAGAATCTGTTACATTGAATACAATTTCTTAATAACTTAAGAAATACATTGAACCCTTCAGAGTTTCTTTTTTCTGTCCCCTTCATTCTGTTCTCAGTAGACCACAGGAACAGTGCAACAAATGGAGTTGATTCTTCCCTAGTTAACAATGTTGGAATCTTAGTGAGGTGATTCTTCTCTAGTGAACAGTGGGATTTGTTGTGAGTATTTTAATGTAGTTGCTCAGCCCAGGGCCAGCCCAGTCACCTGCTCTCCCTCTATCTCTCCTCTCTGTAGGACTGCCTTCCTTCCGCCCTCAGTCTGACAAGCCCGCTTGACCTTCGACCTCATCAGTGAGGTAAGGGTCAGGTTGCTTCCTGTGCCCTGTTCACACGCAGTTCACGTCTGGGGAGTAACGACTGTCAACACTCCCTGTCCTTCTGCTTCAGTCTCCTGTGATGAGCTTGGTAGCGGTTTCTGTGTTCAATATTCTGAACTACAATCAGGCTACCAGTGCTTTTTTCAATGTTTTATTTTGTATTGGCCATTTTAAATGAGGGACCAGAAGTTATTAGGGACAACATGCAAAGTCCAAGAGACCAGTACATTCATGATGCCAGTCACACACTCGTCATGTGTCTCTAAATGTCACCATGCTCTCACGTGTGACTGTGCTCTAAATGTCACCATGCTCTCACGTGTGACTGTGCTCTAAATGTCACCATGCTCTCACGTGTGACTGTGCTCCGCAAATACATCCCTTAGGAGACATTTCCCAAAGTCTCAGAAATGTCAACATAATGGGAGAATGTAATATTCAAAGTCAAATTTCCAAATACATGTCATGCCAGTACTTGCCTTTATGGGTTTAGTAAATAAAGGATATATGTCATGAAGGCCCATTATACAAATACATAAATGTTGATTTTAAAATGTGTTCATTCGTCCATTTCAAATTTCTTCTAAGTACTTCACTTAACCTACATGAAAACGTAGGCAGACTGACATACTAATCTGCACTTCGTTTCTGTTTGTTTTTATGGCAGTTTTGAAACCCAAAAACATGCCGATAAAAACATGTTTAAATGTGCGTTTTATAATCGGCATTACATTTTTTTCATATTTATCACCCGTCACAAATTTTATGTAAAAAAAGACCACGGTTTCTGTCTGGTCCAGTATT
Organism: Sternarchorhynchus goeldii; assembly: GCA_028565775.1. NCBI lineage: Eukaryota > Metazoa > Chordata > Actinopteri > Gymnotiformes > Apteronotidae > Sternarchorhynchus > Sternarchorhynchus goeldii. The sequence goes on from JAOXYF010000003.1 coordinate 23,454,726, forward strand.
GTTTTCTGAGTGTTTTATCATATGTTCTTGCATTAACTTGAAGTAGGCGTGTCATTTTCCCCATTAAAAAATGCCACATTCTTTGTTGTGATCCGTGTTTGTTTGTTTTGAATAGACTTAGAAATTCGACTCTCATTTCCGTTTATATTTACATTTCAGCCTTGAGCTGTATATACTCCCTTCAAAACGGCGCAACCACAAAAGGGGGTTTAATGAAAATCAGTGGGGTTTCCCAGATTTTACGCTCATTCGAATTGTCCCGAAACTACAGGTTACTGTTACCCGTTTAGAAACTTCCTCTGGCTCTGACAAATCCGCCACAGGGTCAGCTACAGGCTGGCAAACTCATTTCTGTGGTAACGCCGACGTGTGATCGGTTCCAGACTACCTTACAATGTGAAGGGCTGTCGGTTGAGCGGAGCTGTTCGCGGCGCCAGTGGGGAATCCGTGAACAATAGGGACTCTCGAGCGCACACACGGCGCCTCTCGAGCGCACACAGCCCATCATCATTATCATCCTCTTTTCTGCCCTGCAGCGACGCAGACTGGCACCCAAATTACCATACTGCGCCTCCCCTACTGTCTAGAACACAATTAGGCTATAGCAGTTCTCTCTACGCCCATACAACAGCGCTCTGTCTGCCTATAGTCGCTCCAAGGGCCAGATGTTATCTAGGTTACCCATTCATTTTTTTTCCTCTCTCGAAGTTTGGCTCAAACGCAGTATCACCAAATGGCGTTAGGTCACCTCAGGCCAGAATTTTTTTTAGCTTTGAATAAACGTTATTTAATTTCTTTTCTTTTTTTTTGCTTAGCCTGTGCTTATTGCACTTAATGTATAAAAACTAGTTCCGTGCGCATTTCCAGTCGTTAAAAATGACGTAAGTCTTAATAGCCCTTCATGTTTCGATTCCACGGACGTGTTTGCGCAAAAGTGACCCTCCTAAAGGTTAAACGTACGCGCATAAAAAGGTTAGCTATCCCTGAAAGAGTTATCCTGTAAGAGGAAAGGGGGGAGGGGAGGGGAGGGGACTGACATTCAGTCCCGACGTGCTGAAAGTGCGCGCGCACGACCTGTCTCTGCTCACTAGTCTCTCACCTTCGTGTTGAGGCGATTATTCTAATGGAAACTGGCGCGTCGTCTTGTCACTCAGTAGAATAAAGCGCTGTCGCGCTCTCTATCTGTCAACCCTCTAAAATCAAACAAAGCAAGTTTTGGTTGCGAAATGATGTAATACGCACTTAAAATGGCTGGCTCCCACAACCTATGCAAGAGTGAAAATGATCTTCACTACAGAGAAAAGCCCGTAGGGATGTTGTACGTCACAGTTATGATTTAACCAGAAGGCGGCAGCAGTTCATAGTCCTCATCTTCGACTGCGAGTCCAGGCTTATTTATTATATGTATATTCACACACAATGTTCATATATAATAATAATAATAATATTGATGAATATTAGATTGACAGCAATAATAAAAAATATAATTAGTGGTGGTTTAAATTACTTCAATTTATAATTACCTGTATATATTATCGGTCAAATACATAAAAAAAATTGTAAATGACAATATGGGAAAAGCCGTTGAGTTATGGACGTTCTTACCAATGCGGCGACAATCCCCAAACAAACTCTAAGAAGCAGCTCAGTTAGGCATCTCTGGTAGGCCTCTAAAACGTCCTAATGTTACGAGCAGCACAGTCCGTAAGAAACATTATTTTTGTCATACTATTGTTGATAACTTTTGAAACTTTCGGAAAAATGTAACCTTTAAAACTGATGTCTCTGGTAGTTAAGCTACTTGATCTCGTGCTTGCGCAACACAATCACTTTTTTTAAGCGACAGGGTGTCTAGACAACCACGTGATGGGGCGCGCCAATGCGCACTGGAGACGGCGCTGTGAGCACAGCGACGAGGGGGAGGGGGAGGGGGGTTGGGGGGGGGGATATGCGAGCGAAGGCAAGGGCACTTCGGCTTTTCGCGTCATTCTCAAACCTTTACTGAAGACCGCACCGTCTCTTTGTCGCTACCGCGCTCGCATGTTTCACAGGCTCGGAGACTTCATGCAGCAAGGTTCTGGATAACTGAAATTCGGATTGTCGGAGCTTAGTTCTCGCACAACGGACGCAGGCGACGCTATGTAGTGTAAGCTTTTCTGTCGAAAACGCAAGTATTTCTCTCGGGTAGATTTTTTCCAGGCGCTCCGTCGGGTCAGGCGTGGATTTACTCGAGTTCCCTTTGGATCTCTAAAGGGAGAACATTTTTGTTACCTTACAAATGATGGGATCAGATATATGCTGAAGATTAGGATACAGCATAAACTGTCGGATAGACTATTTGGAGGAAAGCAAAGTACGACGGACAACATCCATTGTTAGACCATAAATGTTTGAAAAAGGAATCAAGAATTGTGTGGATTTAAACGAAGAACACCCGGGGGCGACTTCGGCGTCTAACGGATGTTTTATTCCATCACATTAATCCTACCGATATTTCCCGGTTTTATGGCGTTAGATTAGACGAGTGCCGACATCACACGCGCACATATTTGTCATAAAGAGTTACTTACAACACGTTTAAGAAAGGCACGAATGTAGCGGTAATAACAGCCTTAGTTTGGGTCCCGTGCAGTTTGTCTTTGCTGCTTACCTCAGTCGATGGTATAAAGATTATTTTTGTGTTGAAAGCATTAATATAAGCTTGTTAACAGACTGACCTGTGCATAAATAGGGTCCTGTTGAGGATTTTTGTGTAGCTTAGTTTGTAAAAAAATAAAGTCTGGCGTATGCTACAGACTGTCTTTGCTGCTCCAGCTTCCAGCGTTTCCACAGTATCCTCTCAGGCTGCCTGGCACTGCCTGGACTCGGATCCCGGAATCTTCATGATTTGCGGACATCATGCTCGTTTTTTAGCCGGGAAACCCTCTTTTCGTCCCGCATGTTCAGGACCAAACGATCGGGGCTCGTCCGGCGACTCTGGAGGAGCCGTGCGCCCGTCGAGGGCGATGGGGAGGCGGATACTAGAACGCATGGATCCGGAGGCTGCTGCATGGGTAAAACGGCAAAGGCTGGCAGGAACCCCGGAACGGAGGCTGAATTGAAAGCACTGACCCACTCGATACTAAAAAAAATTAAAGAGAAACATTTGGAGGTGCTCTTGCAGGCGGTGGAATCGAAAGGTGGTGCGCGAAGCCCCTGTCTTCTCCTCCCTAACAAAGTGGACACCAAACTGGGTCAGCAGTCTTACTCTCTCCCCCTGCTGCTCTTTAAAGTATTCAGGTGGCCGGACCTCCGGCACTCCTCGGAATTAAAGAGGCTACCTTGCTGTGAATCGTATGGGAAAATTAACCCAGAACTAGTTTGCTGCAACCCGCATCACATGAGCAGGCTGTGCGAACTAGGTAAGTTCTCATTTCTGATCTAAAAATGCTGTCTTCTTACAGTCTTTCCAGTCAGAGTATGTTATTTTTTATGCCATGGTATATTTTCTGTAACGTCAGTTATTACGATGCAATAAAGGGGCTGAGAAGATAAAATACTTGGTCTGTGTTGACATTTGGTTAGTGAGGCTTCCGTGTCTGACAGAACCGTATTGCCGCTATTAATTCAACGACTCGAGAGTTTTAAGATGTTGTAATTGTGACTATGCCAATAACCCTAACGCGTTAATGTGTCATCTCGTGCTTCCCTTCACGCTATAGCCGACGAATATTTATAGCGTACTGACTGATGAGGGCAATTATGTTCAAGTGAACAAGTTTTGATAAGCAGCATGTTATTGGATCTTAGTTAGTCTGATGAGGCTTGGTTATATGGTCAAAAAACACTGATATTTGCTCTCTTTTTTAGCAATATGTATTACTGTGTTGTCACAATTGAACAATTGTGTTCAGTTTCTATTTTAAATTTTTCCGAAATAGCCTACGTTACATACTCTTATACATACGTTGTAAACTTAAGAAAATGGCCTAGGGAAACGTTAATGTTATTTAAGCAGGAAACTAAATTCCCAATTATATTTTCCTGGCAGATACAGGCTTATTTCTAAGACTTCACCCTCTGTACATGGACATCGATTAATGTTCAACTTGTGTGAGGCCCTGGTTTGCTCGGGGGTAAAGTCAGTTTGTAGTCATCACCGCGTTTGTCCTGCGTCTTTCGGTCCCTGGCCAAAAGAGGCCCGTATCTCCCCCCGCCTCTCGCGCAGATAGGCGCGGAGTCTGGCGCCAGGCGGCTCCGTGTTTATCTGCGTGCCGAGTATCAAGGCAATCGCCGCCGCGCAGGCCTGTCTGCACGCCTCTCTGCAAAGACAAACAGTTTTCCTAAAGAATGCCAACTGTTATCATAAGTTTCTATCTTATACGTTTTCTCATGGTCTGCCTTCTCTTCTGTTTTGGTAGAATCCCCACCTCCCCCGTACTCACGCTATCCAATGGACTTTCTTAAACCACCCGGTAAGTTTTACCGCTCCGTTTTTAATCTGTTGTCGAACTGCGTTTGCATTCATTATTTTTTGCTGAATTCTCTAACCATTTAAATAAAAACATATTTATAATTCCACCTTTTATTTCCCTCTCACAAACTACAAGAACGTGCTGTTGTTTTTGTGTGTGTGTGTCAGAGAGAGATAGATAGAGAGGGAACTACAATGCAGATTCCCAGAGATGTGTTTTGTTGATTTATGATGGACCAAAACGCAGCCAGTCTGCCAGACCTCTGTAACAGAATGGCAGGAGGCCAAAGCCTAAATCCACGCCAACCTGGCACCAGGGTGGGGGCAGGTGATGTCTGCATGAACGTGATGGGGCAGCTCTGATAAAAAACAAAAAAAAAGGGGGGGGGGTGTGATTCAGAGGAAATGTGGATCACACACAGGAGGGGATGCGGAGCGATCTTTGGAGCCATGGTTTATCTGCTGAATTAATCTGAGGTTTTGGGAGTGTCTGTGCACAACCCCCTCCCTTTGCTCTCTCTCTCTCTGTCTGTCGCTCTCTCTCAGTCAGAATCAGCGTCTATTTCTTTATGCTGAGGTAGACAAGTACTGGTGTTCGTTGTGGGTTAATTAAAAAGCCTGGCCCTGTCTGCTCTCGTATGGTAATGTTTTGAGTGAGAGATATAGAGGGGAACAACATTAACTGTTTGGTTGCTGGTTTTGAGTCATCCACTTAGACGTTAGTCATGGCTTTTATGAATCAAATTTTTGTGTGTGTGTGTGTGTGTGAATGAAAGGCGCCATGGTGGAGAAGAGGAAGATCTGTTTGGGGAGGAAGCTTCCTTTAAGAACTCTGACTCTTCCATTAACTGCTTATTGGACCACAGACAGACAGACAGAGAGAGAGAGAGAGAGAGAGAGAGAGAGAGACGGACACTGAGACACTCAGTCTGGCTGCTGAAAGAGAGAGTGTCTCAATGCTTAGAGGAAGTCATTTGTCGCCACAGCTGTGTTTCTATGAAGACGTGTGTGTGTGTGTGTTGTGTTTGTGTGTCAGTCAGAAGCAGAGATATTAATAGGACAATAAAGCAAGCCTGTTGAGAGTTGCTTCATTTAGTCGAGCGATTCCTTTGTTAGTGCTTTGTTCTCCCTGCCACTGAGCTAATGTTTCTCATGTTCTCTCTCTCTCTCTCTCTCTCTCTCTCTCTCTCTCTCTCTCTCTCTCTCTCTCTCACACACACACACACACCTTTC
>JAOXYF010000003.1:23477454-23493558 GCA_028565775.1 Sternarchorhynchus goeldii
TCACGCCTGCGCGGGTCAGAACCAACACACAACCTCACGCCTGCGCGGGTCAGAACCAACACACAACCTCACGCCTGCGCGGGTCAGAACCAACACACAACCTCACGCCTGCACGGGTCCGAACCAACACACAACTTCACGCCTGCGCAGGTCAGAACCAACACACAACCTCACGCCTGGCTGCTGGGCTGCTGCTCTCTCCCTGTCCCTCTGCCCATCCCTGTCCCTCTGCCCATCCCTGGCCCTCTGCCCATCCCTGTCCCTCTGCCCATCCCTGGCCCTCTGCCCATCCCTGTCCCTCTGCCCGTCTCGGCAGTTTGCCAACGACAGGCGAGCACCCAAACCTCAATTACAGGGTTGCTGGCATTTCATTATGTTCATACCACATCACAGCAGCCACGCACAAGCACAACATCGTCTGACTGGCTAGACAAGTAAAACCCCTGAACAGATGAATTTGAAAAGAATGAATTAATCTCTAGGCCCTGAAGCAGCGAGAGGAAAGCTGATGTATTGTAAGGGAGAGGAATAGATTAAGGGCAACTTTCCTCAGAGCTGAATCACCTAGATGCAGAGGACCTAGATCCACAGCGGTGACATTCACAGCACCACCACCAGTCTAGCAAAAATATCTTGTCACACTACAATCCAGTAACTCTCAGTGTACATAAGATAATGTATTGGGTATTAAAAAAAAGTTACTTGCTGGAATCATGAATTGTATTTACTTATTTATTCATTTATAAAAGGGAGTTGAATTATATATGAATCATATGAATCAAATCAGAATTTGTCTACTCCGCTCAAAATTATAATGAATAAGAAAATGAACAAAAAGAACTAGAAAAATGCAAGGCATATCAAAAAAACTCAAAATCCAGTGCAATAACATGAATGTGCAATACACATAGGGTTAAAGAAAGCTTCTGCATTCCTTAGCTTTGCTCTGAATACAAGTTTGTAAAAGTGTATACAGAATTGTGGCTGGACTGGGTAATTTGATATAAATTTAAAATGCGTATGAGAGACAGGGGCGTGCGCACACACACAACACACACACAACACACACACACACGCACACACACACACACACACACACACACACACACTAATGTCAGCCTAGGATAATGATTCTGTCACATACAGAAAACATCCAATACAATAAACTTAACAAACAAGCTCATATCCTTTGATACCTGTAGAACACCTTTTCCTGAAAAACACACAAAACACAAACTAAAGCCAATAGTCTCATTTTCCTTCCAACACTAAGGGCCACAGGCAACTATAGAAACAAAGATAAATCAATATAAGAGACTTGCTTTAGCAAAGCCAACACTCTAGACACTAACAAACTTCAAAGAGGAAACGCCAACCCTTTGTCTTCTACCAAACACACACAGACTCCCATCAGGATGAAGACTGTCATCCACACACTGTTTATTTTTGAGAGTACATTTACTAGACATAAATATAAAATAAAATGCAAAACAAAAAAAAAATGCCTTTCTTCATTACCTTTAATCCTAGTATATAATTAACAAAGTGATTATTCTAAAACTAGCATTTTGAACATTATAACTGGGCCAAACCCACAAGCCATAAAAAGTAATTATTTATCTTTGATTCTCATAGAACAATAACAAACCCAAACAAAACAACAAACTAATTTTTTGAATGAATAAACCAAAACAGCTGCCCAAGCTAAATCAAAATGTTTTTCAACTGTAGAGCATGCAAAGCATTAAAGCACTCAGAGGAGTCTGTGTTCTCTGTGCTACAGAACAGTTTAGGTTGAGTGTTCTCTGTGCTACAGAACAGTTTAGGTTGAGTGTTCTCTGTGCTACAGAACAGTTTAGGTTGAGTGTTCTCTGTGCAACAGAACAGTTTAGGTTGAGTGTTCTCTGTGCTATAGAACAGTTTAGGTTGAGTGTTCTCTGTGCTACAGAACAGTTTAGGTTGAGTGTTCTCTGTGCTACAGAACAGTTTAGGTTGAGTGTTCTCTGTGCTACAGAACAGTTTGGGCTGAATGTTCTCTGTGCCACACTTGGGAACAGGAATGGTTTGTTCCCATCCCTAAAAGCAGAACTACACTAAAAATCATTTAATAAATTCCCACAGAGCACTAGATCTCACTCCTGTTTTGAAGAAGACTGAATAAGAGTCCAAAACACAAGCAGATTTTTTAAAATAAACTGACATTTACTGCACTCTAAGAAAGCCATTATCTACCTTAGAAGAAAATGAAATGGTCCCAGGATTACTCTTGGACACAGCCAGCTTAGATAAGGGGTTTAGCACGGCGGCCATCCATGCTTTAGACGCAAATAGTCTGACATGAAGCGCAGTAAGAGCAGTTGAGAAATAACAAAGAATAACTACTACAACCTTCAAAAACAACAACAGCCAGGATTTCTATTGTTTCCTGTTGCACCGTTTCCTGGTCTGAGCCACACAGCCTGTGTATCTGCAGGAGTGGGTCTCTCTGCGGTAGGTTAAAACCCTCCCTGGCTCTATGGCTGTCTGTGGAGGGGTATCTATCTTTCCCACTGGAGGGACTCACAACCAGGCATGGGCCGCCCACTGACACCCCATAAATCAATTCCCATACACCGCTGGACAGACAGATATTTGCTTTAAGAAACTGCCTTTAATTCAGACGCCTTTTATCTAATTAAAGTGTCTGACAGAAGACTGTGAGGGGGTGGGGAGTACAGGACACCCCCACCAACACACACACACACACACACACACACACACACACACACACACACACACACACACGCGCACGCGAATAGACAGGCGAACTTTAGTGTGTGTGCATACAAACCCTTCCACACACATGACTACACCATATATTAAATGAGATAATGACTCACTCTCTCCAGCACACACACTCAGTGATATTCCACATGCAGTTACAAAATCACACACACAACACATTCTTCCTGTTAAGAACAGTGTCTCCTCTTCATTCATTCATTCTCTCTCTCTCTCTCTCTCTCTCACACAGACACACACACACACACACAGCCAGATGCCCACTGAACACATGAATGCACGCAGACACAGCAAATACATTGAAAGGAAAAACTAATATACATTACTTTGTGTCTGGAAACACTCTTTGCACGTAAACAGACATTTAGAGATGATATCCCTTTCTCTCACACACATGATCAAACAGCGCCCTAGAGTTCCACCAAAAGGAAGCAAAGATTTCTTATCTCTGATTGCAGCTCCTGACAAACTCACTACCACCGTAAGCGAGAGCAGCCAGTCCACTGCAGTAGGTAATAAGTAAGTAGAGTATCTTAGTGATACTCGCAAAATATGTTGGCTGCTGTGTTCTAATAAAGTGTAAGACATCGTCACAAGAGAACCACCGAAAATACTGAAGCCCTTCCTTTCAAATCACCATGCAACATAACCATTACTCCTCAATCATACATTTATGAAACAAGAAATTCTGTCATATGAAATTCTTTTACACTAGTTGTAGCGCTTAAGTGAAGTAGAGAGTTGAGTGTTAAGATGTTTCAGCTGATGCCTTCACGTTAACAGGTGACTCCGTTACTAGACAGCACTGTACAAAACAAACCCACACAACCCACACGTTTAACATACACAAGCATTACAGCAGAACTGCACAGTAATATCATAATGTGTTTATGGCTATGTATTGAGAGGTGTGGGAGGAAACATATGTAGATGTGTGTGTGTGTGTGTGTGTGTGTGTGTATATTCCTTGATGCACCTCCTCCTTTGTGAGCCATGTGAAACTGCTTCTTCGTCTTAGCCATCTGCCTGATATAACCACTATGGGAATAACGTCACTCGATCACAAGCTCAGAGAGGACATTGTTTTGATCAAATTATTCACATTTCTCTAGGTTTGAGGATTGTGCCTGATTACATTTAAAGTGTTCGCCCCCCCCCCCAACATGCACTGGCAGTTTCTATTACCATCTCTGGCCAAAACAATTCCTTTAGGAATTTAGGAATTGTTTTGTCCTTTCATAATGTGGTAGCTTCTGATATCCTTATGTGGCAATAATGTTGGTGTTATATCTAGGATTGTGGGGCTCTGATCTCAGAAAGACTGTAGAAAGTATGTAGAAATTACATGATGCAAATCATGCCAACATGGACCAAAATCTCAAAGGGTTTGTTTCCAACACAATGTAGAATCCATGCCACAGAGATCTGGCTGTTCTTAAGAAAACAGGTCTTATCTGGTATTAGTGTGGTGTTCCTAAAAAATTGTGGATGGTAGGGGTAAATATCTGGCCTAAAATATCTGTAGGAAAACAAATTAGTTTGTCAGACTAGAGAATTTCATCAGTGTTTTAGCAGCCTGGTATTTACTTATACAAGACATTCATGGGAGCTCTGTAGAACCAGGCTGACTCTAGCATACGGATAATTTCTTCAGGTAGGCAGCTGTTAGACCAGTAAAGACCAAATCAGTGCCTGGCTCTCAGCAGTCCACCAACTGAGGGTGTGTTCACTGCGCACATGTGTACATCCATATACTGAAGACGTTGGTACACCGATCTGTTTAGTGCACAGACGCACATTTACAGGGCCAATTATCCAATCAGACAGTCACCTGGCAGCAGAATAGTGCAGCAAAACATACCAACACAGGTGAAGGTCCTCGGTTAACGCCACCATCAGACAGCACAATGGGAGATGGGAGTCTTTGACCGCAGCCTGGTTCCAAACACACCAAATCAAATGCCAGATGGACTATTTCAAGTATTTTGGAGAATGCAGATCTTCTGGGATTTTCTCGTCCAACAGCCTCTAGAGTTCATACAGAAAAACAAACACACCAAAAATAAAATATAAAAACACAAGCAAGCAGCAGGTCTCTGGATAAAAAAAAATCCTTTGTTGATGGAAGTGGTCGGAGGAGAATGTCCAGATTGGTAAGGCGCAGGTAACCATGGTGAGCACAAAAGCATCCAAGAACATGAAACACAATGCACCTTGAGGCTACAACAGCACCAGAGCACATCAGGTTCTACTTCTGTCAACCAACAACACGAATGTGAGGACGGAGGAAGCATGGATAGCTGATGTTGGATAAACATTGCCTGGTTTGATTAATGTTGATTTCTGCAGTGAAATGTAAACTACAGGGATAGAATCTGATGTAAACCACATTAATTCATACAGCCCTGCAGTCATGGTGTCAGGAATGTTTTTGGCATACCCTGGACCCCATAATATTCACAGACCATTGTTTCAATGTCATAGCCAAACTAGGCATTTATTGCTGGTCATGTGCATCCTTTTAATAATCTCATTTACGCAGCTACTTCCAGCGCGATAGCGCACCTTGTCACAAAGCACATACCATCTCAAACTGAATCCATGACCATGACAAGGAGCTCTTCAGTGGTATATCCCCAGTCACCAGATCTGAATACTCTTTTGGGCACCTTTGGAATGTGATAGAACAGGAGATTTACAGTGGAAAAATTGAAGCTGACAAATCTGCAGAAGTCACACGATGCAATCATGTTAACATGGACCAAAATCTCTAAGGATTTGCTTCCAACACCGTGGAATCCATGCCAGAGAGTTCTAGCTGTTCTTAGAGAAAGATTAGTTAATGCTTTAACTGGTACTAGTATGGTGTCCCCCACAAAAGTGGTGGGTGTAAATATCTAGTTTGTTACCAACTAGTCAAACTAGAAAATTGAGAAATGACTCAACATTAGAAAAGGTTGTATGGCATCTGTAGAAAAACTCATGAGGAACTTCATTTGATTCAGGATTTTTTTCACCAGACAATTTGGCTGCAACTTCCTTAAACAAGAACTGTTTGTCCAAAAATGGTAACCATGGCAAAGTATGTTGTTAGCATTTTTTGTGTGCTGTCTCTTTAACCATGTCCAACTGTGACTGGGAAGTGAAAAAAGCCGGGGGTGGGGGGTGGGGGGGTTTGATCCTGGACTACTGTGTTGTACTGTCAGATTGAAAGATGTTTCAAGCACATTATAACTTCTTGGAAATTTTTGGTACTTTTATGAACAACCTCAAATGACTTATTGATTTGCTCAGATGAGGGAGTTGGTGCTTATATAAAGATCTAGATTTTTAGAAGTCTCAACATCCAGTGTGTACAGAATGGACAAGAGAAAGAGGGAGAAATAAACAAGGAGTGAGAGAAGGATATTAATGACACCTTCTGACCAATCTCTCTTTGTTTTTGTTTTTTTTAACACAAGCCAAGCTATGAAATCCTCAATCAATCAGTTTAGAATGGTTGTTTTTTGAAGAACAACTCAAGGTCAAACATGTCTGAAAGTGAGTGTGCATAGATTTTGATGTTTTCTAGAATCAGTATCTGTAAAGTAATTGTGTCCATGGCGACTGGCAACTGGTCCACAAAAGATCATGTTTTCCTGTTGCAGCTCTAGAGACATACAGAGACAAAATCCACTCCAGCCTAAATCTTGGTGTTCTTCCAGCTCCTGACGCACCTGAAGCGGATAAGCACTGTTCTGGTTACCTGCCCGAGGTCTGCTGAAAGGTGGGCCAAAATAACACCACCAAGTTATGGTTGGTCTAGTGTAGTGGGCAACAACACTATTTCCCCCCTGAGGGAGTCATATTCAATCCCCTGTCTAGGTAAATGCACAATGCAATACCAATAGCAGTCCTTGGGCAAGACTCCTGGCATTGAATCTACATCTGCAACATGATTAAACACTGTACATGTAAAATATGTACTGGCTGGTGGCCATCTGGGGTTAGTTTGGGAACTGCTAGACAACAATAAGCCCTTGTCTTTACCTATTAAATGACAGATACTGTGTAGGATATTTGCCTCTCAGTACAGCTTTGTATTTGTGCTGCATTTGTATATCTTTACACAGTCACTCACACACACATTGTTCTATGCTCAATATTTGAAGTGTCTGGCAGCTAGAACCTGGTGACTTGGTCAGCAGCACGTACACACACAAACAGAAAACAATGTGTGTGATCCGTGGAGGTGAAGGCAGACAAGGGAATCCGGAGGTTGGGTCAGAGGCAGAGACAATATAGAGCTAAAGAAAGTGCTTAGTCCTGAAGATTCAAAGAGTTGTTTAACACACACAAAACATGTCTAAACACTCAGTCAGTAGAACACAACCCTTGAAAACAGCAACATAATATCCGTACTTCATCCACTCTGATGTTATTCTCTCAACACTCCCCTCTCTCTCTGTTATTTGGAACAGTAAAATGCAAGAGTAACAAAGGGGATTTTTCATCCCTCTGTGGCCAACAGAGTTAAGAGAGACAGAGTGAGTATGTGCACGTGTATGTATGTTTATGTGAGTATGTATGTTTATGTGTGCATGTGCATACAAATATGTGTGTGTGTGTGAGAGTCTACAGTGGGTTATAGAGAGTGGGAGAGTGAGCAGTAGTGAGACTGCACCGGGGCAGTTGTGCTCTCTGGAGAACTGGAAGGTTCTCGTGAGAGCTCACAGAGTGCCATGGGTCTGAGCCTGGCATACGCTTCACTGCACGTCCATGATGTTTGTGCAGTGGTTCAAACCACACACTCACTTATTGGTGGATCAGGGCCTGTTCTAGACATGGTCAGTGCTTCTGATAGGCTATTGTTCCCCAAACAGGCAACAGTTGGGCCTCTTTACAATAAACAAAATCAAACAGTACAGCATTAACAATTACATAACATTTTTCCAGCTTTTTAAAAAATAAATGCTGGGGCAAAACATGCAATATCAGTCCAGTAACCTTAGACTGGAGTGTTGTGTGTATGTGTGTGTGTGTGTATGCATTTACCTGTCTGTGAGCTGTAAACGTGAGCGAAGGCTGAACCCGTCAAAAATACACTCATGACAACACGTTGCCATGGTGAAGAGCCACGTGCGCCGAGTGCTTCAGCATATCAGTCATAAACACGCAGAGTCTGACATACCAGTCAGAGCACGTTGAATGACAACTGCCCCTACAGTACCCTGGTCTGTTCCAAACACACACTCTAGATATGGACACATACGTAAAACATACAGTCCTGTAACTACCTGCATGCAATATCTACAATTAGTCCTAATCTTAAGATTACTCGTACCCTCAGTAAATGAAATGTTTTTGCCCTTTAATAAGCCATTTGTCACACCCCAGTCCTCAATCAGTCAAAAAACTACCAATCACACCTCACAACCGCTTCCCTGATCACAATCACGTTATTACTAAAATCTCCTACAACTGTTCCTCATTTCAGTTACTCCTATTCAGTTCCCACTGTCTATGTCTTTGGTGCTTTCGTGTTCTGCGGTCGTTACCGAGCCAGTTCCTCTGCCCTTAACGATGCTGCTCAGTCCGGTTCTGCTCGGCCGGTTCCTCTGCCCTCAACGACGGTGCTCATTCCGGTTCTGCTCAGCCGGTTCCTCTGCCCTTAACGACGCTGCTCAGTCCGGTTCTGCAGCTGGCACCACCACCAGAGCTTTCATCTATCTCACTCAGTTTCCATTCCCTGGCGTCTCACTCGGTTCCTCTGCTACATCTCGCAGTATTTTATTTTTTCAGAGCAGGTTAGGTGGATTATCCTGATTTTGTTTTTGGTTTTTTTATGTTCTGTGCCATCATTTCAAACTTGGGAGTATATATTGCAGTTAGTAATTAGAGCTACTGAAATAATGAGTAGGAGGGACTAATACAAAGTGGGAGGAGTCACATCAATAATTGATAGGAGAAGCTTCTACAGGGAGTAATGAAGGGAGCAATGAAAAGATCCCTAATAACAAAAACTCACACATTCAGTTCCCAAATTGGTTTATATCGTTCATTTGCAGTGTATGCATATTATTTACCTAAATGAACATAGATGCAGATTTGGTGACAGATGGAGTTTCACCCTGCTTTTCTAGCAGTGTATGCAGATTTTATTAGCATTTCTAATCAATGACCTGTGGTCTTATATTTTTTGGCATACATATTTTTGCACAGAACATTAAATCTGTTTCAGTAGCTATGGCTTTAGGCCTGTCTGATGAGAAGTGCGCTGTGGTTAACTGAGGCTGCCACTGTAAACTGCGCATGCGGTTTGGTTTAGGATGACTGTGATGGAGTCATAAATCTTCACATGAATACTCTGTGCAGAGTAACGCTTACGCAAGTTCAGATAAAAGGAAGTTTAGAAAAGATTCGTTGAAATAAGCGGTGAGGGCCTCGGGAGTGGAGTATAGTGCGAAAAACAGCCATTTTAAACGAGTCGAGTGTCTATCTGAACGCATCGCGGCCCGGAGAGCAGACGCTACGGATGTAGAGGGGTAAGACGGACATTGGGCGTCTCACATCGAAATGCAAAAATTACAACTAAAAAAACCCGGCAGCGTATGTTGGTCTGTTTTCACGGCCTGAACTGTGTTTGTATAAAAGCCATTTCTGTTTTGTCCCTTCACAGGCGAGTCTGTAAAAACAAAGTTATTAAGCGGGAAGCGATGAATGGTTCCAGTATGCCAGGCGAAGCAGGAGCATAAACCAGCGCAGATCAAAGAGCAGCAAGGAAACCATTTCCTGTCACCCCTCCCCCATCCCCCTCCTTTGCGTTTACTCTCCTTTTCCTCAAAATCTCTCTTTCCGCTCTTGGTCTCTTTGCTTCTTTCTGGCTAGTCGGCTCTTAAGCAGAGCCTGAAGCAAGACTCTCTCTGTCCCTCTCTCCTATGAGTGGAGGCCTATATATTTACCTTACTCTGTGTGTGTGTGTGTGTGTGAGATCATCCCTCTCTTCATCTGTCTGGAAGAGCAGCAGACAGTAGGGTTTGAAACACAGATAAACATTTGTGTTTGATTAGAGCTTTCCGTTGCGCCTGTCACTATTACACACATATGGCTGCACGCGCACACACACACACAGAACAGTCATACCTGCTTATGCATAAACATAAGTTATTCCAAGACCATAGAGAGCTGCAGTCTGTCCTTTCTTTTCCACGTGCTCTCTCTCTCTCGCTCTCTCGCTCTCTCTCACACACGCACACACACGCACATACACACACCTACACACAAACATGGAGCTTACTGTCTAAACCTACCAGGCAAATGAGCATGTGTGAAGGTTTTCCTGCAGATCGATGGAGAGATAAGAGTGAAAAGTACCAGTGTGCCATCAGAGTCCATGTGGAGCTGATGGGAAGGAAGGAGGCCACATCCTTCAGGCTTCATCTGGAGCGTAAAGATCACAAACCTGCTGGTTCACCAATATCATCATCATCGGCCCTTGCCCCTGCCCTTGCCCCTGCCCCTGCCCATGGCGCCTGCTGTCTTCCATACCCCTCGCCCATCTCCAAACTGTGCCAGCAAAGATGCCAACATATGCACACGTGTGCACACACGCAAACAAGTGACACTTGTTAGTACTATTTAGTAGTGTGTGTGTGCGTGTTTGTGATTTTTGCTTCATTTTCACAAAGATTTCTATCAGATTTTTACATTCAAACAGCTACATATTAATCATTCTGTCATCCATTCACGCAGGACACACACTCCACACATGATGCATGGGCCATACATCAATACACACAAATGCATGTACACTCACACACACACACTACTACTAAATACACTCACTCATTCTCTCACACATACATATACACACTCACTCTCTCGCACAACTACATATACTCACTCACTCTCTCTCTCTCACACACACACACACACTATGCATTAAGGCTTTGGCCATGACACAAGTGGAAAGGCACTTTGCAAGGGGACTACACAGGTACTATAACATCTACAAAAAATTAAACAGCACATGGGAATACCTCTCACACACTCACACACACACGCAGACACAATACACCTGTTAGTGACTTACATCCTCTATCCACAGTGAAAAGCTGTCTGTAGGTGCACTGGTAGAATATGTAAAATTACCCAAACTGGTTTTAATGTGTCACACGTTTGGGTGTGGTAAAGGTTTTTCTTGCAAAAGTGAGTGTATTTGATTCTCATGTGTGTGTGTGTGTGTGTATTGACCTTGATTTGTGCACAGATATGACTGTGCTCTCCACTGGGGGATTCTCCTCAACATGTTAATATAGGACAGAGACAGATAGGTTGAGAGAAACGTTTTCTATTTGGAATTTTTGAAAAAAATATCCATTTAATGAGCAGAGAGAGAAAGAGCGAATGAGAGAGAAAATGCAATAGAGAGAGAGAGAGAGAGAGAGAAAGGATGTGTGGAGAAAATGAGAGTAAGAAGCAAGAGGTGACAGGAAACAGTAAAGATTTCACATCCAAGCGCGACAGTCGCCGCGCTAACAGGAAACCACGGCGATGCTGATGTATGAGGTAACCCTGCAGGTGTGGCGTGTATTCAGAGAAACTTGCATTAACCATGTGTGCAGAGCACCTCTGACTCTCAGTATTCTAGACTTGCATACAGCTTCCTCAGTGATTCACATCAACACATTAAATGTGTTATAAATTTAAAAAAAATGAAATGAGCCTATTTACTAAAAAAAGCCATACATATTACACACATTCATCATTTAAATGCTGAAAGAAACATTTAGTATTTTTTCTAGGTCGTTTCACAGGTGACAGTGGACAATTAGTGGTACACCTCTCCTGTATGACAGCACCTGACATTTGAATGAACCATGCATAGCATCGTTCATCATCATTATTACTGTTGACTTATGAATGTTTTATGCCATCTGTTAAAACTACTGATGGGCATGTTTTGAGCTCAGTTTTATTAGAGGTACAAGAGTTTTATATCGCAAATTGGTCTCAGGTGTATTCTAGTTTAAACCCTTTTGTCTAAGTAAGGCGTGATTAATTATAAACATTTGTATGTAACTCGGTGTATGTGTGTGTGATGATGTAAAATGTTCCCAGCTGTACACACACATGCATGTTTCTAGATGTCTGTATGTGTTTATGTCAGATCTGTTTCTTTTGACTGAGTGCTGATCTATTGCATGTGCTCTGGATCTCTCTGGGTTTGTATGATGACCCTATTCTTCACTGTTACAGTCTCCATAGATGGGTGTGATGGTGTGTGTATGTTGTGTGATGAGGTGTGTATGCTGTGTGACATTGTGTGATGTTGTGTGAATGATTTGTGATGGTGTGTGTATTGTGTGTTATGGTTTGTGATGGTGTGTGTATTGTGTGTGTATGGTTTGTGATGGTGTGTGTATTGTGTGTGTATGGTGGCAAAATGTATTCAATCACAATGATGTGTGTAAAATGTATGTAAAATGTGGATAAGTGGTGTGTGTGATGAACATGTGTAGTGGCTGCTTTATATGACTTTACATTATTTATTGATTTACCAAATTACTGATTTAATCAATTTAATATAATGATAATTCAACCGTGAGGCTGCTTAAGACAAATTTATAGATACAATAGCATATTCATACTGTGTGTGTGTGCTTACTGCTTAATGCTTACAACCTTTGGTCTGTACACAAATGCCTTTTACAACCAAGAGACGCCTGAAAGGAGAATAATTGGTGGAAATTAACTTAAGCTTAATTACAGACAATTAAACTGAGAAACTGCTTGAAATTAAACTGACAGACCTGCTTGAAATTCTAACCTGTGTCCTATCAACTCTTGCTAGTCAAAATAAGTGTAAGTTGAGACAGTGTTTATGTAAATGAACGTTTTACAGGACAAATAGAGCATTTACAGGATAGAAATGAAACAGTCATTTGATTGGTTGATATTGGGAAGAGGCTTAATAAAGTGTGTGTGTGTGTGTGTGTGTGTGTGTGTGAAAGAGATTAAGATGCACACATGGCAGCAGACACGCAGACACTTTTCCACCATCACGATAAAAACCAGACATGGTCAGTTTTTTCCTCTACAGTAACCTCTTAATAAGTTTAAAAATCTCCACATTCCTCTTGATTCTTGTTGAGTTAGACGTTCTCTTACACACATAGACACATACACACACAATATCTATCTGTCTGTCCGTCCGTCCGTCCGTGTGTCTGTCTGTCATTGTCTCCATGCCTTGAAGGCATGGAAACCCTAGCAACTCCCTCTCTCCTGCACAGAGAGGCCTGTCCCATCCCGGGGGCCCCGTGTCTCTCCCTCCCTCCTGCGCAGAGAGGCCTGTCCCATCCCCAGGGCCCCGTGTCTCTCCCTCCCTCCTGCATAGAGAGGCCTGTCCCATCCCGGAGGCCCCGTGTCTCTCCCTCCCTCCTGCACAGAGAGGCCTGTCCCATCCCCGGGGCCCCGTGTCTCTCCCTCTCTCCTGCACAGAGAGGCCTGTCCCATCCCCGGGGCCCCGTGTCTCTCCCTCCCTCCGGCACAGAGAGGTACCAGCAGTCGCCTTTTAGCTAATGCGCCGTGGAAAATCAGCTAGCTGCAGCCCAGCTGGACCTTGCAGTAATGTGCTTAAATCATGGGCTTTTCATTCAGGAACATAACAGATGGTGGAGAATAATGAGGGCATCAGTAAGAGACACGTCTACCACCATCGAGAACAAACAGGCAAAGCCAAATTAAAAATGCCGTTTGAGAAAGGATATAATGGCACAACTACCAGGACACCACCCACTGCAGTATTGTGATACCTAATATATATCTTATGATCTATGTTCTTATTAAAAACATCCAGTAACTCAAGGATACAGCCACTCACCACCCCATATACTCTTTAAAAAACGGCCTCTTTACTGTACATGTGTATGTGAATCCACCCTGTTCCATACCTTTGTCAGACCTTGAGTGAAGATGAATACACACACACACACACACACAAAGATGTGATGTGAGGTTTGGGGTTTGCTAACACAGGTTTAGTTTGGAATTCCTGATCATTTTACATAAACATCCTCAGAGCACGTAAAAGCACACCAAACGTTTGATGTGAAGCTGCACGGTCGACCTTCCTTAACGATCAATACTGAGAGAAGCTTGTGAGGCAGCGAGAGCAGAGCCTCGGTGTGGAGGCTGGTCGTTACGCACAGGTCAGGCTGACATCTCACACGGTCCTGTCAGAGCTGCGGATAGAGAAGTGCACAAAAGGCCCTCTGTAAGCAAGGCTGTTCCATCAGTTCTGAGTTTCAGGAGGGCACTGACAGTGATCAGCTGTTGTATATTCAGAGGCGGGGGGGGGGTTTAGGAGTGAAATTACTGCCAGCAGCCAGACTGGTGGCATGATGTCATAGCCTGGGACACAACCAGAGATAAAGGAGCATTATTTCATTTAGAAGTAACTCTCTCATTATTTCATTTAGAAGTAACTCTTTTCCTTAATGACCTGTTGCTAACACTGCTGATACATTATATACTTTGGCAATAATCTAATTTGTTACATTCATTCAACAAAAACATTGTTGAATTGAATTGAACGTAATTAAATTGAATGATTAGAATTCATGTTTAATTCAGTTGAAGAGAGGAGGATACAGAGAAGCAGGAAGCAGGTGATGCGTGATGACCACAGTCACGGTGAGCAGACGTACCGTCCCTGCTACACTGCTGTGTGAGCGTGAACACTGGGAGTGTGTGTGTGTGTGTGTGTGTGTGTGTCTGGACAGGACAGGTCTGTGTGAGTGTCTCCATGACTCACCATTCATCATTTGGTGGGGTTTTTTTTTGTTGTTGGTTAGTTAATTTTCTCATGATTAAGTAAAAGCCATTTTCCAGTTTACTGGGTGATTTACTGGGTGGACAGAACAGTCTGAGGTCACACTACCACAGAAGTATGTGGTCAGTTACAGCTTCATGGAACGTCATGCAGAAAGAGGGCAGTTATTGTTACCACCCAGGGAGAACACTGACAAATACCACTGGTTATAGGCAACTGTGGTTCTTTATTTTCCTCTCTTTCTCTGTCTCTCTCTCTCTCTCTCTGGGTACATAAGAGACTACTGACGTCATGTTTACCTGTGTGTGTGTGTTTTATCTTATATCTTGACACAGCATTTAAAATGCACTAAAAAGTATGAACATTTAATGAACACTCAGTGAACAGTTCATGCACTCCCTTCCCTTTTTGAACAGTTCCACCTTGAAGACATTTTTGAGCATTTAGGTCTTTTGTTTTTCCATCTATTTGAATGTTTTTTGCAAAGTTAATTGCCCACAAAATGTAGGCCTGGTCCGAGTCCTCACTAAAGCTCTGGCAGTAATTTTACATGCTAGCTATTGTTTAGAGGAGGGAGGGGTTCTCGGGGGGGGGGTTGCACCATTTTTTACAAGAATGCAACCAAGGACAACAGAGTTAAAAACCACCCACAATACACAGTGAGTGTCATCCTGGTGAGAGAGGGAGCCTGGATGAAGAG
This sequence comes from Sternarchorhynchus goeldii, assembly GCA_028565775.1. NCBI lineage: Eukaryota > Metazoa > Chordata > Actinopteri > Gymnotiformes > Apteronotidae > Sternarchorhynchus > Sternarchorhynchus goeldii. The sequence continues at coordinate 23,492,751 of JAOXYF010000003.1, forward strand.
GAGACGCGTAAAGTACAGGAGAGAGGGGGAGAGAAAAATAAACAGAGCAAGAACGAAAAGAGCAAGGAAAAATGGAGAACAGTGAAAGCAGCGGAGAAGCTTCTCCAAACCCTTGGAAGACTCAAATATGCCGTGTTCAACTTCTAAAACCAAGGACACTGGGATATAAACCAGCACGGGCACTTTATAGTAAAACTACAGGGGTTCCTTACCAAACATGGCACTTCATATGAAGTGGATTATTTTTATGTGTTATAGAAGTATGAAAGGGAGCATTATGTTAATACATTTTAGTGTGTGATGGGAAGCAAATTCTTAAAAACCATACATACATGTACATATGCTCTCTATGTCTGTTAATAACCGATACTCAGGTTCAGCATCATGCATGATGTTACAGACTTCTTGCATACCAACAGATCGAATGGTTGCAGGTTTCAAGTAAAGAGAGAAAGAAAGAACAGTGGAGAAAGGTTAGTGGGAGGGGGGAGTGGGCTAGTGGGGGGGTGCATCGTCTGTCTCTTTTTTCGTAGGTCACTGTGGAAACGGCAGCGTACTATTTTTGCTTTCTTAGCGCAGAAGCATTTTTTCCCCAGAAATGTTCCCCCTCTTCCTCCAAGTCTCCCCAGATGAGAGATGGACTATTCAAAGACTCACACACATGGGAGCACACACTCCCACACACTAGCACGCACACACTCCCGCACACTCACATGCACACAAAACCACACGGACACTTTGTGGCCATTGGCACATTTGCTTCAAACTTTTCCCAGCAAAAATTGTGTGTCTAGAGTTGGGGGGGGTG
>JAOXYF010000003.1:23506639-23521837 GCA_028565775.1 Sternarchorhynchus goeldii
CACACACACACACACACACACACACACACACACACACACACACACGTACACACACACGTACACACACACGTACACAAACACGTACACACACACGTACACACACACGTACACACACAATCTCACCTTCTCCACCATATTCTCTACTTGTCAAAAAAACAAAAAACAAAGCAAGAACAAAGGCCAGGAATCCTGACATATATAAAGCACATATACTTCCTGCCTGTTGCATACTGAACACAACATTCCCACAGGCCTGCTGTCACTCATATCCACTTTACAGCCACACCTACCGACTCTGAGGGCAAGACCACAGCCAGCCTTACACATCTCAGCTCCAATAACAAAACACATTCAATAAACACATTCAAAAACACATTTAATAAACACATTTCTGTAAGCAAAAAAATTAAAGTCTTCTCAGTCACACAGTGTAATGGATGACTTCACAGACTCTACAGACAGAGAAATGAATTTCAGAAGTGTGTGTGTGTGTGTGTTGTCTTCGTTGCCCTGTTCTTCGAGGCTTGGCTCCCACACCCACTGTGATTTGGACCCAGCTCTCATGTAGCTACACAGCGTCCAGCACACCTGTAATTAAACAACCTGTCCTACCTCTTGAGAAGTTCCACACACACACACACACACACACACACACACACACACACTCCAAACAGACACACACACGTACACACTCCAAACAGACAGACACACACACACACACTCCAAACAGACACACACACACACACACACACTTCTCTATTTCAACTTGTTACCTCAGAACTCTGATGTGTGTGTGCAGTACCAGTTTTAAAACTCACATACAACAAATAAACTGTATCTAAGTCCAATTTATGAGCCTAAATACAGTTCAAAATATTAGTTCTCATCTGGAAAACTGGAAATGCCATCATTTTTAAGAAATCCATTAATAAAAAAATATTTTTCTTCATATTTAAGCCATTTAATTCAGTTTAATTATTATTATTATAGTAGTTTTAGATTTGCTGCTCTCAGAACCCCTTCAGAAATCATGACCTGTGTTCACTGCTACTCCCAACACGGCGTAATGTGCAAGTCTGCATCTTTGAACAGCAATTCTAAAACAAAGGGGAAAAAAAGTGTGAATATTGCCGTAACATCAGTCTGGCGCAAACCCCGCCCCCCAAAAAACCCAAAACGAGATACTGAACTTTTAGCAGAAGAGCTGTGGATGTGCTCTGTAAACATTTGATAATTGTCTTAAGATTAGGCTTCTCAAATGATGCCCAACTCCTTTATTTTAAGAACTTTGTAGACACACCGAAAATTGTTTTGCACTTGGGTTGACAAACATGGTTGTTATGTTTTCTAAGCCAGCTGCATACCACATAAAACAGCATATCTATTCATGCTGTGTGTGTGTGTGTGTGTGTGTGTGTGTGTGTGAGAGAGAGAGAGAGAGAGAGAGAGAGAGAGAGAGGGACTATATTCAACATTCTTCATGGCACTGAATGCTGTATACCACTGATAAACCCCATATCGTTGTACTGGTGTTAGTGGTACACCCTTCCACCTGGGGATTGGAAATGGTGCTTCCCAGCCTGACAGGTAAGGTGGACTTAGACTGTACCAAAAAATGATGTGAAGGGGAGGGGGATTAACTGCAAAATTCTGCTTTCTTAGAGGCTCTGTTCTTGTTCTTTATCATGGCGTATTCTCTCACTTCTTTGCTCATCCTGTCTGTTAGTATGCCTGCTGTGTGGGTGGGTGTCATTTTAATTTCACACTACTGCTAAACACACGCACACACACACAGGGAAAAAAATAGAACTTGTAACAAGTGCAAGAAAAGAGTCAGACAGACTGGAATATGAGTTAGTTCACAGTATGCTCAATTATATTACTGGTTAATGGATGACTTTCAACTTTCGTCATCAGTTTTTGCATATGGATATGTGTGTGTTTCTTCTGTGTGTGTGTGTGTGTTTCTTTTCTCTGGCTGGTACAGTCTATATTACATGACTACGTGACCACCTGTCGACATGTTCTCCTCTCTGACGGCTTATTTCAACTTCCAGGTTTCAGGCCGTCTACCTCCTCTCTGCCTGTCTCCCTGTCTCCGTCTGCCTATCTGTAACGTCTCTTTTTCAGCACATTCCCTTTCTCCATGGGCGTCTCAGCTTGGACTCTTCCCACAGCATGACAGAAGTTTCTGCAGCACTCACTCTAATCAAACCTCACCCTCCATGTCTCTCTCTCGGCATTGCGGTGCAGCCAGAATTTGTGTATCTGTCATGCACGTAAGCGTGTACGTGCGTGTGTTTTGTGTGTATTTTCTGTGTGCGTGTGATGGAAGAGAGATGGCATGTGCAATTTCAGTTGCCATGGCAACCACCTTCTTAGACGGGAGCAAAAACTCAAACCAGGTGTCCACGTAATAATCGTCATCCTCCACCTCGGTCCCTGACAGCCTACCTCCCAAACTATCTATCCACACACAGACACACACACACACACACACACACACACACACACACATTTAGGGACACATACATGACGAGAGTTTAAAAGCCCATGGGCCCATGATGCCTTGCTCCACCCCCAGCGGCAGGAGAACTGTGGGTCTTGGTACAACTGAAGCTGAATGGGCTTCAGCCAGGTCGGGCCGGGCAGACACAGAACTGGCAGGGCAAACTGAGCATCAATACACCACCCTGGAAACTCCTGACACAGGCAAGGCAACAAATCACTGTAACAATGCCGGCAAAATGTAAGGAAGTGTGTCAGGTCATGCACACACTTCAGGGATGGAGCTGAATTCTGCAGGGCAGCAGGTCTGTAAGAACAGGCCTGGTCTCTCCTGGTCTCTCAAAACCCCTACTGGGAACGCAGTTGTTAATCTGGTTGTGTATAAACAGTGTAAAGACTGGGGTAACATACTCCAGGAGTGGAAGACCAGCCAACCACAGCGCATCCTCAAAACACCTGACTCAATTCATCGGTTATTCAGGATGTGTGTATGAGATGCGTGCGAGACACGCATGCTGCGTGTGAGGCGTGAGGTGTGCGTGCCGGGTGGAGCGCACCTCTCTCAGGCAGGTGTAGATGGGGCACACGAGCACACGGAAGGGCTCGCCCGTGCTGCTCCTCATGGTGCCAAACACCTCGCACAGGAACGTGATGAAGCCCAACCAACACTCCACATCCGTCCGCTGCAGCTCCGCCCGCCGGGTGAAGTCTCTCTAAGGGTGGAGACAGAGAGAGACACAGAGACAGAGACAGACAGAGAGAGGGAGAGAGAAAAAGAAAGAAAGAAAGAAAGAAAGAAAAGAGGTGGTGGGAAAATAGAAAAAATAAGAAAGACAAGACAGGAGGGACAGAGGGAGCGAGAGAGAGAGAGAGAGAGAGAGAGGGAGAGAGAGGGAGAGAGAGAGAGAGAGGGAGGGAGAGAGGGATAGAGAGGGAGAGAGAGAGAGAGATAGAGAGGGAGAGAGAGAGAGAGAGAGGGAGAGAGGGAGAGAGAGAGGGAGGGAGAGAGAGAGAAAGAGAGAGAGAGGGAGAGAGAGGGAAGGAGAAAGAGGGGGAGAGAGAGAGAGAGAGAGAGGGAGGAAGGGAGGGAGAGAGAGAGAAGAGCACAGGGTGAGATTAGTGATGCTATACCACAGTATGTTCTCTGTGTGTGTTCCGTGCACATCTAAGAATATGACATATTTGACATTTTTTATTCCATCAAACATGACGTATGTGACAACATGCAAATGTAACCCATTTTGGGTTTAAACAAATAAATGTCACATATAAACTGTACAATCACATTTAAATCAATGACAAATGGTGCCACAGAACTTGGTGTAAGAACCCAGGCATGAACCCAGAAACCCAGCAATTTACATCAGTTCCAGCTCCAGTTCTAGATCTTTCAACAGTTATTGTGAATATTCTAGAAGGCCGTTCTAGAACACTAGAAACAACACTCTAGAAGCTCAGTGATCTGGAACTGGCCAAAAGGAACCGGGATATTGTGACACGGAGTGGGTCTGAGGCTAGCTAGTTCCGCACCACGAGGACACAGGAGTAATTCTACTGTCTGGGATCCAACACCAAACCCAGCCTTAGGACGTTAAACTAGCCTGTCCACACAGTATCACACATGCTCACTGTCCACACTGTAGACACCTTCCCTGCTATCAGGGTATAGTAAAATGTAGAGTCTTGACTGGACTCTTTCGTCCATGGATGTCTTGGGTTAGGTGGGTGACGCTGCAGCTGGGTGGTCTTCCAGCAGATGAAGGCGGTGCACGTTCAGCTTCTGACCAGCTCTGTAGTGGTGCAATTGCAAACAAGCTTAACAAACCCCAAGCAGAAGTGTGGCTTCAACCACTGTCTGGGTTACCCAACACAGAGTGCATCCTCGACTGGAGGGAGGGTTTGTGTGCTTCTGAGAGAGATACATAATGGTGCAATGAGTGCAGCCTACAGTCTAATATTGCTATGGCTGGGTTTAACCTACAGTCTGATAATATTAAAGTGGAATATATACCCTATAGTATATATCCTATAAAAGCTTGCATCCCAAAACTACCTTTTCAGCACGATGCCAGTTTTGAACAAAACCTCAAAGCAGCTGAAAGCACATAGCTAGACCTCAAATTATGCATGTCATTTAAGCATAGCTGATGAACTCGAACCATCCTACCAAATACAATATTTTTCCCTCAAATAGCTTTTTTTGCCAGACCTTGCAGTGAAAGACGCACCAGTTAGTGGTACTAGCATGAACATAAAGGTGAGATAACGATCGATATTTCTATTGAAGAACCAATAACAACATATTAAGTTTCAAATTCATTCAATATTATGGTTATTAATACAACGGGTTTTTTGTTTGTTTTTGCTTTTACAAAAAATTGTGGATACAAAGAGAGAGACAGATGCTAAATAAAGCAGGTTAAAATGAGCATAATTATAAAAACATTAATGTCAAATCCAGCACGAGTTGCAGTTTGATTTAGTCTATGCTTGAGCTCAAAACAAACTGGTAAATGAGGCAATAATTATATTAATAAAAAGTCTGAAGTTAAATGATGTATTATTTAATGAATCTAGGTCAAATTAATTCAAACTGTCAAATCTGACTCAAATCTATTTTGGAAAAATAATAAAAGTTTATGAAGGAATGGCATGATGGGAAATAAAGGATGTGTAATAAAATAGGCAAATCTGTATTATTTTTGTTCTCAGAATTCACAGGTTAAAAGATGAATGGGAACAGTGAAGTCATTAAAGCACTCAGAAAGTGGGCTAATGTACCTGCATCTAGTACCGCCCTACTGTAGGATCCTCACCAACATCCTTATCCAGATCACAGTCTACCGCCTCAAATCCACACAGTATGTCAAGGACCTTGTACAGTTAGTGTCTGCTGGAGGGACTGGCTTGGCCAGAATAATTATCTTTCAACTGTGAGCTTACAGAACAAAGATAGGGGTGTGAAAGACAGTTAGGGTTAAAAAGGGAAAAAGGCAGATACCGAGAAACAAAGTGAGAGACCGAGAAAGAGAGAAAGATATATATATATATATATATATATATATAGAGAGAGAGAGAGAGAGAGAGAGAGAGAGAGAGAGAGAGAGGGAGTGAGGAGGGGAGAGAGTGAGAGAGAAAGATAAGACGTGAGAAAACAAGAGATGAGGGGAGAGAAACTCGAGAGACGAGAGAATGTGTGTGTCTACACAAACCCCAGAGAAAGCAGGAAGTGGGGACCTGGAGGGTAGACAGAAGAGGAAGAGCTGTGGCGTGAAGCTAGGGTGTGAAACACACCTCACACTCACTTCCTAAAAAACACACCACGTTTAGCACCTAACCACCAGACCACTGAACAGTCTGATCCGTCCCAGCCAGCCAGCCAAAGAGACGGGGAAGGGAGGGAGGAGGAGGGGGAGGGAGAGAGAGAGAGAGAGAAAAGAGAGGGGTGAAAGAGCGTGAGCAGCGACAGACAGGAAGACGGAGAATGATGCCATAATAACAAGAGTTTTGGTTATTATCCACACTAAGCTCTCAGACATCAAACATTCCACAGCCTGTTTCTGCACCACATCTTTCACCACTTACGTTTTTAACCCTTTTACATATTTATCTTTTTATCCATTTATCTGTTATTTAGATTTACTAATTCATTATTTTATAGTTTTTATTCCACTTGAGGAATAGATGATGAAGCCCTGTTAAAACACTCTCTGCGTGTACACAAACACACATGCCAAAACACCGGACAGATAAAGCAGCCTGGAGGAGCCCTGCCTTCTGCCTCGTACCCGTGCCAGGCCCCCGGAGACCAATCACGACCTCACACCCAACGGGAAGCAGGGAAGCAAGGAACGCATCACGGCTAGCTTCTAGCGCCTTCCAGAACGTACCTGGACCACGTCCGCACCCCTGCGTCACTCAGCCGTCACGGATCTGACGCCCGGGGGTGGGGCAGGGAGGGTTCAGCTATTTTTGCACAGGCTTTAGAGAGAACGCAGTGGGGCACCAAGGAGCAAAGCTGCACGGTGAATCTCCATCTCCTAAGCAATGAGAGTAGCTGCTGCTAACACGGGCCTGGCCTAGGCATGGCTAACGCACTCCCGCCTAAGGTGACGGGTGAAATGCTTCTGCTTGCTTTGCTATGCAACCTGTTACAGCTTCACGCTGGCGGTGTCTGGCACAGAGGGAGTCTTACAGGAAATGGAGCTGGTACTCATGTTCCTGGTACTTACGGGTCCTGGGTGGTGTCAGTTTCACCAAGCAGGACCAGAGGAGCTGGAGCATGGATCCCCACCACTGAGACAAATAACGCGCAAGGAAATGAAACATTCCAGATGCATCACAGCTCAAATTGGCACACACACACACACACACACACAGAGAGAGAGAGAGAGAGAGAGAGAGAGGAAGAAAGAGGCAGCAGGGAGAGGTTGAGATGGGATGAGGGACAGAGAGGGAGGGCTATAGGGAGGAGAGAGAGGGTGATTAAGAGAGTAGAAGATGGAGAGAAAAAAGGAGTTGAGAGAGAAATGCAGAGGGAGAGAGGGAAGAAAAAAAAGGGGGGGGAATGTAAAAAGGTGGAGGGAGTGTGGCAGCCCAGCAGGTGGGATGACATTCCCCACCGCATGGCAGACGGGAACCCCTCGGAGACAGACGTCTGCCGGAAAGACTGCAGGAGCGCCAGAGACGAGAGTGGCGCCGCAGAGACGGGGGGCGTGCGAGCGAGCCTGCGTGCGTGCGTGCGTGCGAGCGTGCGAGAGCAGGCAGAAGGAGCGAAAGAAGCAGACAGAGAGACTGTGTCTCCGTGTGGAGACTGTGTCCCTGTGTGTGTGTGTGTGTGTGTGTGTGTGTGTGTGTGTGTGTGTGTGCCAGGAGGAACTGGGAAGAGCTCAGAGGCTGAACTGAACACCACGTTTGTATGCAGCGTGTTATTCTGTTCGCGGACACACGTATGAAACATGGACACACGTATGAAACATGCCTTGGACCTTCATAAAAGTCACATGGAAAGACTTCAAAGCTTCAGGCTTTGAGCTACAATGTTATAAAAAGGGAGAAACCTTTATAATTACCTGCTAAACAGTACAATAATACGATACAATAATACGGGTTAATATGTGTACTGCATTATTTATTAAATAGATTTCATTTTAAACACTCACACACACTCCTTAACACACACTGTAAAGCACGCGCTATAATACTTGAGACAGTGTTAGAGACACACAACCCGATTTCCTAAACACTGTACTATTTGAAGCAAATTCTGGTAATCATAGCAGCTCTGTCCAAGAACAGGTGTCAGCAGTGGAATATGGCACATGTGAGTACACCTGAATAACTGTGCATGCAGAGACCCCTCACAGATCCCGCACAGTCCCTGCATAAATGCCACACAGATCCTGCACAGAACCTCACACAGATCCTGCACAGAACCCCACACAGATCCTGCACAGAACACCGCGTAGTCCCTGCACAAATCCTGCACAGTCCCTGCATAAATGCAGCACAGTTCCTGTACAGATCCCGCACAGTCCCTGTACAGATCCCGCACAGTTCCTGTACAGATCCCGCACAGTTCCAGCGTGCCCAAGCACACGCTGACGTCTGCAGCTACTTTCATCTTTTCTCTGAGCCTTTGAAGTCCAGATGAAGAAAGACGTGTTATGTACACATCACAGAGCACAAGTGATAGAAGATAACACAGTGTGATGGGGTAAGGGAGGAAAAGAGAGAGAGAGAGAGAGAGAGAGACAGAGAGAGTATTGCTCTATTTATAAACACCTTTAGGTATCTATCCATCCATTAGTTCTTCCTCTTATAATTATTTATTTACTTTCCTTGCTGTTCACTCATCTTAACTTCAAGGATTCTTTCATTCTTATTACAGGTTATATATATTAAAATATAGCTCCTAATTTCCTTATTACTGCAAAGGTTCATTCATGCTGTTACGTTACTATAGGTAGTAGTGTAGGTGAATGAGGTTCTTACTGGACTCAACACACAGAAGGTGAGTGAGGGAGAGAGAGAGAGAGAGAGAGAGAGACTGGGTTAATACATTTGAAGAGGGAAGATATATCCTCTCCCAACACTGCTGGACTGGTCGGCAGTAGTGGGCATTTCTGTGGTACTGGTTTGAAGCGTTATCGGACCAGGCTTCAGCCTGAGCCTCTCTCACCCTCACCCTCACGACTAACCACAACCCTCACCCTCACCTTCAACCCCAAGGCAGACCTGCGCTGACGCACCTGTAACATGTTGAGCAGCAGTGAGCGGAACTTGGTCGCCTCCACCATGAAGAGAGCCATCCTGTCGCAGAGCTTGGCTGCAGTGGCGGCGAAGCCACGGTCCGTCACGGCCTTGCGGTAGATCGTCTGCACGATCTCGCCGAGCGTCTCCTCCGAGTCGGCCGAGTTCTGCGCCTCCTCTATGAAGGAGCCGAGCTGGGCCTCCACACCGCTGCTGTTGCTCCTCATGCAGTTAAGAAGCTCCAGAAGCTTGTCCATCCGGCTGCGCTGAGGTCCCACCGTCGCCACGGGAACCTCCTCCTGTTAGAGATGCAGAGTTTTCCATACAAATTTGACGATATCGCTGACGCGTGACGTGAACAACACTGATTAACTCATTACACTTGTACTAATCAAGGACTGGGATATGTTAGGCAGGAAGTGAACAGTCAGCTCTTAAAGCTGATGTGAAAATCAACGTCATGAAGGAGGAAAAATGGCCAAGAGTAAAGATGTGAGTGACTTTGACAAGTACCAACAGCAGGTCTTGTGGCGTGTTCCCAGTGTGCACTGGTTAGTACCGGCCAAAAGTGCCCCAAGGACAGACAACCAGTGACCCAGCGACAGGGTGACGAGCACCCACGGCTCAGATGAGCTCGGATGTGTGCACTAATCGCTGGGAAAGGTCATACTGGCACAGAAAGGTGTCAGATGAGATATCTGCATTACAGATGCATTATGGGAAGAAAGCCAGTTCTGCTGGGAAATCTTGGGCCATGGCACTCATATGGATGTTACCTTGACACCTAAACATTATTGCAAACCAAGTCCACCCTTTCACAGCAGTGGTATTCCCTCCTTCAGCAGGATAATGTGCTCTGCCACACTGCAAGGATTCTTCAGGAGGTGTTATGATGGCCACTGGAGTCCATGAGTCCGTGCCTCGGTGGCTCAGAGCTGTTCTGGCACACCTACACTTACGTTAGGCAGGTCTTAAAGTTATGGCTGACTGGTGTGTGTATGTACATACATACTATATTTCTTCACCCAAAGCTGGTTCACTGAGAGCTGGAGAACAGTATTAATAATGGATCTGTAAACGACTTCCAGTTCTAGTTCATCTGTTGTGTTTGTATGCTTTGTCTGTTGATGTGCTGGTGCTTAACACATTTAGGCTGGTATATAGATCATGTGTCTAGTCCACCCCTCTCTGGAATAGACACATATGCGAGCGCACCCCCCTCCCCCCACATTGCAATTCCCGCACCGAAAGCTTCTCCAGGCTCTTTTAGCTTCTTCTCTGTGATGATGAGATCTTACAGGCTGTATGTCCACACAGATGCATAACCTCACCCAATCTTCAACTACACAAACCATACTGATCCAACCTGAGCACATGCAAGAACAGCACTGTGTCGCCATTTTCACCGCATGTGTGTGTGTGTGTGTGTGTGTCCATCCAATTAAAATTTGTATGTATGAAAAGCGAGCATGTTTTAAACTGTCCTAGCCATGATTGCGTGTGTAAGGGGAAAAGACTGAAACAAGTTAGCTATAGGTTTTAGGTTTATGTATGCATCTGTGGATATATGTGTGTGTGTGTATAGTATTCACCTCTGACCCCACTCTCACCTTCTCCTTCAGTCTCCTCCTCAGTCTCTCTTTTGAGGACTGCAGCAGGTTGATTCTCCCTCCCTCCTTTCCATCCCTCCTGGAGTCGTCTCCTCTGAGCGTGTCCCTCGGCCTGTCTGGCACGGGCTCCTGCTCTCCCCGTCTTCCGCCGTCCTGCTCTCTGGAGGTACGTGGGGGGCCTCTGTCTCCGGGGCCGGGGCCCTGGCTCATGCTGTGAGCCTGTTGTTTCTGGTGCTGGTGCCAGCGGCGGTTCTGGCTGTAGCATTGGTGAGGGGGGCCCCGGCTCTGCTGCCCACCCGGGTGGCCCCGCCCACCGTGCCTGGCATTGGTGCCGTCTGATTGGTGGTCGTTGCCGAGTTGTTGCGTTTGATTGGTCATCTGTGGCTGCTGTTGCTGCTGGGAGTGTGGCTGTTGCTGCTGCTGCTGCTGTTGTTGTTGTTGTTGGTGGTGGTGTGGGGGAGTGTGGGGTTTGCCTCCACCACCTCCACCCCCCAGGGGGCGCTGCTGTCTCCTGCAAGTAAAGCAAGAGGGGGCAGCAGATGAGATGGGCATGACAGGGATTCACCATCACATCACAACACACACACACCCCAAAACACCTGTTTAGCTCTCTGGAGTTATACATGCCTGCTCCTCTCCACTAACCACTCTCTCTCTCCCTCTGCACGTCTCTCTCTCCACTCTGTATCTGCATATGTCTCTTTTCCTTTCTCATTGTGTGTGTGTGTGTGTGTGTGTGTGTGGCTAAACCCCATTTTTTATGTTTATACCTACATCTTGTTTTCCAAGTGCCCTTAAAAGTTACAAGGGTTAGTGTGGTTACAAGGGTTAATCTTCACCTACAAATGAGTCAACTCTTTAAGAACCTGATACAGCATCAGTAGTTGTAACAGAATCAGCTAGTTCTTGCCAGAGGTTTCCATTGTACTTTCTTCAGCTGTTATGGTCTCTCTTATGTGCTATCTTAAGCTGTTATGGTCTCTCTTATGTGCTGTCTTCAGCTGTGCTGTTCTCTCTTATATGCCGTTTTCAGCTGTTATGGTCTCTCCTATGTGCTGTAGTCAGCTGTGCTGCTCTCTCTTACATGGGCTATAGGCGTCTTTTGCGATTGCCTGCAATTCTCATTGAAGTTCATGTATAAATAAACTGCCAAATAAAAGAACACTGCTTCGTTACCAGGGACTACAGGATTATTATGGACAAATCAGCAATAATGATTAGCAACTGAGACCACAGAACAGCCTGCTACTAAAGATTTTAGTTGCTTTCTTCAATTTATAGGTTTCTTTGGTCTCAAGCATAACGATTTGCTGGTGATTCACAAAAGCGTCTAAGAAAATTCTCCTAACTCTCTATCTGGAGTGTGCTTCTCAAAAACCTCAGTGAAGGGGCCCATGTAGCTCCAACACAGTACCCTACCCCTCTGTCCCAAGAAGAATCAGAACACCCTACCCTTAAGCATAAAACAGAGGGGTAGGGCAAAATGACAGGGGCACTGGATTAACCCGGATTGGGGCAGGACTGGTGTTGACACACAGGATAAATGCTTGCCAGTCTATTCACCAGTTGAGTGCAGGAAAGAGATGTAGTATAAAACAGGAAAAAAAACAACACTTTCACCTGAATTTACTTTTATTTGCAACATTTTTTGTGATGTGACTAAGCAGTTTGGAGCCTTTCAACACAACCCAGCACACACACGCGCGCGTGCACACACACACACACACAAACAAACAAACAAACGGTGGCTGTAAACTGTGATCAAGGCACAACAAAGCTGCAGCAACCAATACCGTCTGTTTAGATCGGCGTCCTTCAGAAGTGAACTGGACTTTAAATAGTCGACACTCTACATGCACATATCACGTAACGTATAGCAAGCAGCATTTACAGCAGATCTGGAAAACACATCACCGCAAACACTCGACTACGAGTGCAGGTTAACTTTAGTTTCAATGTTAAATCTTTGAAATGCTCTCCTTCACTCTGTGGGGAGATGTTTCACCGTGACAGGATGTGGAAGGCAAGGGTGATAATCAGGAATGGCTCAGTCCAGACGAAGTGTCTCTCTCTTCCTCCTTCCTCTTAGGATGACAACAGGTAAATGACATGAACAGGCACACGAGAGAAAAATACTTTTCAACGGGACCGGATTTCTGACAGCGTTGTAATAAAAACACTGTACAAATCAGTTAAACTCAAATGATGCAGAAAAACATTTCTTAGCATTTCAAAAGGCTTTCAGAGGGTAACATTAGTAGCAGATTTCCTTCAGTCCAACAAAGCAGGTCCTGCTTCAATTTGCTTCAGTGCGTCATCAACAGGATTCAGAAGCTGAGGTACAGGAGCCGAGCCTCTGTGGTCCAAGCATACCTGCCCCGTCAGACCCACTCTGGGCCCACTTCCCTCCGGCTGTGAGGCCAGCAGCTCCAGCTGCCTCTCTCTGCACAGCCTTGACCTACATTTATCCTGCGCTCCGGGCACTACCACTCCTGTGGCATGCGCCTCCAACCGATATTCCACCGGTCTATTTTTACACCGGCGTTCTGCTGGATCAGCTGGACCATCCAGACAGCTATCCAGCTATCTGTCCAGCCAAGCAGCCAGACAGATTCACGGGGGGGCGAGGGCTCAAAGTCAAACTGCCTCTGTTCACGGACAGACATAAGGACCACATACCCAAGAGAGCTCTCCAAGAGGTTAAAGGTCACTTGGGGGGAAAAAGCAAGGGCATAAACATGGACACAAACAAACAGACACGCAAATATACAGAGAGAGAATCGGAGTGGGAGAGAGAGAGAGAGAGAGAGAGAGAGAGAGAGAGAGAGAGAGAGAGAGAGAGAGAAACTCCGCAGGAGTTTGTTGCCAGCATGTTTGGTGTAGTGTGTAAAACCCTGTTCGTTGCCACGCCTGCTTTAAATGGGAATAAGTACTTCATCCAGGATGTGGGCCATCACCATCCTCACCATTATTACACCGCCGTTACGGTGACGCCTTCGACTAACATAACGACCATCACTAACAGCAAAACCAGTGCCTCTAAAGGCTCTTAAAATCAGAGCAGGGAGCGTAGGCACGAGCTGGAAGAGCTGGACCCAGCCCAGGCCCTTGGAGTTCGTGGTTGTCTGCCAGACTGCCTGGCCACTGAGACACCGCTGTGCTGCATATCCACACGGCACTCACACACCGCCACCAGAGCGAAGAGCAGATCAAAGAGCCGCTCTGGAGGAACCCAGAGCGTCCAGGCATCAGAGAGTGTCCAATAACACTCTTAACCCCTGTAGCTCTGCCACTCTCGTAAAGATGGACACCTGCACACACACACACGGCTTTGAATGGCACACTGAAAATAAGACATCCAGACTCTGACCATGACATTTTGTTCTTTTACGACTCTTAACCCCCGATGACCCGACAGCAGGGAACAGCTTTAACCCAGATGCTCTCGTCCCGCTGCCGCTGTGTCCCGCAAGCGGGTGGAGCCCAGCGGAGGCCTGCAGGACGCAGCCCGCATACATGGAGCTTCCGTGGAACCTCACTGCACACGGCACACATCGGACAACGCCCGGCTGCACCGGATCTGCGCTCAACAGCACAAGCTTGGTGGGTGGAGATGAAGAGCCTGCAGGCTGGGGGAGGAGGGGCCCAAGTCCCTCTTACGAGAGACTCAAAACAGGGGACTTGTTTATAAAATCATGATCATTCATGTAGCTTCGATATTCACTTCTGTGCGAGCTGAAGCCTGGGCCACAGGTTCGTAAATGCTGAGGATGCTGTCCAACAGTCTGCCCATGGTCTAAACACACAGCTTCTCAACTCTCCTGAGTAGTATTTTATACTACTATCATACAGTGGTGTAATGTGAAAAAATGTGAGATAAATATAAAATAATTCTCAAATATTTAAAGTAAATTCTGAATGAAATTTGGATAAACGTAAGAATTTATATTCTTACGTATTCAAAAGATATTTTTAGGAAACAAACTTTAGTCAATGAAAGTGGAGGGAAAGTAGGAGCTGAAAGCACAATAATCCTGACTGTACAAATTCTAATAATTTTCTTTAACCTTTGAAGAAGAAGAAGAAAAAACCTACGTCAGTGATGGGAAGAAATGGACATGCACTCACACACTCACGGAAAAAGGTACAAACCATAACAGCAAGTCCTTGAATGTCTCTCCAGAAGAGCGACACTCAAAGCAAAAAATAAATAAATTAATTAAATGAATAGACAGCTACTTCTCAAAATGGTAATTTTACATTTACCAAGACATGAAAAGCCTCCCTTCTTCTCTGAGATGTCTGTGATGTATACAAGAGAACAGTCCACACGTCTGTAAACATGTAGTGAATAAGAAGGAACAACTCAAACAGCTAGTAAACAAATGGAAATCAGCACAATTCATCCATGCCTCTGTTGTTTGTCCAATAAAACGTGATGGACAGCACCATGATCTCTCCTCTCTAGTGCAGTAGTGCAGAATGAAGTGTGTCTAGATGCCCAGAGTGAAGTGTGTGTATATGCACAGAGTGAAGTGTGTGCTGTGAACATGAGGTCAAACCCAGACATCTACCCTGTGCTGACAACCTGACATCTGAAACCCCTAGGCTGAAACCACTAAGGTTGACTTGTAATGTAGGTAAACGTTTATGAGTGTGTTACTGATAACATTAAAGAGAATAAATCACCTGAATCACTAAAGAATTCATACAATGTCACTAGATCCTTCTGCTGAATACCCAACAAAGGCCAGCACAGAACAGCACAACTACAACCCAACAAACAGAACAGCACAGAACAGCACAACTACAACCCAACAAACAGAAC
>JAOXYF010000003.1:23533952-23546386 GCA_028565775.1 Sternarchorhynchus goeldii
TAACCCCCCCCCCCCCCCCCCCATCACCCAGTCCCAAGAGTGTCTAATTATACACTATCATTTTCTGTGAAGTAACAAACACACACATTTTCTGCTACCAAGCTGCGAATAGACTGAGTAGATCGTTTTAGATTTGAGGTATCCTGTTACCATTTCACATATCAACAAACACATGACATATTAGAAAACAAACAAACAAACAGAGAAAACCGATCTATATGTGTTTGTCCTTAAAAGAAGGGTCCTGTCTAAGAGTCTTGTTTACGTTCAGCCAGTGGGGTTCACTTTCTGGACTTCCTAATTGCTGTGTGACAGTAAAATGAAAATCTCCAGGTACCATGGTACCATGCCAATGCAGCAGGTGGCAGCACCACCGGCGACACACAGAACAAGCTTGCATCAGCGGAAGTAAGGAGGTGTGGTCAAAGCGCGTCGAAAAGGTGTTTTATATACCGTGATCTCTCTCTGGTCTTCCCTCGCTAAGGTTAAAAATATAAGAGAGGCTTCGACCAACAACCCCTTTCTCCGGTTTTCCATTCAGCTACATTTGGACGGTTAACAGCAAACAGCTGAAAATCGTATGTTATAAGTAATTAACTCGCGTAATGGTTAATCTAAACTTACATCCGAGTAACGTTACCACGGCAACAAAGCCACCGAATTTCTTCCAAGAAAGCTCGCAAGGGCAGTCACGCGGACTGAAACAAAGGCGATCAATTCCCTCCTGTTAAACTAATTCTTGGATTTTAACGCCAAAAGGACGATTCCCAGTTCACCTGTTCGACGTCATATTTCGGCAACAAGGAATCGGTGGAAATTCCCATCTAATCCTACAGGAGTTCAGCGAGGACGACAAGCTGGGCTAATAACCAAATCACGCGAGACTTTAACAGCTGGGCATAGTTCATGCAAAGAGGACATCGTTCTTTAAACGGCCGTTTAAAATAACACAGTTACAATAGTTCAACGCTGTTTTGAATGTGTTTATTCTCTTCCAGTCAGTTTCGTTAGATAATGAGACTTGTGCACACAAGTTTTTTATGCCATCTCTCCTCTTCACAGACACGCACAGGAAAACCACCGGAGGTCCCCAACGCTGCCTCACGCCTTCCCATCCTCAAGGACATTCACACGAACGTTGCGCACGGAAGTCCTGCAGAAGGAAGGATGTCTGCCACCACTTGAACGACCTGCTTACAAACGCTGCCGTTGGAACGGAAGGGACATCTATCCTTCAGAAGAGTTTATTTCCTCCACTGAGCAGCTGTGTTAAATGGACAGCTGGGTGTCCACACTTAACTGCTGCCTCATGTCCCTGCTCTGGCTGCTTACCCCCAGCCACTTTACACCCCAGATTAAACTGCACTCACTTTAATCTGCACACAACCCTTTACATCTGAGATTAAACTTCGCTCACTTTAATCTGTAGGTGTCTGTAACTCGGTGTTTAAGATGTTATGGTATCAGTGTGCACTGTAAAGTAAAGGGGGAGGGGGGGGAACTATGCACTCACACTTACCCACTGCCTACTGTGCTGTCCTCTGAACTGGGATTAGTTATGTTCAACCTTTTCTCCATTACTGGGTTTGTAAACTCTGGATTCTTTTTATTCAATTCAGTTTAGGTTATCCTGCACTGGATTCAATAGGTTTAATTCAGTGTGGTTATCCTGTTTAAATTCACTGATTCATTGACGCATGAATTATTCAGTATTAGTCCTTGCTTGGATTCAGTATACTTGATTCTTTGGCACTGAACTTGTTATTGATTCAGTATGAACTGTGTTCATTACAGCAGAGTGAGCGTGCGTTCCTCTGCACTTTGACTGGTGAAAGAACACAGCTGCTCCCAGGTTTAGCTCCAAGCTCTCAGCTTTACTGTAAACCATGGCACCATGACACACCCCTGCCCTGAAAACCTGATCTCTGGATGGTACTGCTTCTCCATTAACGTCAGGGTGCTTAAAGGATCCTATCACACAACAACCCGACTAATAATGAATGGAACCACTTAAAAAAAAAAAAAGTTAGGAAAGTTAGCACAGTTAGCAAAGCGCTAACCGACTCCATAGGTTTCAGGGATCATTAGCAAAGCTAGAATTTCGAGATATTCCCTCGGCGTCTCCATGCAGCCCAAAGCCCCACGGCTCTCAGGCAGAGGAAGTGTGTCAGGACCCCTGAGCAGAGGAGAGCTGCCAACCAGCCCTGGAGCAGGACTCGGGCTGTCCGATACGAGGACCCGTCGCAAGGGGGAGCAGCACAGAAGAGAGGAGACTACTGTCTGGAAGCAGTATCCACTAAAGAAGAACAGAGGCCACGTTGTGGACAGACTCTTCTGAGTCTGTACTATGAGTACTGGTGGGTGGGGGTGTGTGTGTGCGCGAACATGCCCCCACTCCCTTCACTTCTGGTACTCTGACTCTTGATACAGCTGTTCCAATAAAGAGCTGGCACACCCTAGTCACCAAGGAAACAGTTGCCAAGGCAACCACTACAGCAGCACAGGACAGTAATTCTTACATCAGACAGGCACTGTTCGCAGTCGTGCGCTGGGAGGGTCGGAGGAGAGCGACAAAGGCATGAAGAGAGCTGGAGAGGCCACTGGTGCAGTCTGCATCCTGGGTGAAGACCCACTAACCCCCGCAGCATCTGAGGTGAGCACCCACAGCATCCATGGAGAACATTTACTAACACCCACTGCATCTGGAACGAACATTCACTAACACAGCAACTTGGCTGAAAACCCACTAACCCTACAGAATCCGGTGCTGAACACCCACTAAGCCCCAGAGTACGGCCCAGCCGGCAGTGCTAGAGAGCCCTGCGAAGCTGGTCTAGAAATACACATCACAGCAAAAGCAGTCAACACGCTCCATTTTACCACCTTATTTATAGCAACACAGCTCTGTATGTGGCTGTTATAGCGGAAATAGGCTGTTTCCGGTCAGTTTCTTGAGGATTTCTCCACGCTCGCCTCACACGATGAAAGGAAATGAAAAGGTGCCTGGTCCAGAGGCCGGTTCAGAGCTGCTGGAGGTGGTGGGTCTGTACTGTAGGCTGCACAGACAAATAAATTAAGAAATCAATGATTCCTGGAAAGGCTTTATCCTTCTGAGGTGCACACACATGCACTCACACACACACACACACACACACAGACACACTCTCAGTCACACAAAATCCAACTCACCAGCATTCACAACCATGCACACACGTGCCTGGATAAGGCTTGCCCTGCCAGTGTACCAGTGAGGATGAAGTTACCCCAGACTTATTTCCATCTAGTAACCAACCGATGACCAGCTGGAAATCAGACACGCCTTACAGCTAATCACTCGTCGCTGGCAAAAAATATGGGTTGTGATGTTTAAACTGGACCCCAAAGACTCTATAGGTCTCCCAGGACCGTGAAGATGGTTGTTATGAGCGCAGTTAGATGGCGGTGCCCCTCTACGTTTAATGCTGTGATGCTGGGTTATAAGCAGGCAGGACACTAAACATGCAGAAGGCTTTTGGGTTCTGGTTGTACAGTGATGGCTGAGCTCCTTAACCAGGGAGGCACATGCATGGAAAACCACTGTGTGAACTTCGTCCAATAACAGGTGAAGGCCTACCAGGCATCCAGATCACCTCTGTTTGTTTTCCCCAAAAGATTACAACATTGTTGGATGAATATTTTAAGAAAAATGACTAATGTGGCTACTGAAGTAGGATGAGTGATGTGTTTATTAATTTGTCTACTTTTTCACACCAACAGTTTTCCAGCAGTAATTCAGTGAGATATTGAGCGTGTCTGAGAAGCGCTGAAGCGCTCTCGCCCAGAAGGAAGACAGCATGCATGTGGCTGTGAAAGGTCCAGCGGTCTCTCCTGCACTGTGCTCTAGGCCATAAACCATGAAGGTGGGGGAGACTCCGCAGCTGTCTCACCTCTCCTACACCCTGCTGGTAACTGGGTGGAGGAGCATCCGTCTCACCTCTCCTACACCCTGCTGGTAACTGGGTGAAGGAGCATGGTGAATGTAGCTGTGCTGGGTCCAGGCCCACTTTGGGCTTACAGCCCAAACCTGCAGCTAAGCAACAAGTATGTGTGTGCAGGTGTACCGGTTGACACGCGCATGCACACACGCATGAACACACACACGCACGCGTGGGGGGGGGGGGATGTACATGCGTGTGTGTATGAAAGAAGAACACAGCTAATCAGAAGGACAGCTCATGAGAAAGGTGTGATAAACACACACCTCTTGGGGTCAGAAAACAAAACGGCTCCAACAAAAGCCAGACACAGCTGCTGTTGGACACACACACGTTAGCGTCTTCCATGCCAGTCATAAATCCAGGCCTCAGATAATCTGGTTTTAAAAGAAAGAATGAAATTTGAAGCAAATCTGACAGGAAGAAAAAAAACCCCCAATCAAATAACCATATTTCCCTTTCCTGCTTTATCTTTCACTTCTCTCTCTCTATCACAGACACACACACACACACAGTGTGGAATGTAACATTTGGAATGCATAGTGGTTTTCCACAGGAACGCTCTTTATTGACTGAGCATTTCACACTACAATCTACCCCTCATGATTTCTGCATGAAACATATTACCCCAGTATCGCTTATACACATCCATCATTACCGGTTTGATAATAAACCTTTTTTTTTAAAACGACACCCACTTAACGTCTACCAGGCCGAGAGCTTTAAATTTTCCCCATAACCGAGCAGCGTTTTATTTTAGCCAAAACACAGGACATGCACAGATATCGAAATAGCAGTGTTCCACACAACCTCTGAAAGCTGCTCACTATCAACGAGTGGAGCCAGAAACACACGACCCTTTCCTGAAAATGACACGGACGACGGCTTAAAAAAAAGGCTTCGAGCTACAGCCCCTCAGGACCGTGCAATAAAATGATCTCTCTGTCCAAACACCAGCAGCTCAGTCACCCTAGACGGATGCAGCTCACTGCCTTAAACCCAGAAGTCTGAGCCATCCACCCTGCGTGGTCCAGGTGTGTGTGTGTGTGTGTGGGGGGGGTTATGGGCTGTTTCTAATTTAGTTACGCCCTCATTCCTGTGCACAGGGATGAAAATGCTGCGTCAGGAAAATGGAGGTCTAGAGAGCCATCATCACTGCAGAACACAGAAATGACACAAAGACTCTGATAATTGATCAACCTACTGGGGTCAGGGAAGTGTTGGGTGGGTCCCCACACTACTGTTTTAACGTGTAACAAAGCAGTGTCTGCAGGTGCACATCACGGGAAGTGACGGTAGAGAACTAGAGACTCCGGGGAAGGGTCAAACGCAAACAAGAAAGAGGAGGCCAGAGCCAGTTGGTTACTGCGGAAGTGTCAATGAGATCAGGTTCCTCACCTCCACCCGGCAAGCCCTCCACCCTGGCACCAGGGACTAAGGACCCACACCTGCAGCTCATTTTGGGCTCATTACAGCCAGCCTTAAGCTACGCCTGGCCGAGTCCTCCATGCACTCGTACTGATTTCTGTGTTATGTTTTTGTTATTTCTGGTTTTCACGTGTATTTTGATCCTTCTCATTCCTGCAGCTCTCATTAACCTTGAACTGCAAGCTGGGAAGTGACCAGTCACACAGCATCACACATCTGACCCATTCTTGCAGGGTTTTGCATAGCTTTGATTGATTTTCCCGAGCGTATTGATTTGATGCACAATAGTAACAGGCTAAGATGTTGTCAGTTTAAATTCTTGCTGCCATTAAATTAATAGCTCCCTTGCTTGAAGCCAAGTGACAGTTTCTGCTTCTAGACATTATGATAAGGAGACATTCAGCACGCTGGTGTGCATCACCAGTCCAGGCTGCGTCCGCCGCTTCTGTCAACGGATCAGGTTTCTGATGACTTAACTATATGACACTCCGTGATGGATGTGCATTCCAGAATGGCAGCAGAACCGAACGGACTCATGACATCACAAAGGCCCAGGGCTGGCTTCGGATTGACAGCAGCATGTCCACCTATGACTGTGCCAGCTTGTTGCCCTGACGACGCCCTACAACGCTGTCTGCACATCAGTTCTGTGCCCACCTGACAGCTAGCTGTCAGTTTCCGTGACAGGAGCTGAAGTCTGTCTCGGTGTCACAGACCTGGAGGACAGGAGTGTCAAAACCAGGATTTGTTCAGGACTCAGCTATACCGAGCTGACCGACTCGCAAACTAAATGTGTTTGCCTGCCCACTCTGCACTATGACTGGATAAACTATCAGTGGTGGAGACGAATACAGAAACCTAACACATTCTAAAAAAGCCACAGAAACTGGTACTACAGTTTCAACAAGGCCTGTGTGCCAATACCCCATACCCACTACAAAATACTCACAAACTTTCTAGCTTGGCACTGCATTCCAATGGGAAATTTGGAAAGCCTAGTCCAGCCTAGAGGGTTTACAACCTACACTTCCTCAACAAAGCTTTAAAAAAACATTTCATGACTGTGATCTTCAAACAAGAGCACCAGCCTCCAAGCCACACATGGACAGACACAACCGCAGCTTTCAGAGGGACACCACGCCATTGTGCACAGTGGCAGATCTCAGAACAGGCCGGTCCATAATGCAAATCTCACATTATGGCCCGTCATAACACCATAAATATGGGCAAATACTAAATATTATGAGCCAATCGAACACTCATATTCAAATGAGACTGTCACCACTAATCAGCTGTCGACTGCAGTGCCGAAGGTGGAACCATCACTCATACTGTCACACAATGGATGACATCAGGGCTATTGTTCACCAGGGCCTGATGATACGTCAGGAAAGGAATAGAGTCCAGAGCAAGACTGGAGATGTGCACAATACAACACACACACACACACACACACACACACGAGTGCACAGACACAACACAGACACACACACACGAGTGCACAAACAAAATACACACACACACACACACACACGAGTGCACAAACACAACACAGACACACACACACACACACACACACGAGTGCACAAACACAACACAGACACACACACACACACACATACACGAGTGCACAAACACCACACAGACACACACACACACGAGTGCACAAACACCACACAGTCTGCAATTACATGCTGAACAAATACAAATGACAGCAGTATGCAACACAAGAAACAGAGAATCCACTAAAATACTGACACACACACACACATACAGCTTGTTTGGTACATAAACAATCAAACATGGGTGTTGGCACTGACATGTGTGTGTACACGTGCACAAATCCAGTTCACACCCACTGACAGGCTTGCCAGTGTCTCTCAAGTGTGTGTGTGGTAACTGCTCCAGGGAAGAGGAGCCAGACCGCTGCTAGCTGCTCACATCGCCCAGCAAGCCAGCGGTGCGTGTTCCCACTTCAGCTGCTATACACACACACACACACACAGCAGAACCCACTGTGAAGCTGGAAGGGTAGGCTTTTCAGCTCTGTGGACCAAACTTACCTAACGGATGTTCTCCCCTCACAATGACATAAGAGTTTATGAAGGCCATCAAACAGTTAAACACATTGAGAGCATCCACCTCTCTGCTCAGAGACAGTTTAAAGACCATAATCTCCACATCCCATGCACTGATATTTAAATGAAACTCAGCAGTAAATCACCCCAGAAGTAACAAATAAATCACTCACTCCAAGCAGTAAATGTTCCACAGTTCACACATGCGACTCTCTACTGTAACACACTTGCTCCCAGGGCCTGGCCAGGACTCAAATCTCTCTGGCTCTGGACCACACAGCGACCAGGGGCTACGGCGAGACCGAGGGGGCCATCGTGCCGGCCCACGAGTGCTCAGCTAACTTAATACAATGAGGACTCCTGACTTTCAGCAAGGACATGCTGTATCAAGCTCTCAGCCACTGAAAACCACAGCACGGGGCCTGATCCATGACTCAGGTATCACAGAAGAACGAAATCAATACCACGGGAAACGTTAGACATCTGCACACGCATACAGTACCAGTGAAAATTTGGATACATCTGACTGGATGTACAGCATATTTACAATAGTGACAAAGGCATAATCTAATTGATTATACTTAAATTTATTTCTAAGGCAAATATTAATTGGGAAAGGTGTTAGCCCATATATGTTCCAAACACACACACACACAATTCCAAACACACACACAATTAATTTTAGATGCACCCACAGCCAGTACTTTAGTCTCTCATCCTACAAGTGCTCTGCGAGTATATATGAGTATATGTGAGTATATATGTGAGAAGACTTCAAGACTGATGGAAAAGCATCACAGGTGGCTGCCTCATAAAGCTGGTTAGTGTGCAAAGCTGTCATCGAAGTAAAGGGTGGATACTTCCAAGAATCTAAAATCTAAGATAAATAAATGTTGACCAACACCACATAATTGCATGACACACACACACATACACACACGCAGAGACTTAAGTCAGTGACATGTTTTAGTAGATCTGATCAATATGTATAACACCCTTTCATCAGCCTGATGGCCTGCAGCTGTCACTCTGTGCTAGAGTTGAACCTGGCCAAGATCTCACTGCAAGATATATGATCATCTTCAGATTTGTGAACACTGGTTAAACCTGACTTACCACTGACAGTGTATCTCAGCACAAAAACACATACACAACACGCAATTTCTACAGCCAAAAGTCTTAATGCAGAACTTGAAATATACTTTCTTGTACTGGTATATCCGAGTAATATCCCTGAAACTCAGACTGGACTGTGAAACCAAAAACTGCATCATCACCGCATTTTTTCATAGGTCACCAAATTAAGTGATAACATTTCAACAGCACCAAATCAAAGCTGCTTTTTTAACTGAATGTACTTTTAATTAGTCTGTTCACATTTGCACTTTTTCCCTTGGTTTCACTACAGGAGAACCCCAAAAATATAGCCAGCTCCAAAACACCCACGTCCGCTTCCTTGAGAAATGAGTGGATTCTAAAGGAAACTTCTGTCAGAGCAGAATGGCTACCAACTCCATAGTGAAAGGTAGATGCTTCTGGAACTCTGGTTGTTAATCTTCCTAGACTGGAACAAGCTTTTGCCTTCTATGGTACCATCCACGTATGAAGCAAAGAGATATGCAGGCATGATGGATAAATCACCATAACCTGCAAAAGTTTTGTTTGTTTTTTTTGCCAAAGATTTCGACATGCTGATCACTTCATCTTTTATTAGTCAAATGCGGCTTGTTTAACAAAAGCAGACGAAGGTTAGCAAAGTGTTTGTGTAGTGTCAAGACACATGTGACTTGAAAGAAACTGGGTTGCAAATTTCAGCTGGACACCACTGAAAATATATGGACATCCTTGTCTCTTCTTTAAGGCTTTGACTTACTGGTTCACACACTACTCTGATCAGAGGCTTCACATGTGCCCAGGACCCATCTCTGATGCAGTAACTGAAGACGAGCTTGTTCAAGACAGATTGAACAAGCAAGCTTTCATGTTCGTTCTCTCTCTCTCTAACTCACAATTGTGAACTTCCATTGCCGACTTCCGTTATGTAGCTATAGGAAACTAAAATGAGAAATGGCATTTGAGCATGTCCGGAATGCTTTATTTATAAAGGAAAACACCCACGCCAGTGTTGTTACTGAGCTAAACTGAGCAGTGTTTTGATTCAAGGTATCTAGCTACCCAGACATGTATAAATAAACGGAATTCCAGCGTACTGTCTCAGCCTCCCAATAACATCCGTATACGACAGAGCGACCAAATTAGCCAGTTAGCCAGTTATCCAGCAGTAGAAACCAGAGGGCCAGACATCAGCCAGGTCAAACGTCTCATCACCAGACACCACTACAGAGCCCGCAGCATTGTTCTCGGTCAAACAACGTGGCAAAAACATGATCGCTGTCATCGTAAACACAGCCGGACTAAGGTCTTCTTTTAAAACGAGTCTAATGAAAAACACACGTCTCCGACAGCCGGATTTATTATTATTTTTAATTCTCCTCTCGATACCGTTGGCGTTGCGGCGTCTGCGTTTCGTTAACAAAGGTGACGCACGCACGCACGCACAGATCTCTGGCTAAGCCAAGCTAAACAGGTCAGGCTCGCGAAACGCTGGCACCTAGCAACCAGGTTTCAATGCCGCAAGATCATTAGCTAGCTAGCTACATTAGCCAACTTAGCTACACAACTTTAACGAAGATAACGGACTGCATGACCAGATTACATCATAAATCACGCACAGCTGAACAAATCCCGCCCAGCTAGCAATACATTTAAACATCTAAAGTAAGATCCAGATGGGGTTGTTTATAGTGGAGTAAACTAGCCTTTACTGAAGAGTAGCACAGGATGTCTAACAGTCATCCGACCGGCTTATTAGTTAGCTTAGCTAGCTTGCACAGCTAACTTAGCCAGCTAGACAGTCCACATCCATGTCTTGCTAGCTACCTTAGCTAACGCACCTACTAAATTTTGATAGACGTCGCTACAGAACTGATGTCAACAGGTTTACAGTAAACCTTGACAGCCCCTGTCATTTTAAACAACAACAAACCTTGGTCATGCGCATTTGGAAACATACATGTGTAGAGTTAGCAAAGAAGAAAACAACAATTTAACCTAGCTAACTAGCTATATTAAAAGAGAACGAAAGCACACTGACAGCTAGCTAACTAGCTAACCCAGCTCCCAGCTGGCCATAAGGTGTTACTACAAGTTGTCCGTTGAATTGGATAAGCAAAGGCGTAAACACTAAACAGGTAAAGCTGTTCCAAACTTGGCCTTCCGACAGACAGTCAAGGACCATGAATACTCACCTAAAACTACGACTCAGGTTGATGGGGACTCCGTGGTGGCCGGTTTAAATCTGCCGTGTCATGAGTGTATTTTCGGGGCGAGAAATGGTTGGGGGGAGATTAGGCTGCGTCTCTAACACAAGGAGGGGGAATGCAGGAATGTGACGTCTCGCTGGATTTGCCGAGAGGATTCGAGAATTGCGCGTTGACTCGGGAATTGTGGGAAGCGGAGTGTTTTGAAATTCATACAGCAGAACACGTATTTCGTTTATTACACATAGCATACTAAGAAATCTAGATATGTACATCTTTCGACATAATGCTTCAGCTGTAAGGAAAGGAAAAACACCAGAAACAGTTGTTAAACCAGAAGATTACAAAGCGTCCGTATTTTTTTATGCAGTCTACATTCGTTCCCTTAGTTTAATTAATTCTTGAAATGCTCAAAAGCTATTTAAGGAAACTATTATTACACTTGACACGAATGGCTCGCTTCTCATACAACAGGCCATAACAAAGGTAAATCCTCCAATTTACAGGATTATTTTGGTCTGATATTTAATGCCCTCTGGCGGCGTTATTTATAATATGTCACCTTACTTTCATCTCTTTATTCTCCGTCCTGTAGTTGTGGGTAGACCGAAAAACTATAAAATAATCCGACACTATAAGATAATGCAATACCGACAAATAATAACAACTTGTTTAAATTGTGATATTTTAATGATAACATATTCTTACTACAATAAGCATAAAAATGATTCATCAAAAGTATTATTTTATAATTTTTTAAAGAAAACATTTTTTAAATAAATTTTATTCATGTTGAAATACTTATGAAGTCAGTTTGGCTTATCTTGCTTATTTTAATCATAAAAGTTTTTGTTATCTATGATCATGATGATGATGATTAGTATGATTATACATTTTTCAAAAAGAAGTGTGACAGCTTCTTGCAACACACACACACACACACACACTCACACACATACAGTTGCACGTATATGCATGCCTTCAAAAACACACACACTCTCACACACACACACACACACATTTTCCATGAAGGTCATCGAACCCAATGTCCCGATGTCCCTCTCTAACACTCTGCAGTTGCTTTTCACATGTTTTTCAAGAACTTTTCTCATCTACAACAACAACACTGCAGAGCTGAGTATCTCCCAAAAACTCACACGCACACACACACAGAGAGTTCCAAGTCTCTTAAGCATGCATGGACACCCACACACGTGGAGGCACACACACACACACACACACACACACACACACACATACCCACAAACACACACATACATACGCACAGTCAGAAGTCTCCTGAAGTTCCACACTCTCCAGATGGCTGTGACACTTTAGCTGTCGCTGTCAGAGACTAATTAATCTTCCTGGTGAGATCCATCTTCCCGCAGACTTCCAGCACCCAGCTACTGTTCCCACCCTCCTCTTTTATCATCCCTCCATCCTCCATCACTTTGTCTCTCCATCTTTCACCCTCCCTAGACTGCCTGACACTAGCACACGCCACCACACACACTTCCCCTACTCTAAAGTTTGCTAATATCACAAATATATCACAGATACATCACTGCTATTAGTGCTTATATGTAGGGAAAAAAGAAAGAATAAAATCATTGGAATCTTTTAACATAATT
>JAOXYF010000003.1:23586570-23594070 GCA_028565775.1 Sternarchorhynchus goeldii
TGTGTGTGGGTGGAAGCGTGTATTGTGTATGCGTGTGTGTGTGTGTGTGTGTGTGTGCATGTGTATGTGTGTGGTATGTGTGTGTGTGTGTATTGTGTATGTGTGTGTGTGTGTGCACCTACATTTGCTTTGTCCTTAGACAGGTTTTGCCCACCCTGCTAACCCTGGGATTGGTGAGTGGGTTTGCCTGAACTGGACACAGATGACACTCTCTCACAACCCCACTCACAGGCCATGCCAGTACACTCCACATTTACTAGTTATTCACTCCATATTCGCTGGTTATACACTCCATATTCCTTTTTCTAAAAGAACATACGAGAGTGTAGAAGTCACAAGGAAGGCTCTCTTTCAGTGTTGTGTGTGTGTGTGTGTGTGTGTATCACAGGAACTGAGTGTGATCACAAACAGGTACTGCAGAGTCCAACGCTTACTCAGCCTGGACCTCCTGAGTGAGAACAGACTATGCACTATATACACACACACGCACATTGAGAAAGAGAGGCAGAAAAAGAGAGAGAGACTGAGACAGATAGAGAGAGAGAGAAAGAGAGCGAGTGATGGAGAAAGAAAGTGAGAACTACACAGTATCACTGGTTACGAAGCACTTAAAACATATTCGGACAATTAGATGTCAATATTAGTTGAGAAATATTTAATTATATGAGAACAAATTTGTAATTTGAGCACAGGCAATTTCTGTGTCCTCCTAAATGCACCAATAACAACTAATTTAGAGGGTTACAATTACAAAATCCATACAAAACAAACGCTTTATCAATTCCTGGTTCTTCGCTTTCCACTGAGGGATGTGAATGCTGAGATCTTGTATCTAATATAGGAAGCTTTTCCAAGAGCAGAGAGTCCACCAACTAATGAAGAGTTACCTGCTGAGGCTGGGGTTTCTATGACAACTGACTGTACATTCTAGAGTGCTTCAGTGTGTGCGTGCATTGTGTGTCTCGCTGTGGGTGACAGTCGTCTACCTGTTTGGCTGCCCTGTGAGCATTTTGTGGGATCTCAGTGTATTTACACAAATGTGAAACTTGAGCTTCTTAAGATCTCACCATCGACAAAACAGCACAACTTCCAGGGCTGAGGTTGTGGCTAAGTGAACTCTTCCGTTAGGAAACAAGGCTTGACCAGTTTTTGGTTCCACATACACTTTCATAAAAATGATAAAGACAAGGAAATGTTCTGCAAAAAAAATGCAAATTATTGTTTATTTAATTATATGTTTTTGACATTTTTGATATATGGATTTTAATCTGTGCATCTGTGGAATATGATCATGGAACTTAGGCATAAATTTCTAAAGAAATCCAGAGTTCTATAAAATTCTATACTGATAGAATTGTGCTGTGTGGTTGTCTTTTATTAGTATTATTTTACATTGTTTTTGTTTAGGATTTCATTTCATGCACACACACACACACACACACACACACACACACACACACACACACACACACACACACACACACACACACACACACGCACACTCTCACACACACCGACCCCACACAACATACAAATTACCAAATATTTATACTGACATGAAATACAAAGCCTGCATCAGAACGCAGCTCTCTTTAGTGATTCTAGATCACCCATAAACTGCACGACTTGGTGGATTCCCGATATTCTTTAGAAAATCGTGCACTAGAAGCCTTGAAAAAGAGAAGAGTTGATTTAAACGCACACAGTGCTGCTAAATGGAAAGGACTACACAGAGGAAAGGGGGCAGTCAGAGAACTCAGTCAGACACTTTTATTGGCTTTAGATAATAGACGAAAACTCCCTTTTATATGTTGTGGTGGTTTACATGTCAAGTATGAATTTCTGAACTCACCGTCCATGTCTACGGGTTGTAGAACACCGGGCAGCACAAAGGACTACGACAAAGCTCAGAAAGACATTTGCTGAAGGTATCTGACCCAGCTTATAAATCTGTAGATCTTCCCCAGGAAAAAAAATGCAGTCTTTATCTCTCCTTTTTATTCATGAATTTTTTTCTGTGTTCTCCAAGTCTCCAGATTTGATTCAAAGTGACCTTGAAACATGTATATGTCTAATCTGATGATCACTGCAGAGCACGAAAGGCAACTGGCACAGTGCCAAGCCAAGCTGCAATAATAATCTGTGTGTTAGATCTACGAGGTTCCAGTGAAAAAGCACAGCATGTCATGGGACATTCTGGCCCCTGGTCACTTCACTTCACGTTCTTCTCTCTTTTAGCGTTAATTAAAAATTTTTAGCGGTAATTTTTCGACGAGATATTCTGACTGAGCAGGCAATAAAACTGGAGAACAGCAGTAAAGATAGTATTTGTGATGATAACAGGAAGCTTGGTGGCTGGTTTGCGGGGTGAGGGGGTGGGGTGGGGGGCTTCAGGTTGTTGAGGGCCGTCTCTCGTTCTTGTTTGACTCTGATGTTAGAGTGTCCCGTCAGTCTGAGCAGAACAGAAAGAACCACTACCATGTAGCAGTGTGGTCACAGCTCGAGCCACATGACAAAGAACGCATGTCTGATGAGCTCACACACGCAAAGATCCTCAGCTTCTCACTGAAATACAGTTCCTGTCTGTCCATTCTGTTCATTTTTAGTAAACGTGTCTTTTGATGTTTCAATTTGGTAGTTCACTAAAAACACTGCATCCAACGACCCCCCCCATAGACAAAAAAACCATTGCTAATCTCCACTACCATATGAGCTGCTTTTAAACACAGTCTGCTAGTTTAGGCTTCAGGGATGGGAACTTCATTACTTCAGATACACTTCATTAATCAGACACACTTCATCACTTTCAGCTGAGAGCTTCACGTCAGTTTTGTTGTGGAGTCATGTTCTCCCTGTCAGGTGGGTCAAACCTAGGCTGTATGAAAGAACCTCACTGGCTCTTAAACAGCAACTCATCACATTCAAACTAGTGGAACTGAATGACAAACAACCGTACAGGAGAAGAACTGAGTTTAAGCTGTGTAACCTGTGAAAACAGTCAGAAGACCAGCGACAGTGTGTACATCACATATCCTGAGTACCTCTGTTCTCCCGCTCTACACTCACTCACTTTTTTCCTGTTTGAACGACAGCCTCGTGTTCAGTACACACATAACAGCATTGGCACGGCTGGTTGTTTCTTTCTTTTCCCCTCCCTTTCTTCCTTTCTCTTTTCTTCAGTGCCTCGCTCTGTCTATCCTCAAACTAGTCCTGCTGTTGTCTGTTCCTCTGCCGCAGCAAATCTGCTATAAGAAAAACTAAAAATTCATTGAGACTGACCCCAAATCAGAGGTTGTCTGCACCACGGCCTTATTACACACCGTGCCTAACTTGTGTTGTGGAGGAGGAAGGGGTATTATTATCTCTGGGCTACCCACCCAGCTATAAAAACTAGCTGCAGCATCTCGACATCACACTGCCCTGCTCTACTCCTCTCTCTCTCTCTCTCTCTCTCTCTCTCTCTCTCCCCTCCCTCCCTCTCCCTCTCTCTCTCTCTCTCTCTCTCTCTCTCCTACTGCTGCTGTACTGATGGTCCACCTCTTCTCTCTCACACTCTCTTCTCTCCTGCTGGCTTACCCACTTGTTCTCTCTTTATCACGCACGGGTGTGTGTGAGTGTGTGTGTGTGTGTGTGTGCGTGTGTGTGAGTACGTGTATGTCCATGTGGGTTTGAGAGGGACAGGGAGAGCGGCTGCTTCTGCCACTGCCGGACGCTTGTGCCGGGGTTTTTTTTGTGAATGAAGGGAAGATGACTGAATGAATTCAAACGAACAGTGATCGAGGTGAGAGGGAGAGTGGGAGATGAGACAGAGAGAGACACAGAGAGAGACACAGAGAGGACCAGAGTGAGACCCGCATCACCCTGTAGGACTGGGAGAACACACTTGCATTCCAAAGGAGCACAGGGGTGAGTGGGTTTGGAATTTACCTGTTTTTGGAAAAGCTGTGAGTGGATCCCATTGTGTGTGAATGTGTGTTTTAGAATATATCTGTTAAGAGAGCATTAGAGTGTAATAACTCAACTTATGTGTGCTTGTGTGCGTTCACCATAACAAACACAGCGTACTTACGGCATACAAAAACTGTACTTTCTGTATGTGTGTGTGTGTGTGTGTGTTTATGGGGTTTGTGTGTATGCTTCAGGTGTAGACTTAGTGACAGCAAGGTAGATCTGCACATGGTAATTTGATGACTCATATAATTATTTGGGTTGTAACCTACTGTAGATGTCATCTACAGAAATTAGCGTGTGAAGCTTCAGGACTGCAGTAAAACGTGTAAAACATGTGACCCATCAGAAGTGAATGACCAAGTGTGTAGTGTCACTATGACACTGTGTCTGCATTCTGATTAATGGGTAAAGGTTGGTGCTCTAAGGTTTCCCTCCTCAAACTCCTTTTGTGTGACAACATCACCATTTCTTTTTTATTTTGTTATTCACCATAGATATTAACGTATTACCTCCTGACAGGGCAGTTTGGGAAGAATCATGCCCTTTCTTCCTAATTCATTGGCTTCCTTACTAACTACTGAACTTCAGATATCAGGTACCTACACCACATTTGAATTATTTTCCTCTTTTTTTCTTCTTGCACTTTTTTTTCACAACCTTAGGAGTCTCCCAGGTCAGGTGGGAAGGGCAGAGGGCAAAGGGCACTGTGTTTTGTTGGGGCACAAGCTATCGTGAGCTAGACGGCAAACGACAGGTGCAAATGATTGTTTGTGAGACGACGGGCGAGGCTTTGACGGTGCGGGTGCAGTCCTGCTTCAAGGCCCCGCAGAAGACGAGGCTTCAAAATCAGACGCTAGGCAGGTTCTAGGTAGGTTATAGACAGGTTCTAGGTAGGTTCTAGCTGCTGCTTTTAATGAAGGCTGCGTGCTGAGAAAAAGTCATATTCCTTATTAGAACAGGAGAGGTTCTGATGACGTCTCAGCCAACCGCGCACTGCGATTAAAACAAAAATATGGAACAGTACAAATGTGCCAGTAAACAAACAAACAAAAATATGGAACAGTACAAATGTGCCAGTAAACAAACAAACAAAAATATGGAACAGTACAAATGTGCAAGTAAACAAACAAACAAAAATATGTAAATAAGAATGAACAACATCTGTGTTGTTATTATCCCAGTGAAGCAGTGAAAAAAATCTTCAGCAAATTCTCCTGTTAGAAGATTCTGACATTTTAGGAGTCTTGATTTTTAATTCACAAACCACTCCGTTGGGTGTTGTTCTACAAGAAGGAAATCACCCGATAATGTCTGAAGTGTGTGAGCCACACAACAGCCCTTTCAGTGAAGTCACTGTACATAAAACAAGGCAAATTAAAAAAGCCAAGCCCAAGTTGTTTGTTCTGCCTTCCTTACACCAGTCTGAGTGACAGTGTGTGTCTCAAACATGGAAACTGTAACCAAACAAACACACAAAAGTAATTATGAACCATTTACTCTATGAAACATGGAAGTGCTGAAACATCAGATGCGATGATCACGTCCTTTGCAATTAGCTACAGTGCCAGAGATCTTCGATTATCCTTTCGCTTTGAGTGTATTTCTAATATATTCCTCTAAATGCTGCGGCAACAGTCCCCCCGAACAAGGCCAGCTGAAATTCATCTCCTGTTACCGGACTTTGACTGAGCTGCTCATTACCCGTGTCACACCTGTCATTACCGAAGCGCTTCCGTCTCCGCGGCCTGAGAGGCACATCACCAGAACGGGCGATCCAAATGCAGAGCCATCTGTTCAATTATTGCAGGCCCATTGCTGAGAACGCAAGCCAGCACTAGTGTGTGTAAACAGGCTAAGTGTCGGCACTAACGGCTAGGAGAACAGACCTTCAGGTCACCCTACAGCTCAGCCTTTGGAACGACCCTCAAATGATCTCCCTCAGGACCGGCTCATCCTGCACTGCATTGAGTCAATTTACCACCAGCTATTCCTCACGTACAGGAGAAGCCCAATCCATCTCCCTATCTCTCTCTCTCTCTCTCTCTCTCTCTCTCTCTCTCTCTCTCTCTATCTATCTCTCTCTCTCTTTGCCTGCATCTGTCTGTAATTCTGTCTCTCTCCCTCCTGTCTCTGTCGACACCCCTGTGTCCCTGGCACTATGAAATATGATGAAATATGTCTGAGAGATGTGAATTGTTTCAACTTTTGTTTTTGGTAGTTTTTTTTGTCTTAACTTTACTCAGAGCTGATAAATGACACTTCACATCCATTTACACTTGATTGTTATATTCCATTTTCAAATGCTTCAGCAACAAAAATGGACAAAACAAGATCTAATTCTGGACCAGTACTAGGTCTGGCACTAGCAAGTCTGTTACTGTGAGTAGCTTTGTAGGGATCGGAAGCCCTTTGCCCAGAATAAAAAAGTGAAAAACACTAAAGTGTGTATTTTCAAAGATCAAAGGAAGTACCAAACCAGAGACGTTACTTGCATTTTCAGTCAATTACATGACATTTAAGTTTTGAGGTAACCTCAATGTTCATGTTTCAGCTTTCACAATTCTTCAAAGATTATTACTCATAATTTCTGAATCTTAGTGAACCAGGTTATTGCCGACGCGTTGATACAGTGTGAAATTGACAGTGTACCATAAACCCATTCGATGCCTATGCATTCAAAATCTGGTGGAATAAGATCAAATGAAGGAATGATGAAAAATATTCATTTGAACTCTCCTTTCTGTGTTCTTATCTAAGACATACCATCCTCTTTGCTAAGATACTAGATCAAAATGT
This sequence comes from Sternarchorhynchus goeldii, assembly GCA_028565775.1. Classification (NCBI taxonomy): domain Eukaryota; kingdom Metazoa; phylum Chordata; class Actinopteri; order Gymnotiformes; family Apteronotidae; genus Sternarchorhynchus; species Sternarchorhynchus goeldii. The sequence goes on from JAOXYF010000003.1 coordinate 23,593,318, forward strand.
GTGCACACAAACACAGTACTGCATTTGCTGTTCTTTCTTAGAACCTTTGTGGAGTTTCAGTACCGTTAGTAGTGAGTCAGTCCTAATGTGAATTCCTGACCGACACTCAGACCCTCTACAATGTCACAGCGATTAATGATTCAACAGTAAAGAAACTGTATCGCAAATCAGCAAATACACTATATTCCACGTTCTAGTGATTTTGGAGTCAGGAATTTCCCATAATTATCCATTTTTCTGTTAACCAATGTACATTTAACCAATGTACAATGCTGTAGGGTGATTTTTGAATGTCTGAACCGAAGGGTTAAAGTGAGTGAGTCAGTCACCCTCCCGGTCTGTGTGAGTCTGTGGTGGTATCCCTACAGGACATCACAGTGGGAAAACAGTGCCCTCCTTCCCTCTGTGAGCATGTGTCACATCCTGCTCCTAACCTACACATACACTCACACACACACACACACACACACACACACACACACACACACACACACACGCAGGCACAAACACACGCCCGCACACACACACACACACACACACACACACACACACACAAGCACACTCTCACACAACACACACACACACACACACACACACACACACACACACACTATAATTATGGGAGTATATCTGTGAGGACAGGGGAGTAGAGGAGAAGAGAGTTGGGCAGAAGCAGCACTTGCACGTGTTCCAGAGTGGGTGGGATCCACTGTTGTTTTTAACTCTAAATGCCTGTTTGACTTGGCTGGATTT
>JAOXYF010000003.1:23599070-23604535 GCA_028565775.1 Sternarchorhynchus goeldii
ATTTGGACAGGAGCAGCAGGGAGGGTGTGACAGACAGGAAGCTCATCTCAGAAGAGGCAGAGAGGAAGAGGGGGGTGTTTGCTTTCGCGCTGGCCAGGGATGACATTCTACCACACCCTCCCTTCTACCCTGCAACCGCTGACCCCTGGACCGTGAGATTGGAACGAGCCCCGCCTATTCCAGAGGCAGCTAACTGAGCCCGCAGAATATTTCAGCGCACACAAACTCTTGTAACACCCAATTTGGTTTTCTGTGACTGAGAAAAATACAGTTCCAGAAATTCACCTGTAATGACTGTGTCTGCTTTGGGCGAAAAATTCCTTTGAGATCTTAGACAGACTGCAAATTATATCTACAATTACTGATTTTAATAGGTATCTTTTGATTTTTAATTGTCTGCTTCCTAATGTGATGACAGGGATTTTAAATAGATAAAGAAATGTTAATATCTTGGATGTGTATTTGTATTTGTATTTATGATTCTTATTGTTGTTTTATGCTTCTGTATTTGCTAACAAGGGTAAATTAATGTGGGACTCAAATCTGCCCACAGACTGTTATGTGCAATCCATTTTTTTCCCATCCCAGAGTTCCACAGATAAATCAGGTATGTAAGAAAAAAAAATACCTTCCATAACCTCTATCAGACATAAGCTACAGGCACTGATTCTTACGTCATGCTATCAGACTATTTTAATCTATTCCATTCACAATTAAATATACTCTATGTACCACTATGCAAAAAAGTAAGGTTTAGAATAAATATTGTTAAAATTATTCACAAAAAACATTCCCAGAGATTAAAAAATAAAATAAACAAGTGAACAATTTAGTTTTAATGAAATAAAATGTTTCAAAGTATTATAATAATTGTGTGAAAGGATCTAATTTTTCCTTTTTTAAAATAAAATAAAGTTGATTTTTTTTCACATTTGAAAATTAAAATATGTATCATACTCATTACACAAGTTTTTCACATGTTCTTGGACTTGATATCTCTTGTTTACCCTTTGGTTAGTAGCCAGTTCTTTGTCTGCACTATTGTAAATATTTTATATATAACATTTTACATAATCTTATGGTGAAGTTGCTAACTGTTGTATTTAGACTTTTGAACATTGCAATGAACATCCAAAGATGTGTTGTTTGAGAACAAACTTGAAAATCTTTTTGAAATCACATTTTTAAATCATGTTAAATCTCTTACATTGCTTGATCAAAGCCTTTTAGCCTTTTTTAAGCTATAATTTGCCGGTCGAAAGTGTTTTGCAGGTGCTTGTGTTGTACAGAAATGAAAACAGGGACTGTGTCCATCATTTTGATATTTCCTCTCCTCTTTTTAACTGAATGGATATTGTAAGTCATTGTTGTTTGATTTGAAATGGAGAAAATATTTTCTTGCTATTTATGCATATTTAAATAGGCCTTGGCTATATTTTGCTAAGATGTTTTTATAAAGACACTAAAATTTCCGTGTCAATGTTTGTCTGTGGAAGAGACTGGCCTTTTTTTAAATAAGAGAACGTATGACTATGTGCTGTTTATTACTCAGCTAATGTAAACCCCTTCAGACAGGAAACAATTCAACAGACACCTCTGAAAAGAAAAAAGACTCTTCCATTTTATCTTGCTATGACACTTCCTCTCTGAAAGCCAAACTCTTATACAAATAAGAATTTCATTTCATTGAACTTCGCGCATATAACGGTAGAGAGCTATGAACGCCTTCATAAGCATTATATGACAGTAGAGAGCTATGAACGCTTTCATAAGCATTATATGCTAAATATTTCATTTTATTCTCACCAAAAAAATTTCAGGCCTATAATCAGAATATGGAACAGTTCTCTTCATTTTATAATACAACAGTTGATTCAGAAATTATTTTAATGTGAAGATGCGAAAAAAGAATAAAAATACATTTAAAAAAATAATACATTGAACTGATAAGCGGTGGTGGTGAAGTGTTGCTACATATGCATTTGCCCTTTGGTGACTATTAATGAAAATATACTTGCACTATTTGTTTATTACATAAACAACAACAACAAATGTTATTTGCAAAGTAAAAGCAGTCAGTAAAAAATGCTTTTGAAACATGCACTTTACTCGTCGTTCCATAATCCCCGTCAGAGTTGCTTTTAATAAATGTGTGTTTTGTTTTGTAGATTAAATTTCATCCCTGGTAAACTGGACCAAATTGGTGAATTATTTAATTAAAGATGTGGAATAAGAAATAAAACAGCTTTTTAGCAAAAAGTTACTGGTCTCTTCTGCTTTTGACATTTGGTTGAAATAGGCACGTGATGCACGGCTGTTTAACTACTCCATGGAACAATATACTTATTATATTTCAGACATATATTTTTGTGATTTCATTGTTAATGAAATGTTTCTTCTAAAAGGCGTAAAGAAAATAGTGAATGATGCTGATTGAATTGTTTCGGCTGTTTCAGTCATTCGTGCAGCTGGGCCAGAAACGTGTCCGTGTCATCCGGTCGCGGCCTTCGTAGGCGTCACGAGTTCGTCACTTTTACATCACGCGAATGCTAACGCATTAGTCACCAACGCCAGAGCCGAATAATCACTTTCAAGTCAGAAAAAAACATTTAAAAAACTTATGTATTCGTTTATTTTCTTCGTATGTTTTCATGATGGGCAAAGACAGGTCGCTTGGACGTTTTTTTATTGATAATATTTTCCTCCTAACCACATATGCACCTAATTAAATACCATTTAACATTTTGAACCTAACTCTGCTCACGGTACTCGAAGTTGCAGTCAGAAGTACCGTATTCATCATAGGTTACCGGATGAGCGTTTAAATGATTAATGTATTGTACAGAAACCATTCTACAAACCGGGCCACCTATTCCATTCCATCTTGATGGATGATGTGTTTAAATAAGTTGAGATCACTACCGAGCAAGCAATCAAATTTCGACTACTGAAAATGACAGTAACGACAATGAAGTGCCGTGAACGGATTCCGTTACATTGTCCGCGCCGTTCTAACTCCATACCAGACCTGCTGGTCTGCTGCCCTCTAGTGTACAAAAATATAAAGTACATCATGCGATGCAGCATTTGTTGTTTAAAAGTGCACAAAACAAGAAGCTGAAGAAACACAAACACCACCGTGTTCATACGCAAGTTTATAGCCTCACCGATCACTGTTAAAAAAAACCCTACCTTGCACCTACACTCCGGGCTACTTTCTAAGGGTCACATTTCTCACGTGCTTTTTAAAAGCTAGTTTCCCATACAGAGATTAAATATGTCTAGACTCGAAGTGTTTCCAGTGGTGATTCAGTATGTCTCTGTAGTTTAGCACAAGACTAGTCTTAATCCATGTCTGGGAAACTAGCCCTCTACGTTACAGTTACAGGCTGAGGCCGATCTGTTCCTCTTCCCTTTGCCCTCCATTCATTCATCGCTGGTGAATTTCTGACCGCAGGATCACTGCTGGCAGGGTATTATTAGGGTGGCAGACCATTCTCTGCAGGGCGTGGTAGTGGGTGTTTGCGCTGGTATGAGCGTGCAGAGGCCAAAGGTGTTGCTACTTTTTCTACACGTCTGTATCACTGATGGGTAGAGAAACGGTCACCCCCCAACCCGAAGAACTGACTCTTCTGATTAATTACACACTCAAGCACAGAACATGAACGTGTTAAACTAAAATACTTCAGAAATGTGTGGATACAAAATACTTCACCAACAGACACCAGCTTTTTCATGATCATAAAGTGCAGCAACAAATGCAAAAAAAACCCCGATTGTAAAGTATAAATACAAGTACAGAGTAGCATTCCCTGGACCAATCAGCTTTCACTCGATATAAAAAAAAAATCACCACTGCTAGATAAAAAGACAAAAATCACCTGCAAACAAAAATGACCATAAGAGGGCGCCGTATCACAATGCACATGTTTACTTTAAGACAAACGACAGAATGAGACTCTCTACGAGTCGCTGGTATAACAACGCAAAGAAATCTTGCTTAATGTATGCTGATGAAAAATAACTTCGATATTTAGGCACCTGGCACGATTTTCTGCTGATTAAATAATTAGAAGAACTCAAAGAACTGAGAATTTTTACAAGTGTGATTACAAATCTAAAAAAGAAAGAAGGAGAACGAAGAAGAATAGACAAGTTCTGCTTTGTAAGTTAATTTAGGATAATGCAAGAGTACATGATTATATAAAGATTTATAAATACTGTATTAGATGCAGTATGGTGCCATATCTGATGTGACAGATAAACAAAAAATAATGGGAAATATTTTCCCACTATAAAGTCCTGCACGTTTAACCAGTTTTGCCATTTCAACAACTTTCAACTCAGCTCCACCTTAACCAAGCTCCACCTTAAAAGCTTTTTATAAGCAACTGCTGTTTGAGATGAGAACAAGCTGAAGACGATATAATTACATGTGGTTCGGCAGAACTCTCCAGTGCTTGCCCATGATCCCATGCAAGAGCCAGCACATCTGCTCAAGAAAGTGCACTTTGGTCACTCTGCCACTCCTACACACACACACACACACACACACACCTGCATGCACACACATATTCACCTGGGTGTCTGAGAGTGACTGGTCATATCTCAGCAGGCATTCTGTTAACTTCAGTCTGCAGTGGGCCCGCTGTACTTCTGGATCCAGTGTGTGTGGGGGGCCCTTGCACCCTCCACCCTACGAGAGACCACACAGTCTGGGCTGGGCCTCCACTGCTGGACCTCCAGACTCCAGCCACAGGAGGGAACTGCTCCTCCATTTTCCTTTCCAAGGAAGAAAGGCAATCAGTTTTTTTTAGTTGTTTGTAATTTAGCAACAATGTTACCACTCACATTATTTGTATAAAACACTGTGAAGGTCTGTAGGGATATACTGGATGAACGTGAGAGTGAAACTTTCTCAGAGTAAAAGTCCCTAGTCTGGGGAAAGGTTGAAGTAAGATCACAGAGTAACATACAGACATTTTTAGTTTTACACAAAACAATAACAAAAGCACAAACGCAACCAGGAAATGACTCACAATGGCTTCCATTTCTCAGGCTGCTTTCCAGTAATAGGCAGTCTATCTGTATATTGGTCTCAATATACTGTACACTGCTCTCAGTATACTGTATACTGCTCCCCATAGGAATATGCAGCACAGTATGTAACACATGAATAATCTAGGGTCCTATGGGTGTTCCTCATACATGTAAACCATAATCTAGGGTACTATGGGTGTTCCTCATACATGTAAACCATAATCAAAGGTCCTATGGGTGTTCCTCATACATGTAAACCATAATCTAAGGTCCTATGGGTGTTCCTCATACATGTAAACCATAATCTAAGGTCCTATGGGTGTTCCTCATACATGTAAACCATAATCTAAGGTCCTATGGGTGTTCCTCATACATGTAAACCATAATCTAAGGTCCTATGGGTGTTCCTCATACATGTAAACCAT
>JAOXYF010000003.1:23607841-23636429 GCA_028565775.1 Sternarchorhynchus goeldii
CCCCCCCCCCCCCCCCCCCCCCCCCCCCCCCCCCCCCCCCCCCCCCCCCCCCCCCCCCCCCCCCCCCCCCCCCGACCAGCCATCACAGTAATGTTAGGGGGTTCCTACATGTTCATCACTTTCAACATTATTTATTAGACTTACTTACAGGACCATTAACAATTGCCTTCACAACTTATATGCCATGTAGTCTTACTGCTCTCCATTCAGCTACCCCTTACAAATACAATTCAAGCTTAATAATTATCGAATAAATTAAAATCAGTTAAAAATCCACTACTTCACTGACTCTTTTCACTCATTTTGATGCACCTAGGGACACTTTCCTGAAGGTCAGTCTGTTATAGATATTAAAAATGTCATTTTAACCCTGGCAGATGTGCAATACACATGTGGGAATGTGGTTTATGTATAATGTGGTTTATGTATAATGTGGTTTATGTATAATGTGGTTTATGTTCATACTTTTGTGAGTTGTGATGGAGAATAAAGGCTCTCTTCTTTACTCCTTTGCCCCTCCCTCCTCCTTTGCCCCTCCCTCCTCCTTTGCCCCTCCCTCCTCCTGTGCCACTCCCACACTCTGGCATCCTCACAAACTCTCACATGCATAATTTGGTCAGATTTGTTTTTAATTGACTTTTATTAAACATTCAAACCTGAAAAGTATTTTAATCAGAGTGTAGGTAAAGTATGAACGTAAGGTTGTGTCAAACTCTTTTGCCTCAAGCACGTTGTACACACATGAAAAAAGGCAGTGTTAAGGCGTCATCCAAAATTCATGTAGAAGGTAAACTTTATGTTTCCGCTCTGGACATACGCTACTGTGGAGCAACTACACACACACACACACACACACACACACACACACTATAGATATCAAAGCAGCACATAGACAGACACTCAGTGTATCATAAAAGGCAAATGCCAACATGAAAGGAAAGTTTACTATCTCACACACACACACACAGACACACACATCTTAGAATACATCACACAAACTATGGATTTTTTAAAAGTACAATGATATTTTCAGTAAAGGCATACCAATTCTGTGTATTGATCAAGACATCTCAATTCAATATTTGTAGGCTTTACATAAGCAATGCAACGCATTAGAACCAGTAATGGCTATAGCTAGACAGTTAAAGGAAGTCCTCTTTGGACTAGTTTCAGTTTCCTGTTCATGGTGACTGAGTGGGAGCTACTCCAAAATGCTGTATCTGCTCGTTGTATATTTGTCTCAAGATATTACCAGTACACAAAACACCTATAGACAGCTGCTCAAGCTTTTGAAAACATGATTTAAAATGCATCAGACAGGCTCTTTAAACTCTGTTAAAGTCAACAAAATCAAAGAATAGCATTATATTATTATAACTATTATAAATTTAAAACTAAATAAAAAATTGAATAGATACATTTAAAAAATGAACAGTGCCAAACAAGACTTGAATATGCCCTGGCTTGAGATGTAGTTAAACCTCCTTGCCACTAGGTGGTCCAGTGTCCTTTGTCTGTTCTGTACATTTTCCAAAGAATTTTTCAGCTGCACACAGCTCAGAAACGCATCTTCTTCTATCCTGCCTGTAAAAACTGTATTCAGGTAATGTAAAGGTCTGTAAGTAGATTTCATATGGGTCTGCTTAAACATTTATTATTTATTTAATTTGATTATATAAACATTTATTATTAGATGATTAAAGTTTTTTTGTGAATACAAATATGTATGCTTGTCTGAGTAACAGTCATCTGTGACTGAAAATAGCTAAGTATCTAATAGCATGTTATACCTCCACAAGCACAAATAAAAGCTGCAGTTCAATTAGGCACGAACTGCACAAGTTTCTGGGTTCAAACCTGGGGATTTTTCAGGCCAGTCTAGATGTCATCATACCAGTCAGTAACATTTGCAGTACGGTGAAAGTCTCCTGTGAACGTGAGAATTGTTATCTTGGAATGCAGGGATGGGAATGTTATGTTCCTCAGTGAGAGGATGAGCAAAAGGCAAAATCAGCATCTCAGTGTAGGCACTGTGGTTCAAACCTCAACCAAAGGACCCATTTCCTTGCAATTAAAACACTATCAGAACAGCAGAGCCTCCTCCAGCTTCAACAACACCTTACTGAAGGCTTCCTGAAGTCTATGGTGAGCACAACCACTAGCATCATTCACACAGAGGCAGTAATGAGATTCACAGGACCAGATAACACTGGTTTTTAATCATGAATGGTCCAAGCATCTCCTTGTACACCTCCAAGGTACCCCAGCAGTCCATTCTCTTTGCCCACTGCAACCAGGCACCTTTGTGAGCAGAAGTGAGTACAGGGTATCTTGTGTGTCCCTGAGGAATGTTCTTGCAGAAGTTAGTCATGAAGAACCTGGACTGACTTCTAGAAGCAATTCTTGCATGGAAGCAATGCTGTGAAACACACAGCAGGTCCTTGTCAGTCAGTTTCGGACACAATTCTGAAGAGCATTTCTTGTAGACTGGGGTGTTTTTTTTGCCCCTGCTAGTAGATCCGTATGACCATGCACTTCAATACACCTGCAAATTCAGCTACTTCCTTCACACTGAACTTTGGCACACCCAAATACAATCAGGCCTTTTTGCCAGTCATGAGCTTTGCAACTTATTTTCCACACACTGAATGCAACATTCACTACACCGTACCACCTCTTTTCAAACTAGGAATCCCATCACACGCCCTGCAGGTATTTACAGCCACATCATCCTCATGTTACGACGTCTGCAGAAGCTTGAAGTTACTAACATCTTAAACATTTGGGGGTTTTTTTTGTTTTTTTTTTTTGCAATTTATGTTTCTTTTTAACTTGTTATAAATTGCTAATTTTAGACCAAATATATTAACCAAATTATTCAAAGTCAACCAGGCGTTCAGTGACGTTTTCATCACCCCAGCAGACAGACCCTTCGGCCCACTGCACTTCATTCAGAGTTTGATACTGCCGGATGCTGTTGAGGACTTCCTGGGTAAGTAGTTTAGTGTAGCTCACTCCGCCCTTCACCATGTACAGGATCAGTGACATGTCATCCATCCGTGCCTTATGAAGCTGGTTCTGAATTGATGCGCTAACAAACAGGATTTATCTGATGAGACACAAGGGCTGCTTCTTGACTTTCCTGCCAAAAGAAAAAAGCCCTTGACTCACAAGGAAGGTCAGCATTGTTACTGCAATGATTTGCCATGGCTTCAGACCAGTACACTGAGAGTTAGCTTCTTCCTGGGCATACAGCACAAGCATCTCCAAGGCACCCCAGCGGTCCATTCTGTTTGTACAGAAAACACCATGGAAAATATGTCTCTATTGCTTATATGTAAAGATTAACTAGGAAGATCTTTTGTTTGAGGTGTGTGATGCCCAACAATCGACTTCTTTGAATTATTGTATTGAATTCAGTAGTTTGGTTTTTACCATACTATATGTTTAAATCTTTGGCACACAGCTTGGCATGTCAGAGTCCGGTCCTGGAGCACCAGAGCAGTTTAGTGAATGCTTTGCTCTGGCACTCCTACTAAATCTGGTGACTGATGAGTTGCATCAGGTGTGTTTAATATTAGGTAACGTATCACTGTGGTGTCAAACCTTGGTCTGCGGGGGCCAGAGTCCAGGTTGGTTGGGTGATTCACCAGCTTATACACACCTCATTCCTGACCAAGACTTTTGCAAATTCACTAGGTGTAATGAATTTCCTAAAATAGGTCAGAAATTCCTATGCTCGATGCAGTAGGGCATTGTTCTCAGCCTGAAACTTGATACTCATTCTTCTGAGAAGATACACTCATTGGCCACTTTGTTAGGTACACCTTGCTAGTACCAGGTTGAACCACCTTTCACCTTCAGAACTGCCTTAAATCTTTGTGGCCTAGATTTAACAAGAGGCTGGAAAAGTTACTCACAGATTTTCTCCTGAACAAAAGCACTGCATTTGAGTGATGTAATGTATTTTTCTTTTTCGAATCGACTTGTAACTCCCAGTCAGAGGACGGATAGAAAATGGAGGGGGTATATTTGGTGTATATTTTGACAGGTACTTGCCCCTTCTTTCAGGACACTCACAGATAAGGAGGGGAGATTATTTTTTTGCTGTCAGAGTAATACAAGCGCTCAGAATAACGCAAACACAGCTTGCAAACTGAAGGCTCATGGAGTAGTTTTGCAAACTACTATATTCAGGCAAGCTACTATATCCAGGCAGACTACTATATCTAGGCAAATGGTCCTCCAAATTGGGTTCCAAAAATCAAAATGTTGATTTCATACTAACTTAATTTACAAAACATTTTTTTGATTTTCTTGGCAGACGGGGGAGTGCTGAATTACAGAGCTCAGCCTTTACTAAGATCATCAATTTAATGAGGTCGTATTGGATAAGTTTTGTTCCTTTTCTATGTATTTATCTTCCTCAAATTCTTCTTTCTCCACAGTTTTTATAAAACTGAGGAAAACCAAAGCAGTGTGGAACTATGAGGTAAACCTCAGGATTAGTGAATTTAAAGAATTTAAATTAAAGATGTTTTTAACACACTATGTTCATCTCTATGACTACAAAACACTCTGCACCAGTGATGGCAGAGAAAACCCCATTACCATCTGTGCACAAACAGATCTAAACTTCGACAGTTTGAACCAACTGCTGCCCTATAAAAATCTAAAAGTGTTTTTGGTACGTCTATATTCCATACCAAATATCAGGTGACGTCCAAGTAAACAAAGCATTAACATTCCTCCCAGTAAAATATTCATTCTATGTATTAGTACTGCATATGCCCTAAGCTCTGCTTGGAGTGAAGTCACTGTAATTTGGCTTGACCGGTCTCCTAAGACACAGACAGCAAGAGCTCCATATCACTGCTCTCTTCCTTCCAGCCATGTCAATAGAAACACTGCCCACAGTGCATAACTAAGATTAATTGACTAACCACTAACAGCCACTGTCCCAGCACAGGGTCAAGTGCTCTAAGTGTAACAGCCTATACTGGTTTATGACCAGTGTACAAAGTGTACAAAGAGACCAGATACACTTTGTAGTGTGTAGAGTTGGGAGCAGAAATAACACTGCAGATGTTCACCTGTGGACCACAACTATTCATTAAACAAAAAGGCCAACAGTAAAGACAAGTGTAATATTTCAAACTCAGAGAGTGCAGGGGGGTTAGATGCCCATCCATAAAACATGCATCCAGTCACTATTTGCATGTACAGTATTTGTTAGCGTGTGGGTTTGATAAGGTGGTTCTTATCACTCTTGACTCTAAAGGAAGCAGGATGGAGAGTATTCTTTAACAGCATTGTTTTGTTGCTCTGGCCTCACAGTATCATTATTATTTTTACACAGCAATGTGCCTTCCTCTTTTCAAAATAAAAGCATGCAACAAAATATTTTGAAAAGCATAGAATTATTTAGTCCATCAGCACAAATTCAATTTTTTTTTCAATAAAAAAATTTCCCCTCTCCCATAATAAATGTCCTTGTTTCTGTATATATAAACAGTGGTGTATAACAGTGAAAAAAGATCTGTGGTCTGTGTGTGGGTGTGTCTTGTGTCAGATCAATAGTCCATCAAGTAACTGGGCAACTTCACAGCCAGTTCTGTTATTGTCTACAGGGATTTTCCAAAGGCCCACAAGTGGTTGGTAGTAAGTGACCATCACAGATGATTGCTTGTAAAGATAACATTGAGAAAGGTATTGCAGTGAAGCTGCGGACATGTTTTACATAGTGTCAGAGAACTTGTAGAAATGATCATGGTCATGGAAATCTTACTGTATACAACTAAAATTCAAAATGTGAGATCCTAATTGATATTATAGCTTTGGTGAATAAGGCTCAGACGATGCAGTTTTAGTTCAAATAAACACACTGTTTCTTCAAACAGCAATGACAACAGACTCTAGCAGCAAAACTCAGCGAGGAAAAAATCAACATACAACACATCACAAAACAGCCCCTCAGCAAGCATCATTACATTTATTGGAATTTTATACCGTACTTCGTATTTGACAATGTCTGTACCATTTTATAGTTCACGTTGTATGGTTATTTAAGTGTTTAGTGTTTTAACTGTTCTTATATTTTTAAAAAAAGTCTGCATTGAAGTAAAGTCTAACATCAGCATTACACTGGTGGTCAGACACACCACACTCTAAAAACTGATATCGCTATTGGCCCGTAAAAATCCCATATTGGTTGACCAATTGGTATGAGCTTTTCAGACTTGGTCCCTGACCAGTGCAAAACTGAAGAAGCAAAATATGTGTACCACTTATGTCTTGGCTGATTGACAACATTTGGGGTGAGGAAAAAAACCTTGTGCGATCTTGATAAGCTGTTCCTTTAAGTGGGGCTTAATCTGTTGACCTGAGAACAGTACAGGATGAAGCAATTCAGATCTTTGCTGATTAAACCGTGTGCCAAACATTCATGGCAGAAAGAACGAAGAATTAAATACATGAAGCGGAAAAAGCAACCATGTCGGAAAAGTGGGAAATTTCGAACTGGAGAGGACAACGTTGAGGCCACTGGCAATCTCACAGTCCCTGGAGGATTCATTTCCAGAGAGAGAAGTAGAGAGATCACTTTAAAAATGACTCAGTATATCATTATTGCAAATGGACCACAATTTGCTCAGAGGTATAGAGCATATGGTTGAAGGTTAGTTTAGTCTAGTAGTTCCTGGTAACAACAGGAACAAAGTTTTTTTAAAAAAAAAAAAGAAATTTCAGTGGAATTCCAGAACAGGGCTGTCCCCAGATGGGCTTGTGGTTAACTTTAAAAATAAAGATTGGGCCTTAAAAGCTTGATGACCTAATACATGTAGCATGTGATAAACTTCAGTGGATAAACTTCAGAGCAGGACTGGTGAGACAGTGGGAGCTCTGCTCAAAACACTGTCACTAATATTTGGCATACACACTTTAAATGTGGGATAAACCGTCTGACACTGTATTTATATGAGCAAAATGATTTCTATTTCACTGTAAGTTGTACCTGCTTTAAATGTGCATGTGATGAATAAGATTTGATTTGACTTTTGACATCACAAAAAACCTGGGGTGACAAGTGTGACATCACAAAAACCAGGGGTTGTGTGTTATCAGAGCAAGAATATACAGACCACAGAAGTTTGTTTTTTTAACCCAGTGGATTAATGAGGGTCAGGGTGCTGGACTATTCTTGAACAGTAGTATAAAATAGGAACCAACATTAAAAACCCAAGCAGAGTGGAGCCATCCTTACAATAGATTCTAAATAAATGTTCCTGAGATCTTACATTTCTGACCATTGCAAAGACTAAAAAGAATGAGAAATAGTGCGCATTGAAATTAGGACAGTTGAATCGGAACTGAGGGCAGTTTTCATCGAGGCACTTTTGATTCAGTTACAAAGAACAGCTCTGAATCCTTTTACCCTCAGTTCAAAACTATCAAATAACAAACAATGAACATTACACAAAAGACAATGCAGAGGACAAAGTTTATGATTGTATGGATTGTAGCGAGGAAGAAATTCTTCAACAGACGACTTCTTACTTCCTCTGAAATAAAAGACCCATGGCTTCCCATTGTCAGAGAGAGAGAGAGAGACGCTGCAGGTTTCACCAGCATCTGCTGATCTCAAGGCAACAGGAAAATTCTAATATTAATGTTTAAACACAAATATTAACTGTTATGTAGGTCTCTCTGAAGATTAAAGAACGGCACTGAGCAAACGATATAGTTTCTTTCTAACAAATATAACTCATCCATTCGATTTAAAAGTTGATGCACTTTTGTACAATTACTCATTAAATATATTTTTTCTTTACTATGTCAAGTGAAATCTTGAAATTTAGAGAAGCATTTATGTGAAATTTAGAGAGGTTTATAGAAGCTAACCCCCCCCCCCCCTTTTTTTAAGGAAATATTAATTTATGCATCAATCCAATTTACAAACTAATGTAAATAGGCTGAGTTAAAACACACCACACACTATATGCATCCACAAGAAACTGAGCTAATTAGAATCTGAACTACAAGTACTGAAGTGTGATGAAGGAGCTGTGGTTATGATTACTGAGAACAACAAAGTTTTTAGTCAACTGCCAGTCTCAACACAACAGGAAAAGACGCTGATTGATATCTGATAAAACTGTATCAACAACCAACACTCTATTAAAAAGAAAAGGAGCACAACTGAACTAACCAACTATCCTTTTAAATTCAAATGTTTAACAAATATTTGTTTAATATTACCTTATTAATATTACCTTATTAATATTACCTTATTTTGACATTCTGGGCCTCTTTGGTTTTGCCATTGAGTTTTTATTTATATATTTATTTACTTATATATACCCTTTTTCAAATACTTTAAAATATTTCCTGTTTTGGTTCCTTATTTCGGTGGGGAACAAAAAAAGTTTCTTTGTGACTCTTTGTGGTTAATAAAGTCTTTATTCACGAGTATTATGACACCACCTCTTCTGAGTTTTCTTTTGCAAATATGATGTAATATTTCCGCGTAGAACTATTAACGTCTGGCGCAGTCATAAAGGAAACTGAAGATCTAAATATACGGCCTAGGCTTTTAGTTTTCGTAGTTTAAGAGTTGTATCTGTGGGTTGTTATTTAACCATATGCTTCATTACCCTAAATACATTCGAGTTTGAATAAGAAATGAAACATTATGAATTGTCATATCGTGATTATTCTTTTTAAGCGCCAATAGTCCCGTGTCTGTTTTTGCTCTTCCATGGCGATCTAAATTTTGACATTTATCTGCTCTGATGCGGTATGATATTGCCAATTGGATTTATACAGAGTGAAATACATTTTTCATCAAATTAACAGTTCGTGATTTTGATGATGACACCTTTACACATATTTCGTGCCGCCCGTGTTCCGAGTTCTCCGTGACGTACCCGCTCTTTAGTGCTTTAACTTTTTATTTCAGTAACAAGACTAACTTTAAACCGTTAAGAATAACGTTTAACACTTAATTCTATTCTTATTTCCAGTGGTAACGATGTTATAATATACCTGATTTTTTTTCTCTCTCTTCTTCTCCTTAGGTGTTTTTTTTATGAATGTCGCGGCCAGATCGTGCATGGATATTAGCCTTGTAGCCAAGACTTCTTGAGGCGTTAAATATGCTAATTCATCATTCTCATTAACGCATGCTCATGTACGTCCCGAGCTGTTCATGAAAACTGGTGAATGTAACAATGTTCATGACGTAGCACTGCCTGTCGTGGGCTTGATTACGTCATGAATGAGTCGTGAATGAAGGAAGTCTGTCAAATGTCGTGATGCACATACTAATACTACATATATATAAAGAATACTTTTTCTCAAACCTATTAGATGGCTTACACCCATTATCCCACACCGACGGCCAACATCTGACAAAATATTTTGGTACCAATGCACAGCTAAGGAATGTTGGTATTCCTTACAGTAAAAAAATTTCCAATAAGGAAATTATCCTTACAGAAGATCTACGCTACAGCTGACTTGTGGCCTTGCTCGGTGTGTGTTAGCCGTCTTCTAAAAGTCCTCTATTACTAATAGTAGTCCGTTCATCAGCCGTCCGTTTCTCGGTAGGAGTGCACGGAAAACCGCTCTTCTCTCCGCAGAGACGATGACGTGGGTAAAAACTCTACCGCTATCACGTCAGCGTTAAAATTGGAAAATGTTTCAAATGTCCTGCTCTTCGAAACCATACAAATCAGTGCGCTATTGATATTAGTGGATCAGCCTGTTTGTACCATCAGAAATTCGAATAGATGCAGCGATTCAACGAATAGATTATTGCACTTCCACAAACTGGGAAAAATCCGAAACGTCAGGTTGTGTGTGTGTGTGTGTGTGTGTGCGCGCGCGCGCGCGTGCCATATTACTATTCCAGGAGGCAGCGCTGAGTGTGAATACACAGTTATTATGGATGCACAGTGGATGGAGTTTGGATGCAGTTATAATGGATGCACAGTGGTTCTACAGTTGGTTTTAGCAAGTGATTATTTCAGACTCTCTCCCCAGCACAGATAACAGACTGTGCTCCAAAATGAGAAAAAATGAGAAGGAGAAAAAAGAGAAGAGACTAAGCAAAAAAATTTAAACTTTCTGCTGCTTATCAGTTTTATCTGTCACTGAAATCTGTTCAGTGATGTAAAATGACTAATACATAAAAGGGGAATAAATAAATCATATAAACAATTCTGACAAAACGTTTCACTGATATGCCTAGAAGTTCTTCTGAACTGAATACATGACATTTACTTTGTCCCCATTAATTATTTAAAGGATCTAGTTTGACCACTGAAAAGTATTAAACAATATTTCAAAGTGATTATTTATGATTTTTATTTTTTCATAATGGGCAGCACAAATGTGATAAAGAAACAAATTTCTTTGTATTCCTCAAATGAACCAGTTTAAAGAAAATGATCTTCTTCTTTCTTTTTTTTTACTATGAGGTGACATGCAAACCATTTTCCTTTAGTCACCAACAGAGCAATGATTAAACATGCACGAATGAAATATGAAAAAAAGTTCACCATTATGTCTCAGAAAATCTTCTTTACATCATCTCATCAACTATTACAGCAATAATTTCAAACAACTGGAGCCAAGAAGAGTTTGGCTGGGAAAAGAAATACGTTTTTGCCCCTGTGCACGATGCAGTGGATGACTCAAGAGGCAAACTTTGTGCAGAGGTCAGAGTTGGACAGTTTCAGGAACTGCTGCATTCTGGGATTGCCCACGTCTGGGGTCACCAACATGCAACCACTCTACAATCACACACCACGTCCATGCCAGCAAACTGTTCGGAATGCTTGCCAGGAAAGAATCGTCTACTGCTGCCAAACCACAAATGTAAGTTGGAGTTGCTTGAACTTCACTGGAACTTTGAATGGATCTGAGTTCTGTAGTCAGAGGAAATCAAAACAGTTTGGACCTACATGTGAATATAGAATAAAAGCAGTGAAAATTGTGCAGAAACAAAATCTGATCTTGTATGGTGGTGGACCTATGATACTGTGGGACTGCTCATCAGGAGACTTTAGATGTAAACAGTGGCTTCAGCTGGGAGGCCTACACTGGGTCTTGCTGGATACTCCAGTAGGACAGTAATCCAAAGCACAATAACAAATCCACACGACACAGGGTCACTGGCCTGGGGTCTGAGCTGAAAATAATAACACATAAGGTCCCATTCTGTGTGTTCTCCTCCCTCATACAGTATTATAAGCAAAGACTAGATCTGCTGGCAAAGCTACAGAGCACAAAGTCAGTGTATGGTTCGATGTTACAGTAGGTGTTTTTAAGAAGAACGCCGTTTAAAAAATGTCTCTTATTTTCAGTGTAACACCACCATAGACAACAAACAGTTTTCAGAGACCTTTATCAAGGTGCCAACAATTCCAGATAATTCTGGAGGGTACCATGACAGCCGTTCACCTCAGGCCAGTTTGTGGCTCACTGTATAACGGTAAATATAAACCACAAGGCTACTGCTTTTAAATTCATTACATAAAGAAAACATGAAGTCAGCTAATAAACTGCTCAAGTGTATGCTCAGAGTTTTGATTTTTGGATTTCTCATATTGAGCGCTGTTAGAAGTGTAATAACTCAACTCTCACGACCGGTTGGCTGAAGACAATGGCTTGGGGAGACATAAAATCTATAAGTGGCTCCCGTTTGAAGCCGAGCCACACCCTGTGTTTTGTATTCTAATGGCCAACGTGTCCTAGCAACAGCCTCTCCTCTTCCTTCCTCCTGGTGGTCCATGTGAGGATCAAACCTTCCCCAGCTGGGCTGCTGGTTTGGTGTGACACTCAGTGTATCTCCCACCTCAACCAATCCCACTCTCCCTTCCAGACGCACCATGCACTAGGACCACACAGCACAAGACGAAGCAATGCACTGCAATTAAAGTGCTCCATGCTGCAACACTATGTATTGTACTGCATTAACAGTGCACCAGTGAACCCTCAATGTTTGTCTGCATTCATCCTATATTTCTGCATTTAGTTAGATCACCTGACTTCAATGATTCATCAAAATACAAAGATAAATACTGAATAACATGGAACATCAGCAGCTCTCAGAAGAGAAGAGAAATGCTCCTCTGATCCTGTACCTCATGCACACAAAGCTGCCAAGAACATGTTAGAAGAGGAGCTGCTCTCCTGCACAGATCCCAGTCAGAACCACAGGGCAGAGTTTACGTCCAGATGCAGAACACTCACACACTTGCGTTAACTTTAGCCTTCTGCATGACCAGTCTCTCTCTCTCTCTCTCTCATTTCCAGTTGTGATCTAAAACGCACATGTTGGATACCATATTTATTTTGCAAGTGTGAGACCATTCCAAGACAGATACAGTTCATTCATACCTACAACACTGTACGAATGTGGAAAAGGGTTGCTGTTCCGGTTTAGAGAACACAGTGACTTCACAACAGTTAGGAATGTTCATTTATACTTAGAAAGGTCAAAGGCGCATGCTGAATGTTTTTCTGTGAGCATAAATTAATGTTTCTAGGTCATCACTCCTTTTCCGCTTTCTTTTTGTTTATTTGTAAAACCATTATTGGTTAGCTGCCCCCTCTTTTACTGCCTGGCCTTACACAGACTGCAGCTCACACCCACACAACTCTGCTCTTTGCCAAAGCAGTCAGAACTTGACCAACACTCCCTGGACCAATAAAATGTCCAATAAAGGACATTTTCGATAAACAAAAAATTTAGTCCTTCCTGTGAAGTTCAGTGTTATATTGCATTAGCACATTGCCCGTGTGCACGGTATTGCATGTTGTTAGGTTATCCCATACATTAGAGTTTTATATAGCCGTAACAGCTGTATAATACTCTTTAAACTGCTGATTCTTGCCGCACAGCGTCTTAATCGACTCGGTTGAAAGGAGGGCGAGACATCATCATATCCGCTTAAATTATTATCAGACGACACGGCTCGGAAGGTTGTTGGGGGTGGGCCGGTCCGTCTCACCCGTAGACACACGGAGACTGAGTGGAAAGCGAGAGCAGATGTAGTTCCTTTCCTTGGAAAACCGAACCTCACACAGCCTAACCATGTGTCCTGGAGATATGATTCTCGCCTTCACTGAAAGAAACTTAAAGGATGAACTTACCAGGCTTCAGGTTCTGTTTGAATAACTCTAAGATGGTAAGGGAAGAAATAGTAACATTAAAATACATTATGAACTCCTCAGTGTTAATGTTCAAAAATGTATTATTTTGAAAGACATATTTTGAAAGTTCTTAATGCTTCGGGAGTTCTTGTTAGCATTTTTGTGCTGACTGTCTACACGTTGATTCAACTTTTGAATGCTGAAGTGATTACAGCGATGTTTATTTATTGGTTACACAAATTAACGGCTTTGCCTACATTATCCAGCAGATAAGATTGATGCTGAAAGTGATGGCTAAAGACCTATTCAACTGTGTTAATATGATTTTGATAGACACAGCCAGTGTTTTAAGAGAGTTATCGTGTTGTTCACATATTATAGTTTTAAATGCTTGACAAACATAAAACATGTTTTCTGTTTTAATTAGGAAAATATGTTCGACCAACCTCTCAACCTCGACGTGGTCCTAACGGACATCGTGGGATAAACTAGAAATACACAAAACAGACTTACTTTTCTCACCTGCTCGTCTTCGCATCTTCTCAGATACGTGTTTTCTATTAGACTATTTCCAATACTGTACTGCCACCTGCTGGAGCAACGCGAACACGGCAGCAATGATAAACCCGCACATTGTGAAGCATTACAATCACACAGGAAAGCTGGACAGTCGCAAGGAGACCAATGGAAGTACTTTAGATCCCGAGAAGGTGGTGTTCCTGGTTATATGTAGCTTCATAGTCCTTGAAAACTTGGTAGTCTTATTAGCAATATGGAAAAACCACAGATTCCATAACCGCATGTACTTCTTCATTGGAAACCTGGCATTATGTGACCTTCTGGCTGGAGTTGCTTACACAGCAAATCTGCTGATGTCAGGCGATAGGACTCTACACTTGTCCACAGCTGAGTGGTTCATCAGGGAGGGGAGCATGTTCGTGGCTCTTGGGGCTTCCATCTTCAGTCTGCTGGCGATAGCCATAGAGAGGCATCTCACTATGATTAAGATGAGGCCCTATGACGGCAGTAAGAACTACAGGGTGTTTCTGCTGATAGGCACGTGCTGGCTGGTCGCTGTGGGCCTTGGCTCTCTCCCCATCCTCGGTTGGAACTGCCTGAACAACCTGCCCGACTGCTCCACCATCCTCCCGCTCTACTCGAAGAAGTATGTGGCGTTCTGCGTAGGCGTGTTCACAGCCCTGCTGGTCGCCGTGGCGGCGCTCTACGCCCGCATCTACTCCCTCGTTAAGTCGAGCGGCCGCAAGGTGACGAAGCACGGCAGCTCGGAGCACTCCATGGCCCTGCTGCGCACGGTCGTCATTGTCGTCGGAGTCTTCATCGCCTGCTGGATGCCCCTCTTTGTGCTCCTCCTCCTTGACGTGGCATGCGAGGTGCAGCGCTGCACCGTGCTCCTCAAGGCCGACTGGTTCATCGCCCTGGCTGCTCTCAACTCCGCCACGAACCCCGTCATCTACACGCTGGCCAGCAGGGAGATGCGGCGGGCGTTCTTGGCCGTGGTGTGCGGCTGCCTGGCGGGAAGGATGACCCCTGGAGCTCAGCCCCCTGGGGAGAGCAGCAGGAGCAAACACAGCTCCAGCCACAGTCAGAAGCCCGCCGACGAACAAGACAGCCCTGAGATCGTAGTCACACATGCGTCGCCAAGAGATACGACTCCCAGCCGCAGAGCAGAGTGCTGAGACTCCCAGAACCAGCAGAGTGCTGAGACTCACAGAACCGGGTGTGGGAACGTAGATTTCACTCCCAGAAGGGCCGGTATTTAAGATGGAGATTTCCTGCTCTGTCTCTCCCTCTGTATTGGCCTGAGCTGCCAAGGCAATTATGTTCACACACAGACGTACCTGTGAAAGACACAGGCTAGAACAGCTAGAACCAGGTGGGACGAACACGGTGGAAGGTGACAGACTCCAGAGACCGTACTGACAGAACGTCTGAGGCTGGTCTATGGCTTAAAACCAGAACCTAGTTCACTAATGCTGCTCTTCAATGATTCATGAATACCACCCCTGGACTGGTATTCCCAGAGCACAGCGGACTCTTGTCTGGGGCTAACATTGGAATGCAGAGGAGGGATGGGGTGTTACAGCAACACTGCCAGTTTAAACTTTTTAACGAACAGCAAGCCTGGCCCTCTTCTGCCAAGACTGAGGAAACAGATAATCTCCTGGAACAAGATTCTTGGACAATAGTATTCCTAAACTAGTGAAACTTTCAACCAAGTCTCTCTCTTTAAGGCTTTTCTGTGCTCTGGAAAAAATTGCCCTTGGATATGTTATAATTTTCCTGCCCATAAGTAGTTCTCACCACAGAGAGTTGGCAAAGAATGTTAAAGCGGGAGGGGTGTGTGTGTGTGTGTGTGGTGTGGTGTGTGTGTGTGTGTGTGTGTGTGTGTGTGTGTGTGGTGTGTGTGTGTGTGTGTGTGTGTGTGTGTGTGTGGTGTGTGTGTGTGTGCGGTGTGTGTGTGTGTGTGTGGTGTGTGTGTGTGTGGTGTGTGTGGTGTGTGTGTGTGTGGTGTGTGTGGTGTGTGTGTGTGTGGTGTGTGTGTGTGTGTGTGTGTGTGTGTGTGTGTTGGGGTAGGAAGAAGGTTGCCTCCATTTTCTTTCTTCTACTTCTCTCTGTAAAGTTTCCATTTTAGGACAGGAACCAGCAGCTTGAACAGAACACAGTAGCACTGCATGAACCAAAGCCACGCCAGCACTTTCTGTTGTAGCTGAGTAGTGCACTTCAAATCCAGACTCAGCTGTGTTCCCGTTCCACACAACCAGCCCTCTCACCTTAGAACTGGGCCGTTTGGTTCATCTGAGGGAGAATTGCAAACAGTCAAAGTCATATTTATGTAGGACCCAACCCCATGTTCCATAGCAGTGCTATCTCCGTGCCATCTGCCAGACCCAAATCTCCGGTTCCCCATGGGACACGACAAGGTTCTATTTCTGATTCCAGATCATCTGGAACCAAGCTATTTATAAACAAGTTTAGCATACTGATGTTGTGCTTATTGTGAATGCTCTGTTTTTTTGCTCTACCTATGTAAGCATGATCTACATATTTATCAGACTTTGTATGCAGTGAAGGATTTTGCAGTAATGATAGGACATGAGATATGTTTGCATGAAAATTATTAATTAAAAAAAAAATAGAAATGATCAAATCCTGTAAAACACTGGGCTGTAGAATGCTGATTACACTCAGGTCTGTTGAGCTCCATCCAGGATATGGAACATAAAAATGTTGGAGATAAACGTTGCATGGTCTTCTGCTTGGCCTGGTTTATTTTGTTAAGTTAAATGAGAGAAAGACTTGGTTAAAACAATGAAGCATGTCAAACTCACAGAGGTTCAGAGATTCATTTCCTGTACTTGCAGTTCTGTGAGAATATTCTCATTGTTAGAAAGGTGCTTTCAAATAATGAACTGTGGCTTACAAAGGATCTGGAAATACATGAAAAAAGGCTTCGTACCTGCAACATTAAGCGAGTTTGTGAGGAACTTCCTGTGATAGGCAGAGGGAGGCAGACATAGTGACCTGGTTTCACAGGTGTGTGTGTGATCAGCTCGATAATCTCAGTCAATACCACAGATGTTGGACTCAATATTATTAAGAGATGGCGGGGACAACTTTGGTAATTTAATCTCTAGGGCTGAGATTGAGGTTTCAAGAGCTGAAATGCCCTCTAATAAACCTCCAGGCCCTGATGGTTTAAAAGCATGGTGCTTAGAGCATGTGGCCCTGAGCTTAAAGGAGTTTTCACCCAGTGTTTTCCATTCTTGCTCAGTGCATGTACAGTGCGCAGCACTTGGACATTCTCAGTAGTCACACCTGTTCCTAAGGTTCTCAGTACTCACAGCTGTTCCTAAGGTTCTCAGTAGTCACACCTGTTCCTAAGGTTCCTGGAAAAATGTCATTTGATGGTTTTCGAACTGTTGTGCTCCCTCCTCCCTTGGAGAGAGGGTTCAGTAATCAACTCTTTGCTTTGGGTGGAGACCTGCCAGACCCAATGCACATCGCTTTTAAAACCACACAGAAAGCCTGAGGATGCAACTCTCATTACAGTCGACTCAGTAGCTAAATGCATCCATCAGCCTGAACCCTCTGCACAGGTTTTGATTTTTGATTTTAGTTTTGCTTTTAGGGCGATGCAGGTGGGTGACCTTTCAGACTGACGTTGTAAACTGAATGTGAGTAGAGGATGTATTCAGCGGATTAGAGATATCCTTCCAAATAACTCTCAGAGTTCTAACAACTGAGACTGATTCAGATGAGACAGTTGTAGGCACACAAGGTTGCATGCTTTCACCTCTACTCTTCTCTACCTGTACAAACAAAGTAACACCACTAGTAATGTAAAGCCTCTTACATACACTGAATCCATGGTCTGTATCAGGCTCTTTCCAGTGGCAGCAGAACACAAGACAGTGCTGCCCATCACATGTTTACCATGACACCTGAGTACTGGTGTAAGATGAATAAATTGGAGATAAACATATTAGAAACAAAGAAGTTTTTAATGCACCAAAATGTGAATTAAATGAATGACATCCGACCAATTATGCTTAACTGTCAACAAGGGGAGAGAGTGGAACAGTATTTAGGAATAATTATTAACCAGTTACTGTTTGTTTGTTAATAGAAACCTCAGCAGTGTCTGTGCTTAAGAAGGCAATTGCAAAGCTTTGGGCTCAGGCAAGATATGTCAGATGTTATACATGAGTTTGGAGGGAAGAATCTTAACCTTTAATATGATAACATGGTTTGGAAGTCTAAATGTAAATTATCAGAGTAATCTTTCCAAAGACAGTCACTACTCCTGGAAAAGTGACTGGTAAACCACAGAAACATCTTAGTGGTATATTTAATAACAAGGTGCTAAGAAAGGATCAGAGGAAAGATTGTTCTCAGACTCTCTTTGTTGAATTTAAATTGCTTCCATCTGGCTGACGATTTAAGGGTCCCCAAAACTACCAGGAACATATATAAATTAATTTTTATTCTGTACGATGTTTTAGCTTTAAATAATTTAAACTATCCTTATTGAACTTGAGTGAGAGATGGAGAGGTTTGTGTACAGATTTTCTGTTGTTTTACAGCACTATTGTCTGCTGTACGTTTTATGTGGAGTGTGCTTATGTGTCATCTAGTATTTAAATTGAGACGTCAACGACAAATATTCACTGCAGTGGACAACAAAGGTAATATAATCGAATATAAACTAATTAAATCTAAACATAAATCAGAAGACTCCAAGGTTCTTATTCAGGTGTGGATTCAGAATTTTCACTATAGACATTTCAGATAACTGAAAACAGTATCAAAAGTTTCCCACGAATAATCGCTAAATTTAACTATAACAATTATACTCTACCGCTTAGCCACAATTCATTTCAGTCTCGCCATGGACAGTGGAGAACTGATACCCTCTGCTGGACGTGAACATGAAGTTCATGTAATGGATTTCAGTGGTAGCCAGTCATTGCTGTTGTGAGGCCTGTGTAAAACCAAACAAAAACAAAGATATTCAAAATTACTCCCATGGACTCAATTCTGTAGAGTTTTAAGATTTTCAAATTCGGATGCATTTGGTTCAACCGACCGGCTGCCTTAGATTTTTTACACTCGGCAAAAAGTGAAACCGCGTAGAGCTCGTTTTGTTAACGGCTGGATCCTAGACTTCTGTTCATATATTTACTGTCATGTACTAAAGCAATGTACTGTATAATGTTGTATGTGAGTGAACAAAAACGTCAGCGTGTAAAGAAAGGGCATGATTACTATTACCAAAAAGTATTATTTATCTTATTAACGTTTTGTGGCAGTTTGATCTGAGTGTGGCGACAAAAAACTTATGTTAATAACAACACAACATTAAATAATAAGACGAAGCAGGATATCGGTGTAGCCGGGATCAAACCACGTAGCAAACTATAAGGATATAAGGACTGCAGTAAATTATAACAAGAATACGGTTAAAGGAGTAATAAATCTTTTTTCTCCCAGCAATTCTTCTTCACATTTATGAAATAGCCATTATAGCGGCACCTAATGGCGTGGATGTGTCAGATTCTTTTTTAAATTTAAAGGCCCTGCTCTCTATACATTCATTCATTCATGGTCTACACAGCAGTCTGATTCTTCATTTCACGTGAACTGCACTTTAAAGAAAAAATATAAATAATAATCACTTTCATAAATATTTTTTGCAACTTTGTGGAGGTAAAATGACTGATTGGACCCTTAAAATTGGTCCTGTGGCTTTTAAATATTCTGCTCTAAGACGTTACTAGGAAAGAGAAAAACACATTCATCATTTTGTGGCAGTCGTACAGAACAATGATAAGCCCTACAATTAAAAGATTAAATCTGTTAACATTGGTTTAGACGTTCTTCTATGTGTGATATCTACTACCGATTTCATCCCTGCTGGGGCCTTAATGCGATACTATGTAAAACGCGACCCGCGAAACAAATGAAAATTAACGAGTCGAAACGTGTCTAGCGGTAAGCGGCAGCTTTTCCAAGTGGAAGTTGTACCTATTGCATTTCAAAGAGGAGAAGAAACATTGGTACAAAGGAAAAGGGGTGGCTTATGAAAAGCAGTACAAAACAGTCCTCTTCCCCTGCCTCTCTCATGCTTCGGTACTCAACTGGATCAGCCTATTATTTTTAAATATATTTTTAGCTATTAAAAGGCATAAACTGTAAAGGACTATTTCCCCCACGTATATATTAGAATCTGAAAAATCTACAGGACTCTACAAACCTAAATTGTTTTTATATGAGTTCTTTACGACCTTCAAATTCACGGAACATAAGCAGCTTTAACAGGAGCTGGTATTTCCTGAAGCGCTACTCAGGAAAGAGGTTGAAGAGGTCTTACAATTCTACCAACTAAAAACGTCTCCTTACAGTTTCCACTATTTTTTTGAGCTATAGTTAAGTCTTACTATGTTAGTGACACATGGAAAAACACTGATATTTCAAGTGCAGTTAATTAATAGCTAATCGGGAAAAGGTAAAATAAACGTAATTTTTCAATGTACAAAGCATGTCGAGGCGCGCTGGGGAGTGTTGGAGGAGGTGGTGATAAGTTGATCTGCTTCTTCATAAGGACCAAGAGATTTTCCCATAGTCTCTGAGGAATGAGTAAATACACTTTAGTAATAAAGGTATACTGAGGTCTTTTTATCATTCATGAAAACAGATCATTTCATTTCAAACCAATTCTCTATACAGCCAAAATCCACGCTCTTAAAAAATGTAACCTCATGTTCGGTGTCTTTGCCAGCAGTGTTTTTGCATGTTATGTCAGTACATCCATGTTGTGTGACCAGTGTGTGATTCAGAAAGGATCACAACATTCAGTAGATGCTTAAGATTCAAAACGATCTTATATGAAAATAACCGCTTTGCCTATGCTTGTACTAGTGTTTTGAAGTAGAAGCCCACTTCTTGGTATATCATGTAACCTACTGTTTAATATTGATAAATACAGATTATTATTACTCATTTTAACGCCTTTTTCATAAATAATTGGACAGTAGTGCTCTCATGTGTTATCTAAATGTAACTGCATAGGTAAATGATTAGTTTCATATATCAGGAACCAAGTAACATTCTCAGACTGCTGTCTCAATAAAAGTCATGAAGAGCAGGTGCGCTTTTGTAACATACTGTGATTTACTTTGGAAAGACTTGTCAAGTACTGTGGTTAGCTTTCCTTTAAATGAGGAGGCACACTATGAAAAATCTAATCCAATGGTTGGCACTGCGCATAAAAACATACTGGCAAGCATCCTTGTTGACATACAGACAATCTAAAACACTTGATTCACTAAAGTCATTAGCATGCGCAAAGTTTCTTAGCGCAAAAACCAAAAACACAATCAGTGATTGGGTAATTAAGTTGTGAGAATCCAATCATTGATTGTGTTACTAAAAATCCTTCACTAACAATTTTAACATGTACTAATTACCTTAGTAAATCTGAGCTTAAGTGTTGGTTGTGCTATCCATTTAGAATTGTTTAATTTTAAATTATAATAATTATAATATCAATGTATTTGTTTTTTTAAGCCCACAATTAAGCCATGAAATCCATAAGTGATATAAACATCCATGGTATAAAATAAAGCCCTGAACATATTAACTACACACCTTTTACAAGTTTAAAGAAGGAACCAAATTCATTAAGTATTGGGAAAAGCATAACTATTTTACACCGTGAGCAAACACAAGTACCTCCCAGAGGGTCTTAAGAGCTACTGACAATGACCACAACAACAGGTACGTTTTCAAATCATGCAAATGCTTTGAACATCATAGAAAAGTGTCAGTAATTTAAAGCCGTGTTTGTCTGTGAATTTGTGTATGTGTGTGTGTGTGTGTTAGTATGTGTATGTGTGTGTGTGTGTATGTGTGTTTGTATGTGTGTGTGTGTTAGTGTGTGTATGTGTGTGTGTGTGTGTGTGTATGTGTATGTGTGTGTGTGTTTGTATGCGTGTGTGTGTTCGTATGTGTGTGTGTGTGTGTGTGTGTGTGTTCGTATGTGTGTGTGTGTGTGTTCGTATGTGTGTGTGTGTGTGTGTGTATGTGAGTGTGTATGTGTGTATGTGTGTGTGTATGTGTGTGTGTGTGTGTGTGTTTGTATGTGTGTGTTTGTATGTGTGTGTTTGTATGTGTGTTCGTATGTGTGTGTGTATGTGGGTGTTACTTTTGTTAAAGCGAACAGCTGATATCTTCCTCCATAAAAACAAACCCAACAGTGATTTGACAGAACCCTACCAAATGACCTCTCGCACAAGCTGCAGTTAAAGAACAATTCCTAAAATAGTTCGATATAAACAACTTTTTTTTTCTCAAAGATTTGTTTCTCCTCTAACTCTTACCAACATGTAAATCCCATTGTGCTTGATAGACAAAACTAAAACTTTTTAAGTTATTCTAAAATATTTTTTTTAATCTTATCCCTCCTGGAGATTTCCTCATCACCTAAACTACATTTGCCTTTTTAGTTTAAAACACCAAATCAACATGTGTCCAAATGCACCTCTATGTCCAAATGCACCTCTATGTCCAAATGCACCTCTATGTCTGCTCAAAAAATATAGAATTTCAGTCATCACAGCAAAATAATTACAACAGGTCTATAAATCCATTGTGATCTTTATACCCACAGGTCTCTCTTACGTAGTCCAATGTGGTCAGATATGAGCCTCACTGCTGTTTAATTGACCACGTCCACTGGCATTTTCTCATAACTGTCAGGACTTTGTCAAACATCATTCTCTGTATTCATGTCTTCACGGCATTTTTTCATTTTCAAGTATTCGGTTTCGGGATGGTTTTGGAGTGCTGGCTCTGCTCCTCTTCTGCACATTTGGAGGTCATTACTGTTTTCTTTCCACGGGCTGCTTCAAGCACAGTTCACTTCCTGCCGAAACGATTGGTAGGTTGTTGTCACGGTGATGACCAATCAGGTGGCTGATGCTCTCGAATATGTGATCTTTAGTTCGTACCTTTTGAAGATAAAGATGTAATTGGCTTTTTGACATTAACTTGTCACAAGGTTAAGATTATTTCACTTTAGATTCTGATAAATATAAATATTGGGGTTGGTTAACAGCTGTAGGATTATCATCATGGCTTCAGTTACTGCAGTACAATTATTGCATTACAACAGTCAAAAAATTAAAGACAGATGAAACTCAACAGAACCTGTATTCAGTTTCTCAGCTATTTGCTTGTCACTATCACACATGCACACACACACACACACACACACATTCACACACACGCACACACACACACACACACACATTCACACACACACGCTCACACACACACACACTCACACACACACACACACACACACACACACACACACACACTCCCCCTCACCGTCCCCTCTGGGTCCACCAGCAGCAGGTGTTTGGCCAGGCCATTGTTCATCCCAGTCAGTACGTACGAACCCGGGCTGGTGGTACTCTTGCGCACCAGGAAGTCTCCGTCAGCGAGCAGCAGTTTCTCGGCTTGCCGCCGACTCATCTCACCGTGATACCAGGCCTGGCCCTCCAGCTCGTCCAGGGCCCGCAGGGTGGCGGCGCGCACCAGCAGGGGGCTGGAGTTGTCCACTGACGCCACCTTGTGGATCCCTGCTGCGGGGGCCGCCCCCACCGCCCCCGGCACTGCCGCAGGCTGAGAGAGGATTGCAGCTTCAAAAGGCTCTGCAGGCCAAAGAGAATCAGGAATGTGAATGAGACATTTGAACGCTTTATCTAAGGGTTATGTTTAATATTTATCAAAGCGTTTTATCTGAATGTCTTTTGGTTTTGTACCCTATATATTTCATGTAATCCTATATACACACATAAATATTAATGATGCATGTATTTACATGCATGAACATAATGTGTGATATATTTGAAAACTTTCTACAGTATTGGATGAAATTCAAAACTGTTCCCAATAGGATTCCTGGATTCCCAAAAAACATCACCAGTGGATATTTTTTGGCTTCCAGTCTTCTAATTGTGATATAAAAGTGTGCTAATCTAATCTAATCTGAAAGTGTACTAATCTAATCTAATCTGAAAGTGTGCTAATCTAAACTAATCAAAAATCTCAAAGTTTCAATCTTGATGGAGTACCAGTGTGATCTAACCCATGTGGATCTGCTCTGAAGCCCCCTGAAAGCTACAGGGTCTCACTCATGTCGAAGAGGTCTTTCCTGGGGCTGTCCCGCAGAATGGCGCTGAATCCCGATTCACACGCCACCTCTGTCTCGCCCTGCAGTGCCGCCCGTACCTGCGTGTCGATGTGCTGCGTGTTCACGTACGTGGGCGCCTCTCCAGGTTTAGGGGTCTGACCTTTGACCTCGGGCAGGCTGTATATGTCGCAAGACCCTGAACAGAGCCAGGCACGGATGGGAATCGGCATGCACGCATGTTTATTTGACACAGCTAACAGTTCTAACATACATTAAATAACTGTACTCTGCTGAGAACATTAACTGTAACCCATCGAGTACATTAAACAACTGTGACTATAACTTGAGTACATTCAATATGCTAAAATCCTACAAAGAACCAAAAAGGACAGAGGGAGAGAGAAACAGTAAGAAAAGAATTAAGAGAGAGAAGGTGCTCTCACCTTGTTGAATGAGTACAGGTCTGCCCTGGTAGTATGTCTGGTCTACTCCTGCCCCCTGCAATAAAAGCGAAGCAGAGAAGAGAGAGACTGCATGAGATGAGAGAGACTGCATGAGATGAGAGAGACTGCATGAGTCATCATCTGTGGTAGTAAAGCAGCCTCTCTGCATCACAGAAACCCCAAGCTGCAGTCCTGACATGCTGCAAACAAGACCTTACATAACACTCGCTCTGTGTGTGTGTGTGTGTGTGTGTGTGTGTGTGTGTGAGGGTCTCATTTCAACTGGACAAGGGACAGAACAGGTCTGGGATCAGTATCTTTTACATGTTCACCAACACACTCAGCAGCCACTTCATTGGGAACATTCATTAATTAGAAACCCCTTCCGTGTGTATTGTTGGACTCTGATGTGCTGTGATGGCATGCTTTGTTTTCTTGTGCTAGCCTCAGTACTCGAGGAGTACTGTTGGCTGGATGCATCTGGAGAACAGACCACATTCACTCCAGCAGTGACACCGACATGTACAAAAAAATTAAAAAGCTTCCAGCAACATTGGTTTGCTTAGTAAACCAGCTAAAGAAATCTCCATTTCAGTTAATTACATCAGTGTTAATAGAACATACCAACATAGAAGTGAATCTCAGTTGAAAAACTGACCAGTGATTCACAGAGCTGAGAGTGGCTAACAAATTCTTCATAGTCAAAAAAAGGCTAAAAATATTCATGATTTTGCAATGTAAATGATCACCAGCGTCATTGAAGCCAGAGTCAGGCAGGTTGAAAAAAAGACTCAGCTAGCACTTGAGAGAAACTCCACTAAGGCCAGTTTTCTTGTGGACAGACCACCTCTAGACCCCCTCTAGACCACCTCTACAGTGCGCTCTGTAAGTAACGGGTCATTTGCACCTTTTTTGTTGATTTGGTTCTACTCTTGTATATTGAGTTTAAAATGAAGCAAGACTATGAAAACAAACAGGCTTAATTCAAAGGTCTGTACCATCAAGGAATTACAGGGCTGTGTTTACACAATTCCTATACGGCTTAGTTGTTTCCAATATGTGGACAAATCAATCAGACATATAGACAAAACATTAGGGATGTCACATTAAATGGGTTGGTAAGTTGCTAAGAGGGAGAAACAGACTGGTGAGCTCAGAAACAGGAACACGCTTGTGTGTCCAGGAAAGACAGTAGGGCAGTCAAGGAAAAAAAAAACTGCTGAACAGATCAAGAATATTATCCAGGACACCAAGCACAAATGTGTCAGAGACACACAGAAAGAGAAAAACATTCCAGGATGACATTGGAGGCTTCGCCACAAAACATTGGTAAGTTTTGAGAACAGCTAGGCAAGGTTACAGCCTGCTAAAAAAGCCTGTAGTTCACTGAATTATGGGCAGATAGGATGAACTATAATCAGCTTTAGAGAAAAAAAACAGGAAATACAGAGAGAAAAGATAACTGCTCAGGAAAGACTAAACATTCTTATATTTAAGAATAAAAGCAATTCCCTGAAATGAACACACTGTCTATGAAAAAAGTGTAATGATCCTATAAGCCTTACTGAATGTAAACATGGATGAATCAGTTGCTTATGGTCAATCCCAAGCAGCACAGAGCCAAAGTGACAAAAACGGCTCTGACCAATTACTAAGACTACAGTAAAGCAGTGAAAATACTATAAAGACAACCTACATCAAGACAAATTTGTATGTTAGTTTATGTGGGACTGCATGTATTTATGACTGGGAAAGGGAACCTGGCTGCTCTCTGCCGCCTGATTTGTTAGTCGAGCATCAATAAAGCCACCAGGCGGAGGCATCTTGCCGGGGATGTTGTTGTAATACGGATGATCAGGAGGCTCCTCCCCTTCCTCAGTCCATGAAGGTTCCTCCACACTGAGAACTCTGGCAGAGACAGAGATAAATAATATAGAGAAAAAGAGAGAGAGAGAGAGAGAGAGAGGTAGAGAGAGAGAGAGAGAGGGAGACAGAGAGAGTGAAAGTGAGAGAGAGAGAAGAAGATATATACAGAGAGAAAGAGAGTCTTACTTTATGAAGTCTCACAATACTTGTCACAAAACCTCTTTAGAACTGATAGATAAAGTGACCTTGACCTAAACATAACTTAATGCCACATTTGGTTTCTGATAAATAATACACTGAAAGACAGTCTTTAGTTATCTCTACACTCTTTACAATCCAACTTCCAAAGCTTTTAACTTAATCACGGCAAAAACCATCTAACGAGTTGAGAGAGGAGGTTTAATTTATTTAACAATTGTTTGTATAGCAGCTTAAGTGAAATTAAAAAACAAAAACCCCAAATTTTATCCAACTATAACATCTCCAGAGTCCAGCGCTGCTTCAGGAGACCTTCCACCCATCACACCCGGTACTGACCCAAATCTGCCACAGCAGCCAGCGTCCAAGCGCACCAGGTGTGCAGGGTGTAAGGATGCTCACCTGTCATGGATGGCTGAAAGCTTGCTGGGAGGACACTGCAGGTAGTGGTGGAAGCGCAGGTCAAAGGCCTGCCCTATAGTACAGATCACATCCTGAGCCAGACCATCCGAACATTCCAGGATGTGGCACGCTATGAAAGATACACACAAACAAACACACACACACAAACAGATCATGCACACCACAAGAAGTACACACACACACATATTCTCACACACACACATCCACACACACACAAATCCACACACACACACACACACACACACAAGGAAGGATTAGATATCAGCAGATTGCCAGGGAAAACGGAAGTCAGTTTGCTGACTCATTCCCCACACCGCACTCATTATCAGATCTTCCCACTGACGTCATAGAAATGTATACTGAAGGATGAGGGGCCATTTTAAAACATGGTCTTTGCAGCCTGTACAGGATGTCAAAGATGCATGAAAAGGGGAAAAAAGAAACAACAGCACTAGAAATCGATCTTTTCCCTCCACCGAGCTAAATACAGCCATCCAGGATCAATCAAACCCTTTTGTTCTTGAATGTAGACTTGAACACTATGAAGAACAGAACGGCCCGACTCCTCCAACCATGTTCCCAAAGAGCTGAGACATTACACTCCAGCAAGCTGCAGCTCTTCAGACCAGGACGAACAAACCCTGATTGAGATCCATCTAACAGTGAGCTCATCAAACGCACTATTGGCATGAAGTTTACTCGGTTAACGCACTAAAAAACGAAGGGTTTTAATGAAGGGATGACTCTTACCTCTCCTGTTGACTGGGTCTTTTGCTACATAAGCAACATAATCAGTTGTGTCCTGTAAGCAAATCACAGAAAGGGAAGTGATTAGTACCTCCAGACATCTAGAACAACGCACTCCAGAAAAGGCATGGTGATTAGTAGCTCACAGCTGGATTAATGGTCTTTCTTTTTAAAAAAAAACACAAAACAACAACATAGCTAAAGTAAAAGCAACAGGCCCTTAAAAGGCTGTGGAAGACAGTGGACAAGTATCTGGAGAAGATAAGGATATTCCTATCCAGCGGTAAATTCCTACTACACTCTGCTCACACATGTATGTCTTGATTGGAAATGATTCCATATTAAAGTCTTCAAAGGGAAACAGGTCATGTTAACACGACTGCTTACCGGATCTCCACCAGACGCAAAAGATATGGACTGCATATGGTGATTGGCTATTATCTATGGGGGAGGGGTGGAGCAAGGCAGGAAAGAGAAACATTGATCTTAGAGGCTTTGATTCATACACATATAGCTTTAAAGTTCTTCTCCACCCTTCTCCAAGTGTGCAGTCCATGTGTGAATGTGTGTGTGTTTACCTGTTTGGAATCAGGGGTCATTAGGTTCAGACTGCTGATGGAGATGTTGAGGTTTATACTCATGCCAGCAAACTGCAGGTTACTCTTCCCCAAAATACTAGAAAGAGCTTTGGAAGGGGGCTAAAGGGATGGTGGTATGGGAGAAACAAGAGGAACAGAGAGAGGAAGAGAGGGAGAGAGAGAGATGGAGGAAGAAAGAGAGGGAGGGAAAGAGGGAGGGAGCAAGATAGGGACAGATGGAGAGAGAAAGAGAGAAAGGGGGAGAGAGAGAGGAAAAGAGAGACGTAACTTAATTCGGTTAATTTGGTTGCTTCTGTTTATCCGTCACTTTTAAAGTTTACTGCACATTCTACAATGAAAAAGAAGAGTTACAGTAGGGAAGAGAGGAACGTACTTAGAGATCTGAAGAGAGGAACGTACTTAGATATCTGAAGAGAGGAACGTACTTAGATATC